>LR738713.1:381275603-381522643 GCA_902687465.1 Secale cereale
CGTCCACACACCTCTTGAATGGCTATGTTATGAATTTTTGGGCCCCTGAGGACAGTGGTATCGTCCACACACCTCTTGAATGGCTATGTTATGAATTTTTGGGCCCCTGAGGACAGCGGTATCGTCCACACACCTCTTGAATGGCTATGTTATGAATTTTTGGGCTCCCTGAACAGTGGTATCGCCCACGTTCAAATGATGACCCGGCTCTGTGAACAGTTTTTGAGCCTGGCAGCTCTTTGAAAAAGCCTCGATTGCATAGTTTGATTTACAATAAGTATGTGTTTTTTGATGATTTCTGTGTTTCATAACCTTTCTAACCAAGGGGAACAGCTCTAGAAGTTGACTGTATATCTAGTGTTATAAACCGGTGTTCATCGTAACCCGGTTCGACTTCATGATGAGCTGACGATTGGCAGCACGAGGTTAGACATAAGTTACAAATTTCTGAACTAAGAAAAGAAAAATTCATGGACAAGTTAAGACTGAAGAGTTCCAAGGGCTTATTAAGGTAATTTTAAACATCTTACCGGTTTAAAGTATTTCGGCTACATGCAATTAAGGTATCAAAGTTATTTATCAAAGGTATGCTTGTTTATCATACCAAGAGAGCAAGTTAATACGTCCAGTGGTCGCACCACTAGGACATATTTTTCATCTTTTTTATGAACAGGGCAAGAGATCCGCATCAATCAACAAATCAGCGAAAGAATACTTTATAAAGACCAAAAGCCGGATCACAGTGCATTAAATTTCAGCTAAAGCCTATTACAAGGCATGAAAGCCAAATAGTTGGAAGCATTGTTTATGGAATAACAACTGTGATTACAGCAATAATATTCAAGATTCCGTTCCTCCTTGCCGGGATGACTGGCCACCATCTGGTTCCGGAACATCTTCTTCCTCGTGAAGCGGCGGGAAATCTGGTGCACGCCAATCAATCTTGGCCAAGGCACGGAAATACACTTCATCGTTGATCAACTCAGCAGGATCAATATCAGGAGCATAAGTGTGAGGACGAACCGGCGGAGTTAAGTTTGCAACATCATAAACCGGTCGTTCCACACGCTCGTTTTGAAGGTCGTATGCTGGATGGTATCGGGATAAATCAGCTTCCACCGCAATCTTGCTAGAAAGTGGACGCATTTCCTTTGTCAGAGCATACAGATCTCTCTCACCAAATGCTGAACCGTCTTCTTTGGTGTCAGGAAACCCGGTTAGCACTTCTGCCGGATCAATGTCTGGAACCCAAGCTTTAGCCCTTGTCAGGGCCAGAAGAGCACCTCCTCGGGCAGCCGATTTCTTCACCTCTTCAAGACGAGTTGGTAGAATCGACAAACTGTTCAAAGTAGCCTTGATGGTTGAAGGAGCCGGTTTACCAAAGGAGGTAGCGCTGATAATCCTTTGCGCCCCAGAGTATAGTTGCTCCACCAAAGTGTAGCAGGCCTTCAGTTTCTTCCGTACGTCATCCCCAAGATGGGAGACGCGGCGTCCTACATACAACGAGAAAAGTTAAACCGGTACAAAACACAGTTTGCAAAGGTAACAGATAAGAATTCAGGTTATGCTTACCAAAGATAGCAGAAATCATCAAATCAACTTGGCGCTTTAACCCGGCCAATTCTTCAGTAACCGGGTTAAGGGCTCCTTCGGCATCTTGAACACGTTTTTCAAGATCTTTTCTCTGGACTTCAAAAGCAGTCCGTTCTTCATCAAAGAACTTCTTCAAGTCCTCGGCAGTTTTTAAACTGACTTGAAGTTCTTTCTTCGCCTTTGAAGCGGCCGCCTCAGTCTCTATAAGCCGGCTTCGAAGCTCACTGTTTTCCACAGCATTTCGGTTCAGCTCAGCCTGTAGACAAAAGTTTAAAGGTAAGATTAGAAATTACAAGTCTCAAGCATACAAGCAAGTTGTATACTTGACACTTGGGGGCTAATGGCAGTTGAAGTAAAGCATCAGAGATAATTTTTACAAGTCTCAAGCATACAACCAAGTTGTATACTTGACACTTGGGGGCTAATGGCAGTTGAAGCAAAACATCAGAGACAATTTCTACAAGTATCAACTACATAACCAAGTTATCTACTTGATACTTGGGGGCTAATGTACGGAACAGCAGTTAAAAACTACAAAGTTCCGGATTACCTTCAATGAAGAAGATAAACCGGAACTTGGGGGCTGTTAGAAGATAAAGATGCGTCAAAGCAAAACAAAGTCAGAACAGGAAAACTTACTTCGTATTTCTCTCTCATCATATTTACTAAGCTGGCTTCAAAATCCCGGCTACTGTGGAGCCGGCTCAAATATCCGGAATAAATGTCTTGAGCACTCATGCTCGAAAGACTGGATAAGTCTGTACTCCACTTCCCCTTTTCCTGAGTTACTTTCTCCGCTTTAGCAATATGCTTTGCTAAAACGGTGGGTTGGGCTGGTGCAACATAAGCAGCACCAGTAACCACAACGTCAGGAGAAGTAGGTGCATTGGGAGGTGTGACTTCAGCTTGGGCCGGATCAGGAGATCCCGGATTAACTTGAGGAGAGCTAACCCGGGCCGGACTTGGTGGATCTTGGGCAGCATCAGTGGCAGGAATATCAAGGACAGGTTCTTGAACCGGAGTGACAGGAGTATCTTCAGGAGGGACAGTTGTTGACGGTTCAATTACTGGTTCATCAGTAGAAGGGTCAGCGACAGGCTTCTTACCCTTAGCTCTTTTGCTGGGTTTCGGTTTGCTGGAAAAACAAGCAAAGATAAGTCAGCATTATAAAGAAAAAGAAGGTTATAAACCGGAAGAAGTAAAGAGAATTACCCTGGGACAGTCTTTAAAGGTGGAAGCTGTGTCGCAGTTGATTCGCCAGATGAAGACAGTGGAGTTTCCTGATAATCAGGATCAGTCGGTTTAAGTGGTTTTCTGATAAGACCGGCCTTGGGGTGAAGAAGAGTTGGAGAGAGCATCACCTCAGCGCGGCGTTTTCGAGCCGGAGTTAGCGAAATTCCAGAGGATTCCACTGCCAAGCCGCTATGGCGAGTGGTCCGGCGCAAGGCTTCGTGCTGTTGTTTCTTCAAAGTGAAATTGGGATCCAACTTAGCATAAGGATGAGAAAATTGATACTTTCTAACAGTCCGACGGTTCTTTTGAGGAGGGGGTTCTGAATCGGAAGAAATAAGGGTTACCTCAATCTCCGCCGGGTTATCACCTTCGAGTGGATCCTGTGAAAAGGGCATCATTAGAGATATGAACAAGTATATAAAGACAAAATGTAAACCGGTGTAAGGCGTACCTCGGAGTCCGGATCATCATCTTCAGAAGGAGAACCGGCGTCAACGGCTGCTTTCCTTTTCTTATTTGCAGGAGTCTTTCGGCGAGTTTGCTTTGCAGGTTTTTCTTGAGGTTTCCTCCTCCAGAAAGGATCATCAGCCTAAATGAAAAAAGGGAAGGCAAGTAAAAGACGGTTCAAAGAGGACGGTTTATAAAGTACAAGTTAAAGACATTTACCTCAGGCTGCTTATTTTTCTTGAAGTATGGGGCCAAGCCAACTTTGGTGCAGTCTGTTAGCGCAGGATTGACAATCTTCTTGGCCGATTCAATTACTTCCGATTCAGACAACTTATCCTTAGAAAATCTCTGAGGGTCATCCGATTTACCGGAGTAATTGCACATCAAATCAGGGCGCCGGCTTAAGGGAAGGATACTCCATGATAACCAGCAGCGAAGGAAATCTGTGCCGATCAGGCCGTTCGCTATGAAGGCCCTCAGCTTGGAGAGTTGAGGAGAAAATGGGATCCGTTCAGCAGCGCTTAATCGTTGCGGCAAGGGGTGATTTGCCGGGATACGAGTTTCACGATAACCCGGCAAAGGGTTTTCACCCTCAGGAGATGTGTCTATGCAGTAAAACCAGGACTTGTTCCAGTCCTTTGGATGAGTGTGCAAGGAGGCGTGAGGGAAAACTACATCCCTCCTTTTCTGAATACTGATACCACCAAGCTCTTGGTGAGGCCCGCTGGTGAACTCGGTACGCCGGTTTGCATGGAAGAAATCTCGAAAAAGATCAACCGAAGGCTCTTCTTGCAGGTATGCTTCAGAAAAAACTTGGAAATCATAAATATTGGAAACGGAGTTCGGCCCGATGTCCTGTGGATGCAGCTGGAAAGTGGCAAGGACGTCCCGGAAAAATTTTGAACCGGGGGGAGAGAAACCCCTGGAGATGTGATCCAGAAATACAATCACTTCCCCGGACCTAGGAGCGGGAGGGCACTCGTTACCCGGAGCACGCCACTTCAATTCGGCCTGAGGACCTAACGTACCAATGCTTGATAGTTTGACTAAATCCTCTTCAGTTACAACAGAACGAACCCAGTCGCACGAAACATATTGCTTGGCCATTTGAGCAAAGTACTGAAGAAGAGAAAAGTGCAAAGACGGATTATGAAAAAGTAACGATCCGGAATATGTTCATGATATGCAATGGTTAAGATGAAGAATTATTTGGCAAGGTTAAACCGGAATTATGAAACAGAGTTTTATCATTTCCGGTTTAAATGGCAGTCGAAGGGGAATCGTTTAAAGTTATTACATCAGGTTACATCATTTCCGGTTTATGACATGATGATCTAAACCGGAGCATATTTAGTAGGTCTATTGAAGAGAAAAACAAGTTTTCAACGCGTTACTAAGGAAAAATAGATCTGAGCATACGGAGATAAAGAAACGAAAATTGCATGGAAAATCTACAGAGGTCCAATTCAGGGCAGATGAGTTCATAGGAGATGCATAAAAAGGAGATCTAAAGCAGGCAAACGGCGGAAGTAAAAACAACAAGATTTAAGGGGCAAAGTGCAACAGCTAAATATGCGGAACTAGTACAGAAGGTTATAATGGTGGAGCTCTAATGGCGGAGTTCTAAAAAGCAGAAGCTCTAATGGTGGAATGGATAAAACTACATGGTTATTATAGTGAGATCTAATCTGGTGCTGAGTGAGAGACCTACAGATTAGGGCCTAAAGATTACAAGGTTTTTATGTACTAAGATCTACGAAGGGACAAGAGCTTCATCGGCAGCCCTAATGGCGGAAGAACACGGGCGAAGCAATGGCGGACACAGATCTACCGAGAGGTGAATGAACGTACCAGGGACAGTGAGAATCGGCGGCGGAGAAAATCTGGTCAAGGCTCAGGTTGATGCAGCGGCCGGTCGAAGGCTGAAGATCCTGCGGTCGTCGGTGCGTTCTTGAGCTCGAGCAGCAATGGAGATTTGCGGGTCAGAAAGCGGAAGGAGGAAGAAGAAGCGGGAAGGAAGAATGAGGAGGGGCGGCACTATTTATAGACAGAGAGGCAGATATGAAACGACAGGTGCGGTAATCAAGGGAGAAAAATCGGATAAAGATCCGTTGAACGCCTCGATTCTCGGGATAATCATTAAAAACAAGCTACAGTACAGCTTGCGGCGTTAAATGCGGATCTGATGTCATTGTCAGACTTTAATGATTTTGGAAGATGACGTCAGAGCCGGTTTACAAAAATGAAGACAGAAGAGAAGTTGCAGAAGACGATGGAGACTGATATGAACAAGTTCAAATCATTCTGGGGCCTAATGTCAGGGATATGGTTAATAGGTATAAACCGGATATTGTAAACCGGCTTAACTATATCGTACTTAACTTATTATTAGTAGAGATTACGGCCCATAAGATTTCAGGGCCCATGTATAGAAATACGGTTTGTAAACCGCCAGAGAGATGTAACTTGAGAAATAAGAAAGGAAGAGCAGAGACCGAGGCGGACACGATTATGAGCCGGCCTCGGGACTCTGTAAACCGAACCAGGCGTCACCTCTATATAAAGGGACGACCCGGCACCGGTTCAAGGACAAGCAACAATCAATCCGTCGAGACACAGGCAAGCGATTCCGCTCCCTGTAATCCGACGCCCAAGTAATCCCAAACCAACTAGACGTAGGCTTTTACCTTCTCGAAGGGGCCGAACTAGTATAAAACCCTTTGTGTCCTTTGTGCGCCATGAACCCTTTCAAGCTAACCCGTGCGATGGTTCCATCATCAAGTCCGTTAAACCGGACATCTGCCGTGTTAATTCCACGACACTCCTCCTCCTCGGCCTCCTCTTCCTCGACCTCCTCCTCCACTTCGGGATCATAATCCTATTGAGAAAACATTGAGTCGTAGTTGAGATCATCACAAGCATGTATGACTCCTCCAAAGACAACAGGAATTGAGGCATGTTCATCTCCGCACTACGACAACAACAACAAAGCTCATCACCCTACGGCTGCAAGCAATCACCAAAAAATGCACCGGTTGAGTGAAAAAACATTGTTTTAAATTGATGGTGGCCACGAGCCTTGGTGGCAGAAGTGGCCGCCGAACGCGTCTGACGAGCGGGCGTAGGGGTGGTCGGAGACGTGTACGAGGCGCCGACGAGGACATGACGCCAGCAATACCACACTATGTATACATTGTGTGCCCTCCAACGTCGTCCATCAAATGCCGCGGACAAGTACGCACGTTCGAATTCCCGCAAAGCAGAGGCAAACCTAGAGGAGGTTTGTGGGTGTCCGGACCTCTACCATGTAGGCCTTCGACACACCAGACTCACACAAAATCCTCACCGCCTGCCCCGCTCCAGAAACGTCTCAGTGCATTCTTGTCGCATTGCCGCTTCAAAGCGGATGCGACTGGACGACATGAATGGTAGTTAGACCGATGCGATGAGACAACTGACCGTCGCCGCTTCGCCGCTTCAATGCATATTGGAGACTAATAAGCCTACTTTGGTCGCTACGCATTGATGCAATGCAGGTCAGTCCGGCTACTTAAGAAGGACAACCTCATCGGCAAACCCTACATCCTACCCTCTCATCTGCTCATTGTCGCCTCTCATCTCTTCCTCTCCTCCTCGTTCCACTCCACGGTGATGGGCAAGTTCGGCAGCGGCTCTCGATGGTTCTCGATGCCCGTGGGTGGATCCTCGGGTCCAAATCATACGCCGCGTGAAGGAGGAGGTCAAGTAGGGTCGTCGTCGCGCAACAGAACCGGGCAGTTTGTCCAGCCGTCGTCCCAGTTGCGTAGATTCTAGCACGACAACCAACTGGCACCTTCATCGCCGCCCCGTTAGTCTTGGGGACAATGACGCCCGGTGAAGATGGAGGGGGTGTCCGGCCCGATGGCCAGCGCGCGAGTCTGCCTCCTTGACTATCTTGGACGTGTCGGCTCCTCCTCCACGCACACCATGACGATCGCCGACAAGGAGACGGTCGGGCAAGCACGACAGGAATGGCGCAACACGACGCGACAGGCGCGTCAGTGAATTCGAACGTCATGCGGAACTAGGTCCTCACCGACCCTAACCCCACGTTGGCCTGGGCCGAGGACCGATCTCAAACCATCACACAGAAGTCGGCTCGACGCCAACACCAAATCAGCGACCGACTCTTCAAAATAGGGTTGGCCGAGTCCAAGGGTGCCATGCCTGCCCTCGCCAATGTTTGGTGCGGCGTCTGCGGCCAATAAAAACCGACGCCGCTAGGACAACATGGTCGAGCACCTGTGCCGAGCGGCGGAGGTACCCGATCGCCTACGCCGCGAGCGCTAGGTGGCGACCAACCAGGGCTTTCGCGACCCCTACGCTTGTTGCCACTGCTGGAAGGACCACGGCGGTGGTGGTGACGACGTCGACGACAATAGAGCAGACGACGACAGAGGTTCCGCCGGCCAAGATAGCCATGTGTATGAGGTCACTGTGGTACCTCACGTATTTCAGTTTAGGTTAAGTCTAAATTTCATCTGGTTGATTCGAACTTTGTTAAATTTCATCCATTGGTTGTAAAATATATTTAAATTTAAGAAATATCGCCTAGTTTGTATGTATTCCATCTGAACCTGTTCAATTTTGGTTTGAAATGAGGCGCGCAATTGTGCATGTGATTGAATGGCCGGCTCCCTATCTTATCAGTTTCTGCGGACGCTTCCACAAACATTTGGGTGCCCGATTTGACGTATGGCATTGGAGATGCCCATATAACTACGACATCTTCAATGTCCATCCGCAAATCAAACTCACCAGAGCATAAATATGGGAGACGATCATCCAATCCCGTCAATCAAACGTCAGGACACATCTTAAACAAAACATAAACAAACCGAACAAAATTCATGAGAACCAAACAAAATTAACATTTTTTCTAACATACCACAAAAGTAAAACTAGTCTAGTCTAGACTTCGCCCCACCTAGGCGTCCGTCTCTCCCGTCCTTTTTTTCACTAGTAAGCCTGCACGTGTAACGCACGTTCGACAATGCAGTTGATTCTTCATCTAGACCTTCTTTTTATTTCAAGTAGGTAAAGAAAAGAAATGGAAATGTCATATGTGCTATCCCCAAATAAAAATAAAAATGAGATTTGTAATTAATAACCATCATCCAAGATGATAAGTGTAATATTTTGCAAAATTATTTGTTTGAAACAAATACTCTGATAAATATTTTCAGACAATGTTTAGATCGTACGTAGTGTTGTGGAAATCCCATCAGTACAAGGCACAAATCATCAAATATCATCTAATCCAACACATGTATAAAATTGGGTAGTACATTTGTACCAAGGTGGGCGACCCTGTTCCTCTGCATGCTTATGCTTCTTTAGATCTAGAGTCCATCAAAAAAGCGAAGTCTTCCACTCTACATGTAAGAGGTAGAATGCATGTAAGTGCAATCAATTCGTTTGGCAGAATTGTAAACTGACAATATTTCAGTTAGCTTCAGAAGGGCCTCTAGTGCAAGAGTGAGGGGGAAACAGATGCACAAGGAGCTACAACTAATAATTTATATATAGTTATAAAGCAAGCTAGAGGTCAACTTCTGAAGGGCTCACAGTTCCACACCAGAATAATCACGGGAGAAATATTAACCGTACACTCTACACACAGACAAGCAAAATGTCCTAAACAGTGGAAACTGCAGTTTTGTTCTAAAGTTCATGCAAACGGACTGACTAACTAACCATTCACTACAAGAGATGAAATCATCAAAGTAACCTATATATAGAACATATAAAACAAGGTATTTCCCACATCACAGTTGAGCTACTACAAACCGAACCTTGGTAACAAATATAAGGCTATCTGCAAATATAACTACGAGGAAGTCCTACCTTTGAATTAAATATGGACTAACATGATATGCTGATGTACCTAGGTATGGAAAAAATAATCTTTCAGTAGGGTACGACCTACTATATATTCAGCATGTTTTTGTATCAATCTACACTAATCCCTATCGCAACAAATAATAATAGTTGCTACAGTTATACAACACTAACAATACTTAGTGTTGGGATAAAAATGAAACCTTGAACATAACCCCCCAACAGCAAAATACACATGTAAACTGTAGTTCCAAAATTGAGTTGCCTGGTGATGTAATCAGAACTAACTAAAGTCGATCTTTCGTCGTGGTCTCTTCAAATCGAGCTCAAGATTAGAAATGCTAATCAGAAATCAAGTCAACAAAGGTCAAGAAGGAAGTCACCCTCCGAAGAGGGAAATAAAAAAAATAAAGAAAAAGGGATTAAGGGGAGTTTTAGAGGTCGGCGGGGTGACGCGAATAGAGCCAGACCATGATTGACCACACGGAACCCTAGATCACAAGTCGAGTGAGAAAGGACACATGGAAGCATGCTTTGTTAATAACTACTGTCATGCACCGGTGGAGTGCTTTCTTGCTTCAACCCCATCTAAAGTCCTATCAATAAAAACTCTAAACGCCAACTCCACCACGTCAATAAAAACTCTGAAGTCCTACCTACATATTTGATCGAATAGTCAATATGGACTTCAAAATGCTATTGACAGTACATCGAACAGAAAAATTAGTTGCTTTGGAATTCCATGCTGAAGCTTTATATATGTTCTATGTCAGGTATATGTTCTTCTGTTTCATATTCCAATTTGAAGAAGCACGTCAAAACTCTGTAGCATACGACTCGTGTGTCTGTCTTACCTGTTCCATTGCCTATTTACTTTTTACATGGCCCTTTCACCACAATAACTAAATTGTGTCCAAAGAACTCAGTCCTCTTAATTGATAACGTTGTACACAGAAAGCTTGCATACTAAGATAAAAATGCAAGTGAGCAAGCACAAAAAAAGCAAACAAACAGCTACCTTAATCAATTAATTAGAAGAAGCACGATCCGACGCTGAGAACATGCTGCTGTGAAAAAGCAAGCGAGCACACTTGTAGGCAAAAGAAGCAAGCAAGCAGACATCTTAATTAACAATTGGACCTTGATCGGTTGGGATTGTTTGGTTCCCATGAGACTAATTACCTGCAGGCTGCAGCTTCGTGGGTGCAGATCGGTTGTGCGGAGGCGGCCAGCACGCGAGTATCATGGTGGACATACGGCCAGTTTCCGGTAAAGACAGACTATCCAGTTTAATTAGTGTTGGAAATATCAGCAATTTATCAAATGATTTTATTAACATAAATGGTAGATAAAACATGACTAATATAGAAGAGATAAAACAAGTCATGCGATCTAATAGAGAGAATGTAAATAGTATCTGTATATGTAAACTGGAACCAAACATATCTAGGGCAGACACTAGTGCTAGAAACTGAAGCAGAACCTCAAACAGAGAGAGTATAAGAACATACGTAGCAGGAGCAGAAGCCCCTGTCTTAGGTGTAGTGTCCTCGCCGGCCATGTCATCGAAGAGGTTGTCGACGTCACGTCAGGGAAGAAGTCGTCGTCGGGGAAGTAGTCGTCGGCGACCGGATCATCCGTGATGAAGCAGCCAGTAGTCGCGCTGAGCGCTCCCCAAAAACTTTATCACCCTTCTCCCGTACAGGACTCAAAAGGTGTGGTTTCAGAGGTCTACTGTCCCGACCTGCGGTGCACGCCGCAAGCCGGGATGAGGAAGACAACAGGCAACACAGAGAATGGAACCGATGGTAGGAGGAAGGAGAAGTTCTGGTGCATCTCTCTGAGAAGGGGCGACCTCCCTTTTATAGGCGCAAGAGAAGGAGGCGAGAAGCCAGCGACGGGAGCTGAAGGGAACGGGCTGCAGCCGAAGAGGCGCGCCGTTCGGATGGAGGTGAAACGAACAGGCTGCAGTCGAAGAGGCGCGCCGTTCGGATTCAGTGTCCACTACAGAAAAACATTTTCAGCTTTCGCGTGACCTTTCGTAAACCCGTCGTGCGTGGCAAAAATTAGACATCGACTCATTCCCGCAACCCGCGGCAGGTCGTGACGAGGCGGGCGGCGGAGGAGGTGCGCGCGTGGATATCCCACTTGTTCTCATGCTCGTACAAGTGGAGAAAAAGTCTCCCTTATAAAGATGTCCAACTCCCTGTAAACTAGCAATGTGGGGCTAAACTTTAGTAGTGCCCCTTGCCTTGCACGAATGGGCTAAGTGGGCCTTTAGGATTTATTAGGAATTTCTGAAATTAATATTGGGTTGGGTAGCTCATAAGTCAAAATTCCAGCAATTAGTACCTTGGTGCCATCTAGCCATGGCGTGAAGCTCCATAGACATTTGTGAACTTGAACCATGAAGGGAGGAAACTTACTGGCTTCTCTGGCCAAGGGATCAGATCGGCGGTCACGCGCGCACGACAGAGAAGGGCGGCAGTGTACGTGTGGCAGCATAGGAGGAGCGGCCGGCGCCCGGCAGCGGCCTGCGCTTGCGTCTATCAGAGGAGGAGCGACCGGCGGCGGTGGTTCGAGCTCGCATCATGTGCGGCGGCGGCGGCAACCGGCTCTTGCGTTCTTCAACAGGGAGTCATGGTCAACTCCTCATGTTGACGGTGAGAGACGGGGTTGGAGTGGCAGCCTCTAGCAAGACCTGCGCTGTTGGAGGTGGATAGTTGGGGTGGCACCCGAAAGATTGGGGGTGGGTGAGGAATAGGAGGATCGGCGGCAGCTCGTCCATGCGGTATCTGCGGCGGCTGCTCGCGTCCGTGAACAGGCGGCAGGGTGCATCGTGTTTTAGATCGATTGGTTTCTGTTTTCGCGTCGCGTGATTATAGGATGTTACGGGTTGTGGAATTCCATATTGTTCTCTTCGGTGGAGAATGGTCTTCTTTTTTTTGAAACCCGATGAAGAATGGTCAGTCGATGTAAATTATTAAGTGCACACAAAAAATAGATCAAATTAAGGCCAGCTGTTAGATTAAGTTAGGTGGACATAAGGCTACTTCCAATGCATTGGTGCTAACATGAGGTGCTAAGCACATTAAAAACTTTAGCAACTAAAGCCCCAATGCATAAGTGCTTAACTTGTTGGTGCTAAGCATGCTTTATTTAATGATTTTGCAACTAAAGTTCTTCATGCATTGGTGGAATTCTTCCATTTAAGTCTTTTGCCTAGGTTCTCGCGCTTAGTATTGTTTCTTCCTGGGATCACCACACTCATCTCTCTCCTCTTAATTACCTTGCCACATCAGACTTTTGGCCTACATGGCAGCCTTAGCACCTGTACAAGGTGGAGCATTGGGAGAGGCCTAATCATGCGGTGGTAATTGATATGTGTACTTTTTGTGGGGTGTGTTTAGAGAAAATCATGGTTGATTGTTTATTAGTATGAAGATGTCTTAATGATACTACCTCCGTATCGAAGTATAGAATGTTTCTTTAGGCTAGTTACGATGAGTGAATGCTGATTTTTTTATACCAGGGATGATTACGTTTTCAGAAGAATCCCGCCAAGTCTTTACAGATGCGGAAAGACATTCAAGGAGGAATTGAAATGGATCCTTTTTAGAGCCAATCGGCTTTCCTATCACAGTTTTGAATCTTGGGTTCACTCTTTTAGATAGTGAATCGAAGTCAAGACTATGATTTCTGTATATAGTTTGTTTCTCTAGGTTTTGTTTTTTCTGGTTTCTTAGGTTTTCTTTCCCTTTGTTGTATAGCTTTATTTTCTTTTTCGGTTGAACCCTCATGTTGTACAATTTATTTGAAAATTAATAAAAATACACAACAGAGTAATGTTGTTTCCCTCAAAAAAAAAATGTGTAGTCTTCGCAAGCTTCTTTCGGGCCAACCTCAGAGCCCTAGCAGGCAGGGCCTAACATTATTCGCTCGGAACTAGGCTTGTTGAGAGCCCTAAATATTCTGGCAAATTTTAACATCATCTTGCCTCGCTTTTTCACATGAAAGATAAGAGTTGATAATAGATCAACACCATTGATTTAAGGAAAATGTTTATGAGCATCCGGATGATTTCTCCAGAAAATAATCCGTGTCAACTGCACGCCACGCGTCCGCGTAGGGCCATGCCACAATCCCGCACAGTTACCTTATCTCTAGCGTCAACCACACGCTCCTTTCCTTTCTCCTACCCGCACCTGGGCGAGACCCCATTTTCCTCTCCTACCTCAGTCTCATATAGTCGTCCACCTCTTTGCCATTAATCCTTGTCGGAGCAAGCCGCCCCACCTCTCCGCCCTTGGCCTTTGTTGGAGCAACTTATGGGGCAACTAATTGTAGCACCAGGTTGTGATCGGCCGCACTACAGCAGTCGGCGACCTGCAGCTCCCCACGCAGGCTTTGTTACTGCCGGCACGGTGGCGGTGATGCTACCGTTCGGCGTCCGGTGACGCAGCGTCATCGGCTCCGATTTTTGGAGTGCCCCAGTGTTGTGGAAGGGTCGGGACATGAAGCTGTGATGGGATGCAATGGGGCGCCGCCGGGGATGCAATACCGCCGGCACCGCAATGGAGCTTCGTCGGGCGGCGGCGGTGGTGCATTGGAGCTTTTGCCACGGCACAGGGGCTGCAATGGAGCGCCGCCGGGGCTTCCATGAAACATGATCGGTGTTGTATGTCGGATGGGGCGCAACGTCGTCGGTACTCGGGTCACTGGTGTTGTGATGCAGAGGTCACCGGTGCTGCAATGAAGCCCTCGTCACCGACCGCCGGTGCTGCAATGAAGCTACGTCGTCACCGGCCGCGGGGTGGTTCTTCTACTCTCCAGCCACAAGGACACGGGAGGCTGCTGCCTGCGTTTGCTGACTCGGGAGCGGGAGCAGGCTGATGCGTTGACCCCCGTCTACGGCTACACAGTATGAATCAAATGGGTACGGACCCGACTCATTTTCGGAGGAAATCTACGGAGGAAATCAATTGGTTGATCGCCTTGATTTAATCCCTCTTGCCTCCCTTTTCACATGAAAGATAAGAGTTCATAATAGATCAAAGCCATTGATTCAATTAAGTACTGGTCTGATTAACTCTTATCTTCTTATCCTCGTACGAAAAAAATTACGAGGAGCATGCTAAAATTACTTAAATATTTGTGTACTGCAGCAAGCATTCACTGTTAGTCCTAAATCATCACTTGAAACTAGTCAAGTTTAAAAAAAAATGAGACCAGCATTCACTGCTAGTCCTAAATCATCACTTGAAACTAGTCAAGTTTCAAAAAAAAAAAATGAGACCAAGGCTAACCTTCGTTGACATTTTTTTATAGAAGAAACTCCACGAGCACCAGCGTCAAAGCCAAGGCTTGAACTCACATGGACTGGCAACTACCTCAGCTGACCAGCCAATGGGTCGACGCCCCGTCCTCAACTAGTCAAGTTTCACAAACGCCAATCGAAAGTATCTTAGTGGAGATTAGGATCATTTACTTTTTCTTGAAAAAGGTGCAAATCTTTGTTTAACTTATCATTCGCAAGCACTACCTCTCTGTACCAAAATATGAAACGTTTTCACATAGGCTAAACTAGCCTAAAAACGTCTTATAGTTTAATACGATGGAGTACAAGAAAAATAGGGTGCAAAGCTTTGCTTTCCCTCAAAAAAATTACCTAAAAAAAAGGGTGCAAAGCTTTGCTTAACTTATCATCCTGCGGGAATGACAGCCTGCAGGACGGACCATAGGATATCACACCATGCAGAAGAAAACACAGGGATTTGGTAGGGATCCCTGAACAACAGAAATCAGGAAGTGCATCCAATTCGGCTCTTGGGAGCATATGCTTTTCTCGATAACACTACTAATGATTATGCAAACCAAACCTCTCCCCTGTGCAATAACACATGATTTTCTCGATAGCATATGAGCGTACAATTCTCTTCACCATATAATTTCATGTCTTCGTTTGACTACTTTTTCCAGTGAAAACAAAATGTACATCGAACACACTATATGTTCTCTCCTCTTCAGAATGATACAGAACAACACTGAAAAGTATATTCACAGGTTTTGCAATAGGCTCAGACAAATAGAACTTCACTATGAACATGCAACCTCGCCAAAAATACCAACACGGCATGCGCCAAAAGTTGCGTCAATGGTCGGATAAGGATGAATTCCAGATTTAATAGGTAGTAACTAGATTAATGACAATAAATCTAGTTGATCATTGAACATTCATTATTCTGACAAAGATTAAAAACTTCTATACCACAGGTCAAACAACAAAGCATCCTGAACATGGCTTCTATTGTATTACCTCTGTTCCGAATTATAAGATGTTTTGGATATTTCAGTATGGACTACATACGGACTTTAATGAGTGAATAAACACACTAAAACGCATCTATATACCTCCTATTCAGAAAAAAAAAGTTAAAACATCTTATAATTTGGAACTGAGGGAGTAATAAATATAGAGATGATATTTATTGTAGGCAAGATTAGCAGCTATTATTACATGTATGTATGCTATTGCTGTCAATGGTTAGCTAAACAGACACGTGAGGTAATATCCTTCAAAACTTGCATACAACTTGATAAAAATCCTAAGAGGCCTTGTTATCAGCCTGTAGTTTGTGCACATAGTCACATCAGAAGAAACACCAGGCCTTCTTGGTTCTAACTATAAGTAAACCGATAAGACCTAAAATCCTTTAAAGACACATATCATTTTGATAATACATCTTCAAAGAGATTCAACTGCTCAGAAATTTATAGAATAACTAAATAGCCATCGTCAATTAGTTTCCAAAAAAAACTCTCTTACATGTTTTCTATATGAATATCAAGATAGTAGGAGAAGCACCATCGATGTAGAATTCTGGTACTATTGCAAAGCTCTGGCTATAATGAAAAACAGAAAGAAACACTCAGGGCGTATTTGGATTTAAGGCAAAAGAAGTTATAACCTAGCTTGGCAAGGGGAGGCATTTGGTAAAATGATAAATTTCTTGAGCCTAGCAAGATTGCTCTCAACGACCAAGAAATCATTGCCTGGTTAGAAGAGCCAAATCAGGGCAAGTAAACTTGGTGCGCCTGCTAAGGACACGAACTGCCCATGAGACGCGGCACAATGTGGGCGTATTCACCAAACAAATAACATAGCTCCTTTCCGCATAGCTCAACTAGGCTAGCTCTACTTTCTCCTAGATGGGCAAGGTGAGCTATACTTCGAAACGGATACTCGGTTCTCCAAAAAGCAGTAACTATAAAAAATTAAGTAAAAGATGGAGCTAGCATGATGCAAAACTGCACTATGAATGCTCATAGACACATCTAAGTCGGCAGAACAAGTTGCAAAACTGTACCATCAATCCCCACAAGGCAAATATCACATAATAGTATGGTGATTGCAAATTCACAGGTGATTAGCCACAATTCATCGCAACAAGGCAAACAGAAACAGAAGGGCACCATAATTTAAACTAGTAAAGTTGCTTGGCAGATCCAAGTGAGGAAGTAAGGATGAAGCAAGGCTAGCCTCTTGGATCTGTTACACACAAAAGCCATCTTTGGCAGATCTAACCGAGAAAGGATCAGCAACAACAAAAACTATCATCCTTGTTACCCACCAAAACCATCTGATCTGATCTGAACTGAGGAAGAGGAAGAAGCATGAAGGTTGGAACCGGGCGGGCCTGCGGAGCCGATCAGGCGGAGGCGGCGGTGCGGGAGCGGTAGAGCTTGCCGAAGACGTGGAGCGCTGTAACGAAGCCGATGAAGCAGACGGACATGACGAGCACCATGGTAGGGGAGAGGCGCAGCCCGGGCGCCTCGTCGGTGTAGAAGCGGAGCATGTTGTTCCCACCGCCGGAGAAGCCGCCGCCGCCGCCCGCGCCGGACGAGGAGGTGCGGCCTGGGCGGCGGCGCATGCCCGCCGTCGCGGCGGCCGTGCCACGGGGACCGACGGTAGCCGGGCGAGAGGCGCCGGCGGCGCCGGCGACGGAGGACTGCGACTGCGAGGAGGTGCGAGCCATGGGAATGCTTCGGTTGCTCCGCTGCCTCGGGATCGTTCGCGCGCGTGTGTGGGGAAAAGTCTCTGTGGACTCGACTCTCTGCTGGATCTCGAGCTTAACAAGAGATGGATGGGAAGGGGAAGCAGCGGACTGTGGGCCCACCTGTCGGTGAACGGCAATCTACATCATTTAATTACTCCTCTTCGACTTGAGATAGTTTTTTTTTAGACATTTGAGATATACTAGCTATTTAATGTCTGAAAGGCAGGGTAAGAGCATCTACAGCCGGACTTTGCAAATCCGACCCTTCAAACGCCAGCGAACGTGCCCGGACGTGTACTCTGATACTGATCAGTCAAGCCTCAAATTTGACTTCTCGGTTCTCACAGCTTGACGTCTCAATTATCATAACTCAAATTCATACAAACTCATGCAACTACGTCGATTTTACACACATCATCTAGCTACTGCATCACTACTAAACATGTCGTCGAACAACCAAAATTTGACATGTTTGGCTATGGTGGGGATCACTCATGGTTGCCCTTGCCCTTCCCGACGCCCTTGTTGTCCTTCTCGCAAAAGCACGAGTCGAAGACGCGGTAGGGATCGAGCCAGATCTGCTCGTCGCCGGAGCGGTTCTCTTTCTCCTCCTTTGTGGCAATCTGGCCATGGCACGCACCGCCCGACTCTGCTCTCAGGAGAGGGCGTGCGGGCGCGTGTTCCTCCGTTGTCATTTCTTCACAATGCGGGCGCGGAATGCATCCTCCTCTGCGGCCGCCCGCGCCGCCGCATTAGCCGCCTTCATCGCTGTCATTTCAGCCACGATACGGGCCTCGACGGCCCTTATCCTCGGCGGCCACACCTCGTTAGCAATACCTACAAACTAAATAACAAATACTTACACCCAACACAAACAAAGGGTTGTTAATTGCAAAGATCAAATCTCGTAGTGATAGATATATAGATAAACAAAAATACAAAAGAAAATAAAGGAAAATAAATTGCAGCAAGGTATTTTTGGATTTTAATATATGATTAAAATAGACCGGGGTCATAGTTTTCACTAGAGGCTTCTCTTTAGAAAATAGCATACGGTGGGTAAACAAATTACTGCTAGGCAATTGATAGAAAAATAAATAAATATGACGATATCCAAGGCAATGATCATGTATATAGGCATCACGTTCGAGATAAGTAGACCGACTCCTGCCTGCATCTACTACTATTACTCCACACATTGATTGCTATCCAGCATGCATCTAGAGTATTAATTTCATAAAGAACGGAGTACCGTCTTAAGCAAGATGACATGATGTAGACAATGTAAATCCAAGCAATATGAATAAACCCATCGTTTTATCCTTAATGGCAACGATACAAATATATGTCATGTCCCTTTCTGTCACAAAGATTGAGCACCGCAAGATCTAACCCATCACAAAGCACATCTCCCATTGCAAGATAGATCAATCTAGTTGGCCAAACCAAATGGATGGATCGGAGAGAAATACAAAACTATAACAATCATGAATAAAAGAGTTGAGAGAAGACTCAAATAATATTCATAGGTAATCTTATCATAAACTCACAATTCATCGGATCCCAACAAGCACACCGCAAAAAAGGATTACATCAAATAGATCTCCAAGAACATCAAGGAGAACGTTGTATTGAAGATCAAAGAGAGAGAGAGAGAGAGAGAGAGAGAGAGAGAGAGAGAGAGAGAGAGAGAGAGAGAGAGAGAGAGAGAGAGGAAGCCATCTAGCTACAAGCTATGGACCCGTAGGCCTGTGGTAAACTACCCACACATCATCGAAAGGGCATCAAGGTTGATGTAGGACCCCCCTATGATCGATTCCCCCTCCGGTAGAGTACCAGAAAAGTTCTCCATATGGGATCTTTCGAGAACAGAAACTTGCTACAGCAGAAAAAGTATTACGGGTTGGTCTTTGATGAGAGTGGAATATTAGAGAATTTATAGAGGCAGAGTTAGATCAAGAGGTGCCATGAGGGGCCCACAAGCATGGGGGGTGCGCCTCCCGAGCTTGTCTCTCCCTCATGGCTCTTCAGGTCTTCTCCCGAACCTTCTAGGGTCCTTCTCATCCAGAAAAAAATAATCCAAAGGTTTTTTCTCCGTTTGGACTCTGTTTGATATTGATTTCATGAAAAGCCAAAAACATCAACTAGCAGGGGGCACTTGGTTAATAGGCTAGTCCCAAAAAATATATATAATTGTGTATAATTGCATAATAAACATCCATGATTGATACTATAATAGCATGGAACAATAAAAAATTGTAGATGCGTTGGAGACTATGAGACGTGGAAGTAGACGAACGAAACTACGCAATCGCGTTGAGACACTCCTCAGTAACTTTATGTCTTTATCGCTCGCCCTGTAAGAGGTGAGGGTTCGAAGCTTGGCTCAGCTCGTTCATGAAACAAGACACACGTGCAGGTGTGTGAGGCATGATGGGCGATGCAAGAGGAGCGTCTGCATCACTCGTCTTCTCAAACTCCAGTGAGATGTGGAAGAGAATTCCTTATATGTTGGTGTAAACTCTCCTCCACTTCCCATGTGGAACTAAATCCCACCCTTGTCACCACCAAATTGTCCTTTGAGATTTTTGGGTAATAAAGCCGCTATTAGGCAAGAAATTCAGTACCACAGAGGCTACTGTGCACTTCCAAGGCGATGCGTTTCCCTCTACCATTCTAATTTTGAATATATCTTGTAGTTCCGAGAACTTCTCTCCGATACTTTTGGGTTAGTTACTTTTTTCTAGAGTAATGAAAATATTTTCTTCTCTCACACTCACACCCCCTTCGTTTTGGAAAGCCATTCCAATTTGTTCAAAGATCTATCTCGGACTTTTTTTGTATGAGTTCTTGACACAACCTTGAAGATTAAATCTTTCGAGAAGACAAGAAGATTGTTTTGAGTGATTCAAAGTTTATTCCTTCAACCATGAAGGCGTAGATTCCCCCTTTCTTGAACCTCTCTTCCTAAGAGTTCATCTCTCTTGCTTCAAGCATCTCTCTCCCTCTGTGTGTGAGAGAGAGAGGGAGAGGGAGAGGGAGAGGGAGAGATAGAGATCATTTGCGAGTGCTATGGTTGAAGATCTTTTGAAGAGTTCATCCAAATGACTCTGCTTTCCTTGTTATGCTCTTGGAGTATAATACCTCCTAGATGGTATGCATCATTTGAGAGCCTTTAACCACCATATTATGAAGCAATCAAGAGTTTGTACAAGGCTCAACGATCGCCTTCTTCAACTACAAAATGAACATTTTTTCTAACGAGCCAATTGTATCACGTAAAATCGATTTTCTTCACCAAAAAAGCGATAGTGACGGATTTTGACCATCACATGGCCCGTCGCTGAAGCACTGTCACAAAATAATAAAATGTTGACGGTAACACTTTTGTGTCACCTAAGATATCTTAGGTGACGGTTTTGGTTTTGTCACTAAAGTCCATTTTCGGTGACGACGAGGACTCTCACATTCGATCGGCTCGTTTGTCACTTAATATTGTTTTCGGTGACGAAATGTCGTCACTAACAATCATTGCATAAGGTTTGACCGGTCAATAGTTCTGATATGTGGGCCTAAAAGATGTTGATGTGGCTTCTTACATGTGGGTCCAGACGATGCTGGCATGGCTCCTTACACGTGGGTCCAAACATGGTGACGACTTGCATTTCCATCAAATATTAAAGATGTCCTTAGTTTGTTTAACGTTGCAATTGCTACTAAACTTAAATTTAAATTTTAGTAAAATGAAAATGAAATTTAATTATCTTTCATTGACACTAAAAATTAACATTCTTAAAACAATTGTATCACATATAATGATCAACCACTGAACAGAGTATCACACATGACATAACAAGACACATACAAAGTATCATGACGAACAAATGCACCATCACGATTGTGAGAAGCTACTTCGGGAACCTAGTTGTGACTGCCTTAAGAATATACTCAACGTTCCATCCAAATCTTATTGCATATTTTCAACAGCAACAATTTTCTCTTCTTGTTCTTCTCTAGGGCTTCAATTTCTTCTAGCTACTTCCTTTCGAGCTGGGAAACTATTTTGGAACTAAACTCTTGTTGATACTTATTAGTTGCTGCTTTCACCCGTGACTCCTGAGTTGCAAGCATTTGTTCAAGCTCTCTCATGCGTTCCTGGGAGGTTGATTTCTGCAAAGAGATAGATGAGAGTAACCTACAATAGTTTGCCTACCATTACTGCTAAATTGCTTTATGATATTATGATTGCCCATTATACTAGAAAGTATTATGTGTACCGGATCGCAAATGTTTCTCGTAACATTATTCATGTTTCCCTATCGCTAATGCTAATTAAGCTAGATACATACACGCTGAAGTTCAACATTACTTGTCTCTTGTTCCTCTAAGTTAGAACACGTTTCCATAAAATAGGAGGCAACACTAATGGTAAGAAGAGGCAACTAGTTGTGCATGCTTGCTTGGTCTCAACAATAAAATTAATTTTTTAAGTCCATCAAAACGCATACGAAAGGGATCTAGTTTGAATATGTCGTTGCGAAGGCTTCAACGATGAAACCAAATCACAATACTGATGTTCCATTGGAAGGTTATATAGCTTTTTGTTTATCATTAAACGGAAGTATGTCAATGGAGGGAGTAGTTGCGCCCATATTGATGAATAGAATTATTGGTTTATGAATGCATCTACAAGAAACTTCACTTATTAGTGTTCTCTCTTTAGCACACACATATGTCCTTATCTGAACACTTTTACTACTACTACTACTACTACTACTACTACTATTTGCAAGGAGCGAATTAAGGTTATCCGAAGTTACACAAAAAATCATGTCCAATGCAAAACATGAGATGTGACCATGGAACTCAATCTTATCAGGGTTGTGACAAATAAAATATACTCCCTCCATCCCATAATATAAGATCGTTCTATAAGATGTACCAATCAGCACAACACAATGCTCCAAAAGAGCATGCAAGAAAATCTAGGTTCGGGACACCTTGATGACAACAGCTACTCCCTCCGTCTTATATTATAAAGGTTTTTTTTTTATCATTTATGCCACTAGTTGTGTCCCACTACTCAGTTTTTCCACTAGTAATTTCAACTGCTCAAAGATGCCATCGCTTCATTAGGCGCATGCTCAAAATGCCAGTGGGCACCTAAAAGGGTCGATATGGTTGACTGGAGGACGGTGAATAGGCAACTACCAATTTTTAGTTTTTCTTAAAAAATTAAGTTTAGCAACAAATAGGTTGTCCAAATACGCAACTAGGTGAGCAACATATATGATGCTAGCAACAATAACAACACAAGCAAGCAAAGGATACAACACAAATAAAGCTTGCACAAAGTAAAGGTAAGAAGTAACCACAAGTGGAGCATGTGAAGACAAGGATGTGTTACTGAAGTTCCTTCCCTTTGAGGGGAAGTACGTCTCCATTGGAGCGGTGTGGATGCACTATGCTCCCCAAGAAGCCACTAGGGCCACTGTATTCTCCTCACACCCTCACACAACCGAATTGGAGGCTCCCAACACAATCACGAAGCTTCACCACAATGGATTGTGGCTTTAAGGTGACCTCAACTG
The DNA here is from genome assembly GCA_902687465.1 of Secale cereale. Taxonomy (NCBI): domain Eukaryota; kingdom Viridiplantae; phylum Streptophyta; class Magnoliopsida; order Poales; family Poaceae; genus Secale; species Secale cereale. Next base: position 381,298,405 of record LR738713.1, read on the forward strand.
TCTAGAGTGCTCAAACACCCAAGAGTAACAAGATCGGAAAGGGATTAGTGGGGGGAATCAAATTTCTCTTGGTGGAAGTGTAGATCGGGGCCTTCTCAACCAAACCCTAGAGAACCAATAAGTTTGTTGGCTAGGGAGAGAGCTAGGCGAAAATGGAGCTTTGAGCAACAATGGAGTTTGGGGGAGGAAGAGGTGAGTCTTCTTGTGGAAGAAGTATATAGTGGGAATGATTCCAACCGTTACCTTGCTCATAACCCGCACTTAGCGGTACTGTCGCTCGGGTGGAAGTACACATAGAGCAGTGCACCGGCACGGAACCACGTGGTTGAAGTGCCGCCGGAGTGGTACTACTGCTGGGGTTGCAGCTCAGAGTACTAAGGAAATAGGACATGGTAGATGGGGTGCGGCACTACCGCTCGATATGAGATGTACTACCGCTTACAAGTAGTAGTGCCGCTCACTCACTGCCACTCTACAACCGCTGAGAGTGCACGGAATCCTCGAGGGAGCAGAAGTGCCTGGGCGGTACCACTGCTTGAAAGCGGTACTATCGCTCGTACTACCGACCCACTGGCGTGCAACCTGACATGAAAAATTGAGTCCCCAGAAGCAGCGGTCCTACACGCGGCACTAGCCTGCGATGTTGCCGCTAACAAGCGGTACTACCGCTCGCTTGAGTGGTACTACTGCTTGGGGCCTTTAGGATCTATGCACAGGGAACAAAGGAGCAACTCCATCGATGCGGGAAAGGAGTGAGGGTGCAAATGAAGAATGGGTGTGTGTTGATTCCACCCAAACCTTTCCGATGCGGACACCCTCTTAATTGTACGGTTCTCCTATGACTCAAATCCTTCGAAAAAAACATAGGGAATAATGTTCTTCTCTTTTAAAGCTCCCAGGGGCACGAATCGTGTTGTGCCATATGATAGATTATCTAAAATGCTCAATGCGCACGATTAGTATACAAATGCATTGTCAACAATCACCAAAATCACTAAGGGAGAAATATGTCCTAACAATCTCCCTTTTTTTGGTGGATTGATGATAGTATGGGACTTGCACAAAAGATATACCGAGATAATAAGTAATCTCAACATCAATAAAATATAGACGGGGCCCCTAGATGTGTGCGCTAATAGGGTATGCTTTTGGAATACAAAGCACACACACTAGGATCAACACTCCCTCTATATTTTATAGACCGGCAACACTTGCAACAACATAATATGGGAGATAAGCATGTATGCAAGGAATAGCATGCGATCATAAAGATAGGGCACAAGATAAGCATAAGTTCACATACTAGCAAAGTACTTAGACATAAATAGATAAGTAGAAAGGTAGCATCACTACTGTAGGATGGTCCAAACGTGACACTACAATCAGAGACCCTTCGACAAAACTTTGTGCGATGCATTAATCGCAAACGGTGTTGTAAGAAAACCATCAAAATGATACAAACTGTTTGCGATAATGGAGACATCAAACATGATTCAGATTAGAGTTGCGTGTGTGATACGTGGTAAACAGTTCACTCGAATGAACTATTTGCGATGAGCAGAACAACAGAAACGGTCAGCCAGATCAAGGTGTGTGCGATATACGACATACAATTCACTCGGAGAAATGGTCGGCCAGATCAATGTGTGTGTGATATACGGCATATAGTTCACTCGAATGAACTATTTTCGATTAGGCAACATAGTAGAAACGATCGGCCAGATCTATGTGTGTGCGATATATGGCAAACAGTTCACTCTGCTTGAACAGTTTGCGATGAGCGAAAACAACAGACACGGCAATCCATATCATGGTGTGTGTGATATACGGCATACACTTCACACAGATGAACTGTTTGCAATTAGCCACGACTAACAAAAACGGTCAGACAGATCAAGGTGTGTGCTAGACAGGCACACATCCTAATTAAAATAATTGTGCGCGATGGTAATAACGAGCGCGCACGGCTGACGGAACAAGTCGTGTGCTGACATCGCCGATTGTGGTGCATCGTATGGTGCAAACGCCACATACGCATTCGAGAACGTGTGCCCACTTTACGCCATCCGGGAATCATACTGCACTTCAAAATATAATCCGTCAATAAATTTTGAGGTTGCTTCCCGTCACATTCCAAATTACTGTTCACGCCGATCAAAACTTGTTCACACCGATCAAAACCTAAATGGTTTCCCTCTTAGCAGCGTATTACTAGGTTATAAATACTACCTACTCTAGGATGACTGCACATTCCTCCTCTCCCTCCTCTTCACCAAACGAATAAGTCTTCTTCGTCCTTCCTTGCCTCTGTCATGGCCTGCTTGAGTTATGGGTTGCTAAATTACGAAGGAGTGGCGAGCCTGGAAGCGGAAGCACGAGAGATGTCCCGCCTCGTGGCGAAAGCCACTAACATGTCCTGATGCTCCGTCGTAGCAGCACAGAGGTCCCGCCATGCCGCCGAAGCAGCACAGAGTTCCCGCCGCGGCGTCGAAGCAGTAGACTGGTCCGGCCGTGTCGCGGAAGCAGCACATATGTCCTGCCGTGCCGTGGATGCTACAGAGAGGTCCTCTCGTGCTGTGACGGCCTGGGAAGATTACTCACAGGCAGGCGAGGACTCTCACATGCGCATGCTTTCTATGCAAGATAACCTGATGGATCAGATCTCCGGCTTGGTAAAGCTGCAGGAGAAGATGCATTCCTCGTTTGATAATGCTACTTGTGTCATCCAAGGACTTAGGGATGAGAATGCCATGCTCCGCACCAAGCGCGACATGTTGAGGGCAGAGATTAGCGGAAGGGCGGAGCAGGTGGAGGAGACCACTTCCTTATTGAAGAAGATGTGCATATCGACAAGAAACTTACGAACGAGAATGCCATGCTCCGCATCGAGCGTGAAAGGCTGGTGGAGGAATCCATAGCTGCTGCTCAACAACGTATTGAGGACGTCAAAGAGATCATCGCCGCTCACCGCGAGGACTAGTCTTCATCTTCCTTATTCTTCTTTTTTCTTGATGGGGGTGCCTTCCTTATTCTTTTGCCCTTTGATACGTCTCGAGCGTATCTATAATTTAAGAAGTATTCATGCCATGTTTACAACAACTTCATATGGTTTTGGTATGATTTTATTAGAACTAACCCAGAGTGACACTATTTTCAGCAGAACTATCGTGGTGACATTTTTTTGTGCAGAAATAAAAGTTCTCAGAATGGGCTGAAAATTTATGGTGATTTTTATGGACCAAAAGAGACCCCCAAAGCATCGGAGCTGGGCCAGGAAGTGGACGCGGAGGCCACAAGCCAGGAGGCGCGCCCTACCCCCCAAGGCGCGCCCCTACAGCTTGTGGGCCCCTCGAGCACCCTCTTGACGTGAGACCGATGCCAAAAATTCCTATAAATACCAAAACCCCAGAAAGAACCCTAGATCGGAAGTTCCTCCGCCGCAAGCCTCTGTAGCCACGAAAAACCTCTCGGGACCCCGTTCTGGCACCCCGCCATAGGGGGAAATCGTCATCAGAGGCCATCTCCATCATCCCGGCGGCCACCATGATGAGGAAGGATTAGTCCACCCTCGGGGCTGAGGGTTTGTAGTTTGTACCAATAGCTATGTGTTTTATCTCTCTCTCCCTCATGTTCTTGATTTTGCACGATCTTGATGTACCGCGAGCTTTGTTATTATAGTTGGATCTTATGGTGTTGTTCCCTCTCTACCTTGTGATGAATTGAGTCTTTTCCTTCGAGGTTTTGTTATGTCAGATTGAATCTTTGGATGTGAGAGCACTTGATATATGTCTTGCGATGGGATATCCGTGGTGACATTGGGATAATCTATGCATAGGGGTTGGTATGCGTTTTCATATTCCGTTCTCCGATATAAATCTTGGGGTATTCTTGAAGTTCTTTGTGCTGGATTGAATATTATGAATCTGAAGTTGTGTGATGCATATCGTATAATTGACCCATGTATAATTGTGGTGACATTGGATTATTTAGGTGACATTAGGGTTGATTGATGCGTGTCATATGGTGTTATTTTAGTACGAAATCTAGGGTTGTTTGTGACACTTATATGAATATCCCAATAAATTGGTCAGAAAGAATAACTTTGAGGTGGTTTCGTACCCTACAAGCAATTTCATCTTATGTTCTCTGCGATAGGAACTTTGGAGTGATTATTCGTTGCATGTTGAGGGATTGTTATATGATCCAATTATGTTATCATTGTTGAGAGAACTTGCACTAGTGAAAGTACGAACCCTAGGCCTTGTTTTCAAGCATTGCAATACCGTTTTGCTCACTTTTACTACTTTCTACCTTGTTTTTTTTTTATATTTTTAGATTACATAAACCTATATCCACTATCCATATTACACGTGTATCACCATATCTTCACCAAACTAGTGCACCTATACAATTTACGATCGTATTGAGTGTGTTGCGGACACAAGAGACTCTTTGTTATTTGGTTGCAGGGTTGTTTGAGAGAGACCATCTTCATCCTACACCTCCCACAGATTGATAAACCTTAGGTCATCCACTTGAGTGAAATTTTCTACTGTCATACAAAACTCTGCGCTTGGAGGCCCAATATGAGTCTACAAGAAGAAGGTTGCTTAGTAGACATCAAGCTCTTTTCTAGCGCCGTTGCCAGGGAGGCGAGTGCTTTAAGGTATATCTTTAGATCTTGCAATTGAATCTTTTAGTTTCTTATTTTATCACTAGTTTGGTTTATAAAAGAAAACTATAAAAGATGGAATCGAGGTTGCCTCATATTATTCATCTCTATAATGTCTTTCATGAAAATTATGGTTCGGAAAATTGTGCCAAGTGTTAGAAGAAGAAGTCAATAAAATTGTTTGGCATAAAATCTTTGAATGATGAGCATGATTGCAATGTTGTTAGTGTGTTGGCTATGAATATTCATGATACCAACGATGATTGCATTAGTCATGATAAAGATATTTCTTATAAGCATGTTAAGTTTTGTGGAGTGCATAGAGTTTGTGAAGACATGCCTTATAGGGATGATAGATTTTGCAAGAAGCATAAAGATGATGAAACCAATCGGTGGCTTAAGGTGATAGATAAATTTGCTACAAAATTATGCTCTCTTCATCCCATTACTTGTGAACTTTTTTGGTTTGAAGCATTCATATTCACAGACCATGCTGAAACTACTTTGAGAGAAATCTACATGTTTTGTCTGCTAAATTGCAATGAAAATGCTTATATTGCCAACTATAGAAAGACGGGAAAACCCATAGAATATAAAAGGAACACTAATGAAAGGGTAAAGATTTCCACTTTCCCTCCTATTGTCTCTCATGATGAAATAGGTGACGAGAAGGAGCTCCATATACAACCAATCTCATCAATAAGGATCTTCAAAAAGTTAATTAAACCCACACATAATGTGGAGAAGAAAAAGAAAAGACGGAAAAGCAAAGGTAAAAAGGTATCCCTCCCAAATGATGTTGATCCTATTATTGTTATGTCTCCTTAGAATGAATCAAAAACAATTGTGGAAGATGATGTACTTGATGATGACATTGATTCGTTGTCTTATGGCGCAATGTTCGAAGAAACTATTGAGGTTGACTTTGTTATGCCTACACCGGTACGCGTTGGTGCTATACAAACGGATTTTAACCCCTTTCCGGGACGACATTTGGAACCGCCACCTACTGAGTGACTGCGATAGGGGGGGGGGTCCTTCCCACACGACCCAGAAACCTTTGGGGATATGCCCTCCTGGCACACACGCTCGGCAAAATGAGGTCATGTGCGACCGACGAGCGATCAAATACGGTTATACGTACAACGGTGCTAAAAAATTCAATTATACAGGAAAAATCATTTCCAGTCGTAAGTTCATCCCACACAGTCAGTCCCAGGTAAACGTTCCCGTTCGTATATACATCCCACACAGTCGTTCCAAGGAAAACATTTATGTTCGCATGTACATCACACACAATTTTCCCCGTTAAAACGTTTGTGATAGCATTTCCATTGCACACGGTATTAACAATTTTATCGTTTGCCTTATTGAATGCATCACACACGGTGCGTAGAAAAAACTATGTGGCAAAGGTTGTCCATCACACACAGTTTTTATATGGTAAACGTTTGCGCCAGGTGGCCTAATGCAAACAGTTTCAAGAGGATGTCGTGTGTGATTGTTCATTAATCCAACACGGTTTATTCCTTGAAACTGTGTGAGTTGCCTGAGGTCATCGCCCACGATGTTTTCTCAATAACCATTTGCAATAGAAAAACCCAAATAGCAGGCTAATTATCCTACTAATAATCCATATATTGATCTAATTCACATTTCATACTAAGCACACAATATATCTCATTTTCATAATTGAAATACATCAGAGTACATCATCATATAACTTCAGGACTCAGCTACCCCATTACACAGCTGCACCAGCACCAAGTTTCACATGCAACATCTATAACCTTTCAAAATTAGCATCATAGACAGTACATAGACAGATGTATCTCATCTGGAAAACTGCTGAAGCAGAAGGCGAATATTGAGACTTCACTGATGTTGAAGGTCTTTGCAACTTTAGGCCAGTGCCTGTGGATGATTGACAGTCCATCCTTCGTCCTCTTCAGGAACACTTCAATATTGAACCATGGGTGTTGTATGAATACCTTCCTCACCTCCTGACCATACATGTGGTTTGAGAGATAATCATTGGTGAACTGCTTTGGAAAGGCATGCAAACAAGGATGTGCATAAATATCTTCTCTATATTGGAAATGGGGCAAAGGAATAAAAAAGGCAAGGTATAATAGTTAGTACCATCATGTAGTGAACTGATGTCTTCTTCATTGTGCAGACAAAGATCTTGTTGTCTTTTGTCGCTAATTTCTTTATCCTAACAATCTTTCTGGGTTTCTTGACTTGACTAATATTCATGGACAACTCATTTCCCCATATGCAAAAAGGGTCGAACAGTGGGTCCAAACCTCTGACAGCAGGACCTACGTGTGTTAGACCAAATTGTTTAAAACCTAAGTATTAGAATGATTCATGCAATTGCACAATAATATGCTATTAGACAAAGGACCAGTGCAAACCCCAATTGTAAACCTCAGTGCTTCCCATTGTTTCCCTACAACACATATAAGGTAGTTAGTGATCAGGTTAAGTGAGGGTTCGCATGCTATTAGTAAAATATGTTGATGAAAAGTAAGCACATTGCATATTCATCAGGTTAATTCAAGACACATGGAAAACCCATTTATCCAAACCAAGCATGATTAAGAACTATGAAATATAGCAATTGTATATGTTTCCATGTATTAAGTGCAGCCAAATTCGATTATTCCTCACATGCACAACAATACAAAATTCTACCCTCGACAATTGGACATTGCATTGCAGAATTGAACCAAGTAGTTAACTAAACACCACAACAAATGAACCAAACATTAACCGAGCACCACATTGCACAATATAACATAATCCTAATAGAAGAAGATCAGACAGTTAACCAAACCAAGGATGCTTAACAACTTGGAAATATAGCAATTGTATTTGTTTCTCATGTATTTAGTACAACCAAATTCGATTTATTTCTCACATGGTATACATTAACAGAATGCACCCACAACAATTGAACATCGCATTGCAGAATGGAACCAAACAATTAACTAAACACCACAACAAATGAACAAAATGTTAACTGAGCACCACAATGCACAATGTATAACATACTAGAAGATCAAACAGTTAACCAAACCAAGCATGCTTGCCAACTTGGAAATATAGCAATTGTATTTGTTTCTCATGTATTTTGTAAAGGAAAATTTGATTTATTTCTCACATGGAAGACAATACAAAATTGCACCCTGAAGAATTGAACATCACATTTGCAGAATTGAACCAACTGAGCATGACAACTAATTAACCAAATAGTTAATAAGTGAGCACCACATTGCACGACACATAGAACATATACACTAGAGCAACAGATTGCATGGTAAAAGTAGATAGCGCAATTCACTAGAATTTGTTAAGGAAAGGAAGTAGCTAGCAAACTGAACATGTGTCCTTATAGTGAGCTAATAAGACAAGCTACTCCTCACTGTCGGAGATATTGATGATGATTGGCTGCTTGGACATGGAAGAGGGCGAGGCCTCCGCATCATGGGTACCCTCGTCGTAGTGGTGAGTTGCCTGAGCAACACCGGGCACCAACTTGCTCGCTCTCGATTTGAGGTAAGCACGTGCACACTGAGAAAACACCTCGTAGTCTTCGTCGAAGGCACCAAGGGTGGCCTCGAGAAAACGCCATGAACTGTCGTTTAAAGCAACCAACCGTGTCGCGGCATTGGCGCCCGAGGAGTCGATGGTGGCCTCGACGACGAGGTGATCCTCCAAGATCTGGGGGTCGGCACGAATGGCAGCCATCGTGACCTCATCCGCGTGTGCGGCCGCGATTTGCTTCTCCGCTGCCAAATGCTCCTTGAGCTCCTGGCTATACTGCGTGCACCATGGCTTAGGGCAGTGCTTATTTGGTGGAGGGGTCGGTGATTTGGGTGGAAGGTGTCGCGCCGGCGGTCGGGGCATGTGGGATGTGGAAGGAGGAGGATGGGGGTCTGGTGTGGATTACCTGTCTGGATAGACGAGGCCGAGCAGCGTGAAGGAGGGTCGCCGGCAAGGGGGCAACACTGCAAGCAAGGAGTGAAGGTTTCAACTTGGAAAGGAAGGTGGAAATAAGGGAAATGTGGCTTTTGGTAAGGGGGAGGGGCGGGGTGGGGGGTAGATATTTCCACGGAAGCCGAAAATTTTGAATCGGTTCAACAAAAAAACTGGCACGCAAAGTATCATCAGACATGGTCCCTTATTCAGAACTGTGTACGATATGTGAACATCACAAACGATTCAAATAGCTTAACTTGTGTGTGATGAGTTTGAACGTCAAAAAATTTGGTTCCAATTTCCCTGGTTATAGTGCTCATCCACGTCATTGCATAACTTGGGTACACAAAGGAGACTACAACACACCCTCACTGTAGCCGACGCACCTTCTCGTATAAGCCGTAGGCGTACTATACACCGATGGTGTTCCAGGATATTTTGTACTGCATCTCACACGGTTGGTGATAATAAACTGTGTGCGATCTACTTGATTTTTCGTCTTGATTTGAATTACATAATGGGGTCACAGCTGCAACGGATGCTGTTTGAATTGCTAGAACTTCTATCTGCAGTGAACATGCAACTATAGGTGTGTCGTCAAAAAAATTGGAATTATTCAGGGTTCGTTTGGACATTTTTATACAGTAACTTGGTTTTCTAGGCATTTCAGGTGCACAATTCAAAATTAAACTGCATGCACATGCTCCGGTGCACCAAAATGGGTTGTAAAATGATATATGTGTCCATGGATTGATGCTTACATCCCATTCAAGAAATGGGCATGAATTTCAAACACCATGGCACCGTGGCTCTCCGGCAAACGTTGAGGTCCTTGCTTTTGTAATTCTAGTAAATACAAAACTCGTCTGAAAGTCATGAACCTTGCCATGCTATCATGGAACGGCATCAACATGTTGGGGGTACAAAATATTGTCCCATTTGGGGCAGGTTATGGTATAAGCTTATCGCAAACCAGAGCTTCTCTCACAACAAGCATGATGGTTTTGGTAGGGAATGTGCCACCTTGGGGGACGAAACGATATATGTTGCCTCTTCTTACTTTCAAATTTTTTCTCGTGTCAACATAGAACAACAGGAGTGTCGTGCGATTTTTTGGGATTTTTCGGGGTTCGCGTGGACATTTTTATACATTAACTGAGTTTTCTATGCATTCATGTGCATAATTCAAATTTTAACTACATGCACATGCTCCAGTGCATATAAACGGGTTGAAAAATCAAATGTGTGTCCTTGGTTGCAACCTTAGGTCCCATGCAAGAAATTAGAATGAATGGCAAACACCTTTGCCATCGTCGCTTGGCCGCTAACATTGAGATACATGGTTTTAAAATTCTAGTAAATCGAAAACTCGTCTGGGATTCATGAATCTTGACATGCTATCATGGAACGTCATCAACATGAAGTGGTAAAAATATAGCCCCATTTGGGGTAGGTTGGGGTATAAGCTTCTCACAAACCAGAGCTTCTCGCAACAAGCCTCATGGTTACGGTAGGGAACGTTTCACCTTTCTGGACGAAATGATATCAGTTGCCTCTTCTTGATTTCAATTTTTTCTCTAGTGTCAACATAGAACAACAGGAGTGTTGTGTTAAATTTTGGAATTTTTCGGGGTTCGTTTGGACATTTTTATGCATTAATTGAGTTTTCAATGCATTTATGTGCATAATTCAAATTTGAACTACATGCACATGCTCTAATGCATAAAAATTGGTTGAAAATTCAAATATGTGTCCTTGGTTGCATGCTTAGGTCCCATGCAAGAAATGGGAATGAATGTCAAACACCCTGCCACCGTCACTCGGCCGCAAACATTGAGAGACATGGTTTTTAAATTCTAGTAAATCCAAAACTCGTCTGAAATTCATGAAACATGGCGTGCTATCTGTTGGGGAACGTAGTATTTTAAAATTTTCCTACGATCACGCAAGATCTATCTACCAGATGCATAGCAACGAGAGGGAAGAGTGTGTCTACGTACCCTCGTAGACCGGGAGCGGAAGCATCAAGTGACGCGGTTGATGTTGTCGAACTTCTTCGCGATCCAACCGATCGAGCACCGAACGTACGGCACCTCCGCGTTCAGCACACGTTCAGCTTGATGACGTCCCACGAGCTCTTGATCCAGTTGAGCTTCACGGGAGAGTTTCGTCAGCACGACGGCGTGGTGACGGATATGATGTATTCACCAGCGCAGGGCTTCGCCTAAGCTCCGCGACGGTATGATCGAGGTGTGATTCTGTGGAGGGGGGCACCGCACACGGCTAAAACAATTCAACTTGTGTCTCTTTGGGTGCCCCCCTACCCCCGTATATAAAGGAGCAAGGGAGGGAGGCCGGCCGGCCCTTCCTGGTGCGGCTAGGGAAGGAGTCCTACTAGGAATAGGATTGCAATCCTATTCCTAGTAGGATTCACCAAAAGGAAGAAGGGGAAAGGAATAGGAGAGGTGGCGCCCCCCCCCCCAATCCTAGTCCAACTAGGAACCCTAGGTGGGGGCGCCGGCCAGCCCTATGGGCTGCCTCTCTCTTTCCCTTTAGGCCCACTATGGACCATCCCCTCTCGTAGGGGGTTCCGGTAACCCCCTCCGGCAATCCCGATAAATCCGAAACTTTTCCGGAACACTTCCGGTGTCCGAATATAGTCGTCCAATATATCAATCTTTATGTCTCGGACATTCCGAGACTCCTCGTCATGTCCGTGATCTCATCCGGGACTCCGAACTACCTTCGGTACATCAATACTCATAAACTCATAATACCGATCGTCATCAAACGTTAAGCGTGCGGACCCTACGGGTTCGAGAACTATGTAGACATGACCGAGACTCATCTCCAGTCAATAACCAATAGCGGAACCTGGATGTTCATATAGGCTCCTACATATTCTACGAAGATCTTTTATCGGTCAGAACCGCATAACAACATACGTTGTTCCTTTTGTCAAACGGTATGTTACTTGCCCGAGATTCGATCATCAGTATCTCTATACCTAGTTCAATCTCGTTACCGGCAAGTCTCTTTACTCGTTCCGTAACACATCATCTCGTGACTAACTCATTAGTCTTTTTCTTGCAAGGCTTATTGTGATGTGTGTTACCGAGAGGGCCCTGAGATACCTCTCCGACACTCGGAGTGACAAATCCTAATCTTGATCTATGTCAACACCACAATTACTTTCGGAGACACCTGTAGAGCATCTTTATGATCACCCAGTTATGTTGTGACGTTTGATAGCACACAAGGTGTTCCTACGGTATTCGGGAGTTGCATAATCTCATAGTCATAGGAACATGTATAAGTCATGAAGAAAGCAATAGCAGTTAAACTAAACGATCATAGTGCTATGCTAACGGATGGGTCTTGTCCATCACATCATTCTCCTAATGATGTGATCCCGTTGATCAAATGACAACTCATGTCTATGGCTAGGAAACATAACCATCTTTGATCAATGAGCTAGTCTAGTAGAGGCATACTAGGGACATTCTGTTTTGTCTATGTCTTCACACATGTACTAAGTTTCCCGTTAATACAATTCTAGCATGAATAATAAACATTTATCATGATATAAGGAAATATAAACAACAACTTTATTATTGCCTCTAGGGCATATTTCCTTCAGTCTCCCACTTGCACTAGAGTCAATAATCTAGCTCACATCGCCATGTGATTTAATACCGATAGTTCACATCGTTATGTGAACAACACCCATAGTTCACATCAGCATGTGACCAACACCCAGAGGGTTTACTAGAGTCAATAATCTAGTTCACATCTCTATGTGATTAATACCCACGAGTAATAAGGTGTGATCATGTTTTGCTTGTGAGAGAAGTTTAGCCAACGGGTCTGTCACATTCAGATCCGTATGTATTTCGCAAATTTCTATGTCTACAATGCTCTGCATGGAGCTACTCTAGCTAATTGCTCCCACTTTCAATACGCATCCAGATTGATACTTAGAGTCATCTGGATTTAGTGTCAAAGCTTGCATCGGCGTAACCCTTTACGACGAACTCTTTATCACCTCCATAATCGAGAAACATTTCCTTAGTCATCCAATTACTAAGGATAATTTTGACCGCTGTACAGTGTTCTACTCCTGGATCACTATTGTACCTCCCTGTCAAACTCTTGGCAAGGTACACAACGTGTTTTGTACACAGCAGGGCATACTTTATAGAACCTATGGCTGAGGCATATGGAATGACTTTCATTCTCTCTATATTTTTCTGCCGTGGTCTGGCTTTGAGTCTTACTCAACTTCACACCTTATAAGTCAGGCAAGAACTTCTTCTTTGACTGATCCATTTTGAACTACTTCAAAATCTTATCAAGGTATGTACACATCGAAAGTCTTATCAAGCGTCTTGATCTATCTCTATAGATCTTGATGCCCAATATGTAAGCAGCTTCACCAAGGTCTTTCTTTGAAAAAACTCCTTTCAAACACTCCTTTATGCTTTCCAGAAAATTCTACATCATTTCCGATCGACAATATGTCATTTACATATACTTATCAGAAAGTTTGTAGTGCTCCCACTCACTTCTTGTAAATACAGGCTTCACCGCAAGTCTGTATAAATCTATATGCTTTGATCAACTTATCAAAGCGTATATTCCAACTCCGAGATGCTTGCACCAGTCCATAGATGGATCGCTGGAGCTTGCACATTTTGTTAGCACCTTTAGGATTGACAAAATCTTCTGGTTGCATCATATACAACTCTTCTTTGAGACATCCATTCAGGAATGCAGTTTTGACATCCATGTGCCATATTTCATAATCATAAAATGCGGCAATTGCTAACATGATTCGGACAGACTTAAGCATCGCTACAGGTGAGAAAGTCTCATCGTAGTCAACTCCTTGAACTTGTCGAAAACCTTTCGCAACAAGTCGAGCTTTGTAAACAGTAACATTACCGTTTGCGTCGGTCTTCCTCTTGAAGATCCATTTATTTTCGATGGCTTGCCGATCATCGGGCAAGTCAACCAAAGTCCACACTTTGTTCTCATACATGGATCCCATCTCAGATTTCATGGCTTCAAGCCATTTTGCGGAATCTGGGCTCATCATCGCTTCCTCATAGTTCGTAGGTTCATCATGGTCTAGTAACATGATTTCCAGAACTGGGTTGCCGTACCACTCTGGTTCGGAACGTACTCTGGTTGATCTACGACGTTCAGCAGAAACTTGATCCGAAGTTTCATGATCATTATCATTAACTTCTTCACTAATTGGTGTAGGAATCACTGGAACAATTTCCTGTGATGTACTACTTTCCAATCCGGGAGAAGGTACAATTACCTCATCAAGTTCTACTTTCCTCCCACTCACTTCTTTCGAGAGAAACTCTTTTTCTAGAAAGGATCCGTTCTTAGCAACGAATATTTTGCCTTCGGATCTGTGATAGAAGGTGTACCCAACAGTCTCTTTTGGGTATCCTATGAAGACACATTTTTCCGACTTGGGTTCGAGCTTATCAGGTTGAAGCTTTTTCACATAAGCATCGCAGCCCCAAACTTTAAGAAACGACAACTTTGGTTTCTTGCCAAACCATAGTTCATAAGGTGTCGTATCAACGGATTTTAGATGGTGCCCTATTTAACGTGAATGCAGCTGTCTCTAATGCATGACCCAAAACGATAGTGGTAAATCGGTAAGAGACATCATAGATCGCACCATATCCAATAAAGTACGGTTACGACGTTCGGATACACCATTATGCTGTGGTGTTCCGGGTGGCGTGAGCTGTGAAACTATTCCACATTGTTTCAAATGAAGACCAAACTCATAACTCAAATATTCTCCTCCACGATCAGATCGTAGAAATTTTATTTTCTTGTTACGATGATTCTCTACTTCACTCTGAAATTCTTTGAACTTTTCAAATGTTTCAGACTTGTGCTTCATTAAGTAGATATACCCATATCTGCTCAAATCATCAGTGAAGGTCAGAAAATAACGATACCCGCCGCGAGCTTCAACACTCATTGGTCCGCATACATCAGTATGTATGATTTCCAACAAATATGTTGCTCGCTCCATAGTTCCGGAGAACGGAGTTTTAGTCATCTTGCCCATGAGGCATGGTTCACAAGCACCAAATGATTCATAATCAAATGATTCCAAAAGTCCATCATTATGGAGTTTCTTCATGCGTTTTACACCAATATGACCTAAATGGCAGTGCCACAAATAAGTTGCACTATCATTATTAACCTTGCATCTTTTGGCTTCAATATTATGAATATGTGTATCACACGATCGAGATCCAACAAACCATTTTCATTGGGTGTATGACCATAGAAGGTTTTATTCATGTAGACAGAACAACAATTATTCTCTAACTTACATGAATAACCGTATTGCAATAAACATGATCAAATCATATTCATGCTCAACACAAACAATAAATAACACTTATTTAGGTTCAACACTAATCTCGAAAGTATAGGGAGTGTGCGATGATGATCATATCAATCTTGGAACTGCTTCCAATACACATCGTCACTTCATCCTTTAACTAGTTTATGTTCATTATGCAACTCCCACTTCGAGTTACTACTCTTTAGCAACTGAACCAATATCAAATACCGAGGGGTTGCTATGAACACTAGTAAAATACTCATCAATAATCTGTATATCAAATATACCTTTGTTCACTTTGCCATCCTTCTTATCCGCCAAATATCTAGGGCAGTTCCACTTCTAGTGACCATTTCCTTTGCAGTAGAAGCGCTTGTTTCAGGCTTGAGTTTAGCTTTGGGTTTCTTCACGGGTGTGACAGCTTGCTTGTCATTCCTTTTGAAGTTCCCCTTCTATCCCTTTGCCCTTTACTTGAAACAAGTGGTCTTATTAACCATCAACACTTGATGCTCTTTCTTGATTTCTACCTTCGCCGATTTCAGGATCGCGAAGAGCTCGGGAATTACCTTCGTCATCCCTTGCATATTATAGTTCATCACGAAGTTCTACTAACTTGGTGATAGTGACTAGAGAACTTTGTCAATTACTATTTTATCTGGAAGAATAACTCCCACTTGATTCAAGTAATTGTAGTACCCAGACAATCTGAGCACATGCTCACTGGTTGAGCTATTCTCCTCCATCTTGTAGGCAAAGACCTGTCAGAGGTCTTATACCTCTCGACACGGGCATGAGTATGAAATACTAATTTCAACTCTTGGAACATATTATATGCTCCGTGGCGTTCAAAACGTTTTTGAAGTCCCAGTTTTAAGCCGTAAAGCATGGTGCACTTAAACTATCAAGTAGTCATCATATCGAGCTTTTTGTCAAAACGTTCATAACGTCTACATCTGCTCCTGCAATAGGTCTGTCACCTAGCGGTGCATCAAGGACATAATTCTTCTGTGCAGCAATGAGGATAATCCTCAGATCACGGAACAATTCCGCATCATTGCTACTAACATCTTTCAACTTGGTTTTCTCTAGGAACATATGAAAAATAAACGGGGAGCAACATCGCGAGCTATTGATCTACAACATAGATATGCTAATACTACCAGGACTAAGTTCATGATAAATTAAAGTTCAATTTAATCATATTACTTAAGAACTCCCACTTAGATAGACATCCCTCCGGTCATCTAAATGATCACGTGATCCAAATCAACTAAACCATGTCCGATCATCATGTGAGATGGAGTAGTTTCAATGGTGAACATCTTATGTTGATCATATCTACTATATGATTCACGCTCGACCTTTCGGTCTCCAGTGTTCCGAGGCCATATCTGCATATGCTAGGCTCGTCAAGTTTAACCCGAGTATTCTGCGCGTGCAAAACTGGCTTACACCCGTTGTATTTGAACGTAGAGCTTATCACACCCGATCATCACGTGGTGTCTCGGCACGACGAACTTTCGCAACGGTGCATACTCAGGGAGAACACTTATACCTTGAAATTTAGTAAGGGATCATCTTATAATGCTACCGTCGTTCTAAGCAAAATAAGAAGCATAATAAGATAAACATCACATGCAATCAAAATATGTGACATGATATGGCCATCATCATCTTGTGCTTTTGATCTCCATCTCCAAAGCACCGTCATGATCACCCTCACAAAACATGATCATCTCATACAAAAACCGTATAACTCATCATGTCTTGACCATATCACATCACAACATGCCCTGCAAAAACAAGTTAGACGTCCTCTACTTTGTTGTTGCAAGTTTTACGTGGCTGCTACGGGCTTTAGCAAGAACCATTCTTACCTACGCATACAAAACCACAATGATGTTTCGTCAAGTATGTGCTGTTTTAACCTTCACAAGGACCGGGCGTAGCCACACTTGATTCAGCTAAAGTGAGAGAGACAGACACCCGCCAGTCACCTTTAAGCAACGAGTGCTCGTAACGGTGAAACCAGTCTCGCGTAAGCGTACGCGTAATGTCGGTCCGGGCCGCTTCATCTCACAATACCGCCGAAGCAAAGTATGACATGCTGGTAAGCAGTATGACTAGTATCGCCCACAACTCATTGTGTTCTACTCATGCATATCATCTACGCATAGACCTGGCTCATGATGCCACTGTAGGGGAACGTAGTATTTTAAAATTTTCCTACGATCACGCAAGATCTATCTACCAGATGCATAGCAACGAGAGGGAAGAGTGTGTCTATGTACCCTCGTAGACCGGGAGCGGAAGCGTCAAGTGACGCGGTTGATGTTGTCGAACTTCTTCGCGATCCAACCGATCGAGCACCGAACGTACGGCACCTCCGCGTTCAGCACACGTTCAGCTTGATGACGTCCCACGAGCTCTTGATCCAGTTGAGCTTCACGGGAGAGTTTCGTCAGCACGACGGCGTGGTGACGGATATGATGTATTCACCGGCGCAGGGCTTCGCCTAAGCTCCACGACGGTATGACCGAGGTGTGATTCTGTGGAGGGGGGCACCGCACACGGCTAAAACAATTCAACTTGTGTCTCTTTGGGTGCCCCCCTGCCCCCGTATATAAAGGAGCAAGGGAGGGAGGCCGGCCGGCCCTTCCTGGTGCGGCTAGGGAAGGAGTCCTACTAGGAATAGGATTGCAATCCTATTCCTAGTAGGATTCACCAAAAGGAAGAAGGGGGAAAGGAATAGGAGAGGTGGCGCCCCCCCCCAATCCTAGTCCAACTAGGAACCCTAGGTGGGGGCGCCGGCCAGCCCTATGGGCTGCCTCTCTCTTTCCCTTTAGGCCCACTATGGACCATCCCCTCTCGTAGGGGGTTCCGGTAACCCCCTCCGGCAATCCCGATAAATCCGAAACTTTTCCGGAACACTTCTGGTGTCCGAATATAGTCGTCCAATATATCAATCTTTATGTCTCGGACATTCCGAGACTCCTCGTCATGTCCGTGATCTCATCCGGGACTCCGAACTACCTTCGGTACATCAATACTCATAAACTCATAATACCGATCGTCATCAAACGTTAAGCGTGCGGACCCTACGGGTTCGAGAACTATGTAGACATGACCGAGACTCATCTCCGATCAATAACCAATAGCAGAACCTGGATGTTCATATAGGCTCCTACATATTCTACGAAGATCTTTTATCGGTCAGAACCGCATAACAACATACGTTGTTCCTTTTGTCAAACGGTATGTTACTTGCCCGAGATTCGATCATCGGTATCTCTATACCTAGTTCAATCTCGTTACCGGCAAGTCTCTTTACTCGTTCCGTAACACATCATCTCGTGACTAACTCATTAGTCTTTTGCTTGCAAGGCTTATTGTGGTGTGTGTTACCGAGAGGGCCCTGAGATACCTCTCCGACACTCGGAGTGACAAATCCTAATCTTGATCTATGCCGACACCACAATTACTTTCAGAGACACCT
Source organism: Secale cereale (assembly GCA_902687465.1). Lineage (NCBI taxonomy): Eukaryota > Viridiplantae > Streptophyta > Magnoliopsida > Poales > Poaceae > Secale > Secale cereale. Next base: position 381,316,951 of record LR738713.1, read on the forward strand.
GTAGAGCATCTTTATGATCACCCAGTTACGTTGTGACGTTTGATAGCACACAAGGTGTTCCTACGGTATTCGGGAGTTGCATAATCTCATAGTCATAGGAACATGTATAAGTCATGAAGAAAGCAATAGCAGTTAAACTAAACGATCATAGTGCTATGCTAACGGATGGGTCTTGTCCATCACATCATTCTCCTAATGATGTGATCCCGTTGATCAAATGACAACTCATGTCTATGGCTAGGAAACATAACCATCTTTGATCAAGGAGCTAGTCTAGTAGAGGCATACTAGGGACATTCTGTTTTGTCTATGTATTCACACATGTCCTAAGTTTCCGGTTAATACAATTCTAGCATGAATAATAAACATTTATCATGATATAAGGAAATATAAACAACAACTTTATTATTGCCTCTAGGGCATATTTCCTTCAGTCTCCCACTTGCACTAGAGTCAATAATCTAGCTCACATCGCCATGTGATTTAATACCGATAGTTCACATCGTTATGTGAACAACACCCATAGTTCACATCAGCATGTGACCAACACCCAGAGGGTTTACTAGAGTCAATAATCTAGTTCACATCGCTATGTGATTAATACCCACGAGTAATAAGGTGTGATCATGTTTTGCTTGTGAGAGAAGTTTAGCCAACGGGTCTGTCACATTCAGATCCGTATGTATTTCGCAAATTTCTATGTCTACAATGCTCTGCATGGAGCTACTCTAGCTAATTGCTCCCACTTTCAATACGCATCCAGATTGATACTTAGAGTCATCTGGATTTAGTGTCAAAGCTTGCATCGGCGTAACTCTTTACGACGAACTCTTTATCACCTCCATAATCGAGAAACATTTCCTTAGTCATCCAATTACTAAGGATAATTTTGACTGATGTACAGTGTTCTACTCCTGGATCACTATTGTACCTCCCTGTCAAACTCTTGGCAAGGTACACAACGTGTTTTGTACACAGCATGGCATACTTTATAGAACCTATGGCTGAGGCATAGGGAATGACTTTCATTCTCTCTATATTTTTCTGCCGTGGTCTGGCTTTGAGTCTTATTCAACTTCACACCTTATAAGTCAGGCAAGAACTTCTTCTTTGACTGATCCATTTTGAACTACTTCAAAATCTTATCAAGGTATGTACACATCGAAAGTCTTATCAAGCGTCTTGATCTATCTCTATAGATCTTGATGCCCAATATGTAAGCAGCTTCACCAAGGTCTTTCTTTGAAAAAACTCCTTTCAAACACTCCTTTATGCTTTCCAGAAAATTCTACATCATTTCCGATCGACAATATGTCATTTACATATACTTATCAGAAAGTTTGTAGTGCTCCCACTCACTTCTTGTAAATACAGGCTTCACCGCAAGTCTGTATAAGTCTATATGCTTTGATCAACTTATCAAAGCGTATATTCCAACTCCGAGATGCTTGCACCAGTCCATAGATGGATCGCTGGAGCTTGCACATTTTGTTAGCACCTTTAGGATTGACAAAATCTTTTGGTTGCATCATATACAACTCTTCTTTGAGACATCCATTCAGGAATGCAGTTTTGACATCCATGTGCCATATTTCATAATCATAAAATGCGGCAATTGCTAACATGATTCGGACAGACTTAAGCATCGCTACAGGTGAGAAAGTCTCATCGTAGTCAACTCCTTGAACTTGTCGAAAACCTTTCGCAACAAGTCAAGCTTTGTAAACAGTAACATTACCGTTTGCGTCGGTCTTCCTCTTGAAGATCCATTTATTTTCGATGGCTTGCCGATCATCGGGCAAGTCAACCAAAGTCCACACTTTGTTCTCATACATGGATCCCATCTCAGATTTCATGGCTTCAAGCCATTTTGCGGAATCTGGGCTCATCATCGCTTCCTCATAGTTCGTAGGTTCATCATGGTCTAGTAACATGATTTCCAGAACTGGGTTGCCGTACAACTCTCATGCGGAACGTACTCTGGTTGATCTACGACGTTCAGTAGAAACTTGATCCGAAGTTTCATGATCATTATCATTAACTTCTTCACTAATTGGTGTAGGAATCATTGGAACAATTTCCTGTGATGTACTACTTTCCAATCCGGGAGAAGGTACAATTACCTCATCAAGTTATACTTTCCTCCCACTCACTTCTTTCGAGAGAAACTCTTTTTCTAGAAAGGATCCGTTCTTAGCAACGAATATTTTGCCTTCGGATCTGTGATAGAAGGTGTACCCAACAGTCTCTTTTGGGTATCCTATGAAGACACATTTTTCCGACTTGGGTTCGAGCTTATCAGGTTGAAGCTTTTTCACATAAGCATCGCAGCCCCAAACTTTAAGAAACAACAACTTTGGTTTCTTGCCAAACCATAGTTCATAAGGTGTCGTATCAACAGATTTTAGATGGTGCCCTATTTAACGTGAATGCAGCTGTCTCTAATGCATGACCCAAAACGATAGTGGTAAATCGGTAAGAGACATCATAGATCGCACCATATCCAATAAAGTACGGTTACGACGTTCGGATACACCATTATGCTGTGGTGTTCCGGGTGGCGTGAGCTGTGAAACTATTCCACATTGTTTCAAATGAAGACCAAACTCGTAACTCAAATATTCTCCTGCACGATCAGATCGTAGAAATTTTATTTTCTTGTTACGATGATTCTCTACTTCACTCTGAAATTCTTTGAACTTTTCAAATGTTTCTGACTTGTGCTTCATTAAGTAGATATGAAGCACAAGTCAGAAACATTTGAAAAGTTCAAAGAATTTCAGAGTGAAGTGGAGAATCATCGTAACAAGAAAATAAGAGTTTCTACGATATGATCGTAGAGGTAAAATATTTGAGTTAGCGAGTTTGGCCTTCAGTAAAAACAATGTGAAATAGTTTCACTCCTCACGCCACCTGGAACACCACAGTGTAATGGTGTGTCCGAACGTCGTAACCGTACTTTATTGGATATGGTGCGATCTATGATGTCTCTTACTGACTTACCACTATCGTTTTGGGGTTATACTTTAGAGACAGCTGCATTCACGTTAAATAGGGCACCATCTAAATCCGTTGATACAACACCTTATGAACTGTGGTTTGACAAGAAACCAAAGTTGTCGTTTCTTAAAGTTTGGGGCTGCGATGCTTATGTGAAAAAGCTTCAACCTGATAAGCTCGAACCCAAGTCGGAGAAATGTGTCTTCATAGGATACCCAAAAGAGACTGTTGGGTACACCTTCTATCACAGATCCGAAGGCAAGATATTCGTTGCTAAGAATGGATCCTTTCTAGAGAAGGAGTTTCTCTCGAAAGAAGTGAGTGGGAGGAAAGTATAACTTGATGAGGTAATTGTACCTTCTCCTGAATTGGAAAGTAGTACATCACAGAAAATTGTTCCAGTGATTCCTACACCAATCAGTGAGGAAGCTAATGATGATGATCATGAAACTTCGGATCAAGTTTCTGCCGAACGTCGTAGATCAACCAGAGTACGTTCCGCACCAGAGTGGTACGGTAACCCAGTTCTGGAAGTCATGTTACTAGACCATGATGAACCTACGAACTATGAGGAAGCGATGATGAGCCCAGATTCCGCAAAATGGCTTGAGGCCATGAAATCTGAGATGGGATCCATGTATGAGAACAAAGTATGGACTTTGGTTGACTTGCCCGATGATCGGCAAGCCATCGAAAATAAATGGATCTTTAAGAGGAAGACTGACGCTGACGGTAATGTTACTTTTTACAAAGCTCGACTTGTTGCGAAAGTTTTTCAACAAGTTCAAGGAGTTGACTACGATGAGACTTTCTCACCCGTAGCGATGCTTAAGTCTGTCCGAATCATGTTAGCAATTGCCGCATTTTATGAAATCTGGCAAATGGATAACAAAACTGCATTCTTTAATGGATTTATTAAAGAAGACTTGTATATGATGCAACCAGAAGGTTTTGTCAATCCTAAAGGTGCTAACAAAATGTGCAAGCTCCAGCGATCCATCTATGGACTGGTGCAAGCATCTCGGAGTTGGAATATACGCTTTGATAAGTTGATCAAAGCATATAGATTTATACAGACTTGCGGTAAAGCCTGTGTTTACAAGAAGTGAGTGGGAGCACTACAACCTTTCTGATAAGTATATGTGAATGACATATTGCTGATCGAAAATGATGTAGAATTTTCTGGAAAGCATAAAGGAGTGTTTGAAAGGAGTTTTTCAAAGAAAGACCTTGGTGAAGCTGCTTACATATTGGGCATCAAGATCTATAGAGATAGATCAAGACGCTTGATAAGACTTTCGAAGAGTACATACCTTGATAAGATTTTGAAGTAGTTCAAAATGGATCAGTCAAAGAAGGAGTTCTTGCCTGACTTGTAAGGTGTGAAGTTGAGTAAGACTCAAAGCCAGACCATGGCAGAAAAATATAGAGAGAATGAAAGTCATTCCCTATGCCTCAGCCATAGGTTCTATAAAGTATGCCATGCTATGTACCAAACATGTTGTGTACCTTGCCATGAGTTTGTCGAGGGGGTACAATAGTGATCCAGGAGTAGATCACTGTACAACGGTCAAAATTATCCTTAGTAACTGGATGACTAAGGAAATGTTTCTCGATTATGGAGGTGATAGAGAGTTCGTCGTAAAGGGTTACGCCGATGCAAGCTTTGACACTAAATCCAGATGACTCTAAGTATCCATCTGGATGCGTATTGAAAGTGGGAGCAATTAGCTAGAGTAGCTCCATGCATAGAATTGTAGACATAGAAATTTGCGAAATACATATGGATCTGAATGTGACAGACCCGTTGACTAAACTTCTCTCACAAGCAAAACATGATCACACCTTATTACTCTTGGGTATTAATCACATAGCGATGTGAACTAGATTATTGACTCTAGTAAACCTTTTGGGTGTTGGTCACATGGCGATGTGAATTATGGGTGTTATTCACATAACGATGTGAACTATCAGTATTAAATCACATGGCGATGTGAGCTAGATTATTGACTCTAGTGCAAGTGGGAGACTGAAGGAAATATGCCCAAGAGGCAATAATAAAGTTGTTATTTATATTTCCTTATATCATGATAAATGTTTATTATTCATGCTAGAATTGTATTAACCGGAAACTTAGTACACTACTAGACTAGCTCATTGATCAAAGATGGTTATGTTTCCTAACCATAGACATGAGTTGTCATTTGATCAACGGGATCACATCATTAGGAGAATGATGTGATGGACAAGACCCATCCGTTAGCTTAGCACTATGATCGTTTAGTTTTACTGCTATTGCTTTCTTCATGACTTATACATGTTCCTATGACTATGAGATTATGCAACTCCCGAATACCGTAGGAACACCTTGTGTGCTATCAAACGTCACAACGTAATTGGGTGATCGTAAAGATGCTCTACAGGTATCTCCGAAAGTGTTCGTGGTGTTCGCATAGATCAAGACTAGGATTTGTCACTCCGAGTGTCGGAGAGGTATCTCTGGGCCCTCTCGGTAATGCACATCATAATAAGCCTTGCAAGCAAATGACTAATGAGTTAGTCACGAGATGATGTATTACGGAACGAGTAAAGAGACTTGACGGTAACGAGATTGAACTAGGTATAGAGATACCGACGATCGAATCTCGGGCAAGTAACATACCGATGACAAAAGGAACAACGTATGTTGTTATGCGGTTTGACCGATAAAGATCTTCGTAGAATATGTAGGAGCCAATATGAGCATCCAGGTTCCGCTATTGGTTATTGACCGGAGATGAGTCTCGGTCATGTCTACATAGTTCTCGAACCCGTAGGGTCCGCACGCTTAACGTTTGATGACGATCGGTATTAAGAGTTTATGAGTTTTGATGTACCGAAGGTAGTTCGGAGTCCCGGATGAGATCACGGACATGACGAGGAGTCTCGGAATGTCCGAGACATAAAGATTGATATATTGGACGACTATATTCGGACACCGGAAGTGTTCCGGAAAGTTTCGGAATTTACCGGAGTGCCGGGGGGGGGGGGGTTACCGGAACCCCCCGGGGGAATGATGGGCCCTGGTGGGCCATAGGGGAGAGAGAGGGCAGCAGCCAGGAGGTGGCGCGCCCCCTCCCTAGGAGGAGTCCGAATAGGACTAGGGGAGGGGGGCGCGACCCCTCTTTCCCTCTCTTTCCTTCCCCCCCTTTTCTTCTTTGGTAGATTCCTACTAGGAACAGGATTGCAATCCTATTCCTAGTAGGATTGCAGCCCTAGCCGCACCATAGGAGGGCCGGCCAGCCTCCCCCCTTTCTCCTTTATATATGGGGGCAGGGGGCACCCAAAGACACACAAGTTGAATTGTTCTAGCCGTGTGCGGTGCCCCCCTCCACAGAAACACACCTCGGTCATACCGTCGCAGTGCTTAAGCGAAGCCCTGCGCCGGTAGATACATCATATCCGTCACTACGCCGCCGTACTGACGAAACTCTCCCGTGAAGCTCAGCTGGATCAAGAGCTCGTGGGACGTCATCAAGCTGAACGTGTGCTGAACGCGGAGGTGCCGTACGTTCGGTGCTTGATCGGTTGGATCGCGAAGGAGTTCGACTACATCAACCGCGTCACTTGACGCTTCCGCTTCCGGTCTATGAGGGTACGTAGACACACTATTCCCTCTCGTTGCTATGCATCTGGTAGATAGATCTTGCATGATCGTAGGAAAATTTTAAAATACTACGTTCCCCAACAAAGGTGGTCTTCGCCTGCCAAAGGCTCTGGTGGTGACGCCGCCGTGGGCTCCATGGTGACCTTCGTTCTGCTATCCGGCGGGTCTTGGTCTTGTTGCACCGATATGGAAACCTTTTCCTAATGCCTCGGGACTCCTTGCCTGCACTTCCTTCTTTATCACCAAAGAGGAAACTGACACTCTGCGCCCGCTGACGCCCGCCTGGCCTTGGTCGTCACTACTCACGTCACGAGGTCCTCACGAGGTGCCCCTCGCCTCGATATCTCCGACCCTCATGAGCCGGCCTAGTGAGGCCGCCCCAGGGGATGTCTTGCATCGTCCGCCTCGCGATGCTTGGCCCCTCGCGAGGGTCTTGAGTGGTTGCTGAAGATGCTGGGCCATACCAGGCCACCTGGTGAGCCACGCCCTAGGCCACAAGTAGGCAAGTCTGGGTACCCCCGTTCCCAGAACGCCGACAGTAGCCCCCGGGCCCAAGGTGCGCTCGGGCTTGGCTTCGCGGTGAAGCCAAGGGTCAAGTGTGGAGCGTCGCGGGCCCCAAAAACCTGCGGCCTTGACTGACGCGTGGCGATTGACGGGATGTGGGCGTCTCCACTTCCCCACACAGCCTCGACGACTGCGCGACTTGACAAGTCCCTGCATGCATAGAGTATCATCATTACCTGCGATTATGGAGGCCGGCGGTTAGCCTTCTCCTGACTATGAATAAGGTGGCGAGTGGGGGGTCCTTGCTGCCCGTCTTCTTCCTTCGTTCCTCTCGCTTCTTCTTCTTCCTTGCCCTTTACTTGGCCGAGCTGCTCATTGCGCCGATCCGGCGATTTTTCGCCGCTGAGAAGGGGAAGACTCCTCGCGAGGAGCTAGGGGTACTCCCTCCGAAGAAAGGACCATTCCGTCCTCATGGCGCCGCCATGAGACCTGTAGTGACGAGGCCTTGGCACGAGCGCCCCCCTGGCTACTCGTTGTCCCTTTATGCCAAGGCACCGGGCCATAGAGGGGAAGTTAGCGCCTAGCACCGCCCGCGCCATGGCCACGCTGACCGTGTTGTAGTGGTGCACGCTGTCGTCCCGCGAGCACATGCCAGAGGCTCCTCACGTGAGTTCGTGGTGTGGGCAGCTATGCCTCCTAGATCTTGGATACGCTTCACGCCATTCTTCACCGCAGAGGTGCCGCCGAGGGGGCCGCTTGGGTTGTGGTTGCGACACGCCGAGTGCTGGGCCCCGACGACGAGGGCGGAGGTTGAGGTCGTCTTCTCGTGTAAGGTCTTCATGACCCGCGGATGGGGCGAGGTCGCCCGCGACTGCGGCTTGGAAAGCACCCTCGCCATCCACCTCGAGTACGACGGCGCTTCCATGCTATGCTTCAAGGTGTTCGACGAGGAGGGACGTGGCCTGGAGTGCTGCCCTGGAGGGGTCCGCCGGGGTGACGCTGCGGCTGGCGCCACATCAGCCGTTGATCCTCCTACTAGCTTGTCTAGCAGCAGCGATGGCCTCCGGAGGCCTAGCAGCTCTCCTGAGTCTGGCGAGTCCCCGGAGACGAGCGACGACAGCTATGCGCCCCTGAGCTCACGGCGTGCCCGAAACGCATCGGGCTCGCGAGCACGTCGCTGGTGGTGATCTGCCCAGGGTCAGAGGTGGGCCACCGTGGCCCACTGTTGATGATGGCGTCGATGATGGCGACCGTAGTTAGGATCCCCTGAAGTCCTTTTGTGGCATTCCCTACGAGGATTCAAAGCCAACCCCACGAGGGTATGTAAAGAACTCTTTTTCTCTCATCTTGCTGTCTTTGCTAGTACACCCTACTCGCGAGCCCCGTTTTAGCAATATCGCCCCTTTTTACCCTTTCGGTTGCATAGTGCTCTATGCTGACATGCCCCAATCCCAAGGCAAGCAGCAACCATCGCTGGTATGCGAGGTCACGATGTTGTGGTCAAGGCCAGGAGGTGAGCAGCCCGAGGTCCGGTAAGAGCTCCTGAGGCGCGATGCTCAAGAGGTCCCCCTTAGCGTGCAAGCGGCTCCCGGGGGTTAAAAAAGCGAGGCGGTGTTGCTGAGGCACGACTACTGAATCATGTTCTATGAGTGTGGACGGGGCACCAAGGAGTTAACGAATTATCTTGATTAGCATGAGGTGATTCTTCAAATGGTGCACCTGGTTTGTTTCGTGATATCGCAAGGCCGAGATTTCGTGATTTCCTCCCCGCTGCTCCCAGAGTTGTGCGTCGGCAGGGCCCGGCCCCGCTTGTACCTCAGTCGCCGCTAGCCTTGACCGGAAACCAGGACAAGACCAGGGAGTGAGGGGTGATACGTCTCCAATGTATCTATAATTTTTGATTGTTCCATGCTATTATTTATGAAGTCTTGGATGTTTAATGGGCTTTATCATTCACTTTTATATCATTTTGGAACTAACCTACTAACCCAAAGGCCCAGTCCAGATTGCTGTTTTTTGCATGTTTCAGGGTTTTGCAGAAAAAGAATATCAAACGGAGTTCAAATGGAATGAAACTTTCGCGAGAGATATTTTTGGAGAAAACACGCACGAAGAACTTGAGAACCACATCAAAAGAGCCATGAGGGGCCCATGAGGGTGGGGGGCGTGCCCCTTGCCTCGTGGGGCCCCCGTGACTCCCCCGGTATCCTCCTTCTTCCTATATAAGTCTACGTACCCCAAAACCTTTGTGAAGAGAGAGAAAACCCTAATTCCACCACCGTAACCTTCTGTTCCCGTGAGATCCCATCTTGGAGCCTGTACCGGAGCTCCACCAGAGGGGGATCCATCACGGAGTTCATCATCATCATCATCATCGCCCTCACCATGAGTTGTGAGTAGTTTACCACAGACCTTCGGGTCCATAGCTAGTATCTAGATGGCTTCTTCTCTATCTCTCTCTGGATCTCAATACAAAGTTCTCCTTGGTCTTCGAGGAGATCTATTCGATGTAATATCTTTTTGCGGTGTGCTTGTCAAGATCCGATGAATTGTGAGTTTATGATCATGATTATCTACGAAAGATATTTGGTTCTTCTCTGAACATTTTATGTGTGCTCATAATATCCTTGCAAGTCTCTTCGAATTATTGGTTTGGTTTGGCCTACTAGATCTATAGTTCTTGTAATGGGAGAAGTGCTTTGCTTTGGGTTCAATCTTGCGGTATCCTTTCCCAATGACAGTAGGGGCAGCAAGGCACGTATTGTATTGTTGCCATCGAGGATAAAAAGATGGGGTTTATATCATATTGCTTGAGTTTATCCCTCTACATCATGTCACCTTGCTTAAGGCGTTACTCTGTTCTTATGAACTCAATACACTAGATGCATGCTGGATAGCGGTCGATGTGTGGAGTAATAGTAGTAGATGCAGAATCGTTTTGGTCTACTTGTCTCGGACGTGATGCCTATATACAATGATCATGCCTAGATAGTCTCATAATTATTCGCTTTTCTATCAATTGCTCGACAATAATTTGTTTACCCGCCATAGAATATAGCTATCATGAGAGAAGCCACTAGAGAACACTATGGCCCCCGGGTATATTCTCAACATATCAATCTACATCTACTTTACTTTTATCGCTTTTATTTGTTGTTCTTATAAACCAAAAATACCAAAAATATAAACTATCATCTCTAGCAGATCTCACTTTCGTAAGTGACCGTAAAGGGATTGACAACCCCTTATCGCGTTGGCTGCGAAGTTCTTATTTGTTTGTGCAGGTGCGAGGGACTCGCGCGTGGTCTCCTACTGGATTGATACCTTGGTTCTCAAAAACTGAGGGAAATAGTTACGATACTGTGCTGTATCTCCCTTTCCTCTTCAAGGGAATACAACGCAAGCTCGATAAGTAGCAAGAAGAATTTCTGACGCCGTTGCCGAGGAGGCTTACACAAAAGTCATATACCAAGTACCTATCACAAACCCTTATCCTTCGCATTACATTTATTTGCCTCTCGTTTTCTTCTCCCCCACTTCACCCTTGCCGTTTTATTTGCTCTTCTTCCGCCGTGTGCTTATCGTTCGCTTGCTTCTTGTTTGCTTGTGTTTGTTGGATTGCTTGCTTGTCACTATGGCTCAGAACAATACCTAATTGTGTGACATCTCCAATACCATCAACAATGATTTTATTAGCACTCCGATTGCTCCTTTTACCGATGCTGAATCTTGTGAGATCAATGCTGCTTTGTTGAATCTTGTCATGAAATATCAATTCTCCGGCCTTCCTAGTGAAGATGCCGCTACCCATCTAAACAACTTTGTTGATTTCTGTGATATGCAAAAGAAAAGGGATACGGATAATGATATTGTTAAATTGAAGTTATTTCGTTTTTCACTTAGAGATCATGCTAAAACTTGGTTTTCCTCTTTGCCTAGAAATAGTATTGATTTGTGGAATAAGTGCAAAGATGCTTTTATCTCTAAGTATTTCCCTCCTGCTAAGATCATCTCTCTTAGATACGATATTATGAATTTTAAGCAACTAGATCATGAGCATGTTGCACAAGCTTGGGAGAGAATGAAATTGATGATACATAATTGCCCTACACATGGTTTGAATCTATGGATGATTATTCAGAACTTTTATGCTGGCTTGAATTTTGCTTCTAGAAATCTTTTAGATTCGGACGTCGAAGGCACTTTCATGGAAACTACCTTAGGAAAAGCTACCAAACTCCTAGATAATATTATGTTTAATTATTCTCAATGGCACACCGAAAGATCTACTAGTAAAAAAGTGCATGCTATTGAAGAAATTAGTGTTTTGAGTGGAAAGATGGATGAACTTATGAAATTATTTGCTGCTAAGAGTGCTTCTTCTGATCCTAATGATATGCCTTTGTCCACTTTGATTGAGAATAACAATGAATCTTTGGATGTGAATTTTGTTGGTAGGAATAATTTTGGTAACAATGCTTATATAGGTAATTTTAATCCTAGGCCTTTTCCTAGTAATTCCTCTAATAATTATGGTAATTCCTACAACAACTCTTATGGAAAGATGGCTTCTTAATTTGAAACTAGCGTTAAGGAGTTTATGAAATCGCAAAATAATTTCAATGCTTTGCTTGAAGAGAAATTGCTTAAGGTTGATGAATTGGCTAGAAGTGTGGATAGAATTACTCTTGATGTTGATTCTTTGAAACTCAGATCTATCCCACCTAAGCATGATATCAATGAGTCTCTCAAAGCCATGAGAATTTCCATTGATGAATGCAAAGAAAGAACCGCTATGATGCGTGCTAAAAGAGAGGATTATATTAAAGCGTGTTCTTCTAGTTATCATGAAAATAAAGATGAAGATCTGAAAGTTATTGATGTGTCTCCTATTAGATCCTTGTTTTCTAGTATAAATCTTGATGAAATAGGATTGGAGATGATTCTGCTTTAAGGTGTCCTAATGATTCGGAGTTTTTAGATCTTGATGCTAAAATTGCTAAAAGTGGGAGTGAAGAGATTGAAACTTTGCATAGTGATGAACCCGCTACTTTGGATTTCAAGGGATTCAATTATGACAATTGCTCTTTGATTGATTGTATTTCGTTGTTGCAATCCGTACTAAATTCTCCGCATGCTTATAGTCAAAATAAAGCTTTCACCAAACACATAGTTGATGCTTTGATGCAATCTTATGAAGAAAAACTTGAGTTGGAAGTTTCTATCCCTAGAAAGCTTTATGATGAGTGGGAACCTACTATAAAAATAAAAATAAAATATCATGAATGCTATGCTTTGTGTGATTTGGGTGCAAGTGTCTCCACTATCCCAAAAACTTTGTGTGATTTGCTAGGGTTCCATGAGCTTGATGATTGTTCTTGAAATTTGCATCTTGCAGATTCCTCTATTAAGAAACATATGGGAAGAATTAATGATGTTCTTATTGTTGCCAATAGGAATTATGTGCCCGTAGATTTCATTCTTCTTGATATATATTGCAATCCTTCATGTCCTATTATTCTTGGTAGACCTTTCCTTAGAACGATTGGTGCAATTATTGACATGAAGGAAGGAAATATGAGATTCCAATTTCCATTAAGGAAAGGCATGGAGCACTTTCCAAGAAATAAAATAAAATTACCATATGAATCTATCATGAGAGCCACTTATGGATTGCCTTCCAAGGATGGCAATACCTAGATTTATCTTGTACCGTGCCTAGCCAAGGGCGTAAAACGATAGCGCTTGTTGGGAGGCAACCCAACTTTATATTTTTTTTGTTTTTTGTTGCTGTTAGGAAATAAATTTTGAATCTAGCCTCTTATTAGATGTGTTTTCATGTTTTGTTTAGTGTTTGTGCCAAGTAGAACCTTTGGGAAGACTTGTGTGAAGTTTGTGTGATCTTGCCGTGAAAAACAAAATCGTTAGCGCTTGCTAAAGTGGTCTTCAGATTTTACTGGTTCATGATATTTAGTTGCTTCTTTCTGCAGATGATTTGTAGACAAATTCCGAAAATTTACCGATTTAGTTTGAATTTTTTGGAGTTCCAGAAGTAGGCAAAACCTGTAGATTACTACAGACTGTTCTGTTTTTGACAGATTCTGTTTTTCGTGTGTTGTTTGCTTATTTCAATGCATCTATGAGTAGTATTGGAGGATATGAACCATAGAGAAGTTGGAATACATTAGGTTTAACACCAATATAAACAAATAATGAATTCATTGCTGCACCTTTGAGTAGTGGTTTGCTTTCTTATACTAACGGAGCTCACGAGAATTTTTGTGTAAGTTTTGTGTTGTGAAGTTTTCAAGTTTTGAGTATTGCTTTGATGGACTATCGAACAAGGAGTAGCAAAGGCCTAAGCTTGGGGATGCCCATGACACCCCAAGTAAATTCAAGATAATCAAAAGCCGAAGCTTGGGGATGCCCCGGGAAGGCATCCCCTCTTTCGTCTTCATCCATCGGTAACTATACTTGGAGCTATATTTTTATTCATAACATGATATGTGTTTTGCCTCGAGCGTCTTGTATAATTTGAGTCTTTGCTTGTTATTTTGTCACAATCATCCTTGCTGGACACACCTATTTAAGAGAGTTAAATATGGCCTAGAAATTCTTAGAACACTCTATGTGCTTCACTTATATCTTTTGAGTTGAATAGTTTTTGCTCTAGTGCTTCACTTATATCTTTTAGAACACGGTGGTGGTAATATTTTGTAGAAATTGTTGAACTCTCATGATTCACTTATATCCTTTTGAGAGTCTATTAAAACAGAATGGTAATGTGTTTAGGCTAAATAAACTTGTCTTCACATGATAGACATCCAATGTCAACGTAGTAAAAAAAATTCACACCAAGTGCATTGAATATGATGAGATGTTGGATGCTTGATAATTGTTTTGAGATATGAGGATAGTGATATTAGAGTCATGCTAGTGGAGTTATTATGAAATTGAGAAATACTTGTGTTAAGGTTAGTGATTCCCGTATCATGCACGTATGGTGAACCGCTATGTGACGAAGTTAGAGCATGAGGTATTTGTAAAGTGCCAACCTTTGTGTGGAGGTCGGGGGTGCGCGATGGTTAAATCCTACCAACCTCCCCCCTAGGAGCATGCGTTGATTGCTTTGTTTTGATGACTCGTAGATTTTTTCTATAAGTACATGAGTTCTTATGACTAATATTGAGTCCATGGATTATACGCACTCTCACCTTTCCACCATTGCTAGCCTCTCTTGTACCGCGCAACTTTCGCCGGTACCATAAACCCACTATATATCCTACCTCAAAACAGCCACCATATTGTTCCTCAAAATATCCACCATACCTACCTATCATGGCATTTCCATAGCCATTCCGAGATATATTGCCATGCAACTTTCCATCGTTCCGTTCATATGACACGCATCATATTGTCATATTGCCATGCATGATCATGTAGTTGACATCGTAGTTGTGGCAAAGCCACCATGCATAATTTTCATATATGTCACTCTTGATTCATTGCACATCCCGGTACACCGCCGGAGGCATTCATGTAGAGTCATATTTGTTGTAGTATCGAGTTGTAATTTCGAGTTGTAATAAAAGTGTGATGATCATCATTATTAGAGCATTTTCCCATGTGAGGAAAGGCCAATAAAAAAAAGAGAGATGGCCCAAAAAATATAGAGAGGGGCTAATAAAAAAAGGAGAAAGCCCCTCCAAAAAAGAGAAAAGAGAGAAGGGACGATTGCTACTATCTTTTTCCACACTTGTGCTTCAAAGTAGCACCATGTTCTTCATTGTAGAGAGTCTCATGTTTAGTCACTTTCATATACTAGTGGGAATTTTCATTATAGAACTTGGCTTGTATATTCCAACGATGGGCTTCCTCAAATGCCCTAGGTCTTCGTGAGCAAGCAAGTTGGATCCACACCCACTAGTTTCTTTTGTTGAGCTTTCATTCATATTTAGCTCTAGTGCATTCGTTGCATGGCAATCCCTACTCACTCACATTGATATCTATTGATGGGCATCTCCATAGCCCGTTGATATGCCTAGTCAATGTAAGACTATCTCCCTCCTTTTTGTCTTCTCCACAACCACCTCTATTCCACCCATAGTTCTATATCCATGGCTCACGCTCATGTATTGCGTGAAAGTTGAAAGGTTTGAAAAGATAGAGTATGAAAACAAGTGCTTGGCTGAAATCGGGGTTGTGCGTGATATGAATATTTTGTGTGATGAAGAGGGAGCATAGGCAGACTATATAATTTTGTAGGGATAACTTTCTTTAGCCATAGTATTTCGAGAAGACATGATTGCTTTGTTAGTATGCTTGAAGTATTATTGTTTCTTATGTCAATATAGACTTTTATCTTGAATCTTTCAGATCTGAACATTCATGTCACAATTAAGAGAATTACATTGAAAAACTATATTGGTTAGCATTCCACATCAAAAATTCTTTCTTTATCATTTACCTACTCGAGGACGAGCAGCAATTAAGATTGGGGATGCTTGATACGTCTCCAATGTATCTATAATTTTTTATTGTTCCATGCTATTATTTATGAAGTCTTGGATGTTTAATGGGCTTTATCATTCACTTTTATATCATTTTTGTGACTAACCTACTAACCCAAAGGCCCAGTCCAGATTGCTATTTTTTGCGTGTTTCAGGGTTTTGCAGAAAAAGAATATCAAACGGAGTTCAAACGGAATGAAACCTTCGCGAGAGATATTTTTGGAGAAAATCACGCACGAAGAACTTGAGAACCACATCAAAAGAGCCACGAGGGGCCCACGAGGGTGGGGGCGCGCCCCCTGCCTCGTGGGGCCCCCGTGACTCCCCCGGTGTCCTCCTTCTACCTATATAAGTCTACGTACCCCAAAACCTCCGTGAATAGAGAGAAAACCCTAATTCCACCACCGTAACCTTCTCTTCCTGTGATATCCCATCTTGGAGCCTATTCCGGAGCTCCACCGGAGGGGGATCCATCATGGAGTTCTTCTTCATCATCATCATCGCCCTCACCATGAGTTGTGAGTAGTTTACCATAGACCTTCGGGTCCATAGCTAGTATCTAGATGGCTTCTTCTCTCTCTCTGGATCTCAATACAAAGTTCTCCTGGGTCTTCGAGGAGATCTATTCGATATAATCTCTTTTTGCGGTGTGTTTGTCGAGATCCGATGAATTGTGAGTTTATGATCAAGATTATCTACGAAAGATATTTGGTTCTTCTATGAACTTTTTATGTGTGCTCATAATATCCTTACAAGTCTCTTCGAATTATTGGTTTGGTTTGGCCTACTAGATCTACAGTTCTTGCAATGGGAAAAGTGCTTGGCTTTGGGTTGAATCTTGCGGTGTCCTTTCCCTGTGACAGTAGGGGCAGTAAGGCACGTATTGTATTGTTGCCATCGAGGATAAAAAGATGGGATTTATATCATATTGCTTGATTTTATCCCTCTACATCATGTCATCTTGCTTAAGGCGTTACTCTGTTCTTATGAACTCAATACACTAGATGCATACTGGGTAGCAGTCGATGTGTGGAGTAATAGTAGTAGATGCAGAATCGTTTCGGTCTACTTGTCTCGGACGTGATGCCTATATACAATGATCATGCCTAGATAGTCTCATAATTATTCGATTTTCTATCAATTGCTCGACAGTAATTTGTTTACCCGCCATAGAATATCGCTATCAGTTGCTCGACAGTAATTTGTTTACCCACCGTAGAATATCACTATCATGAGATAAGCCACTAGAGAACAGTATGGCCCCCGGGTCTATTCTCAACATATCAATCTATATCTACTTTACTTTTATCGCTTTTATTTGCTGTTCTTATAAACCAAAAATACAAAAAATATAAACTATCATCTCTATCAGATCTCACTTTCATAAGTGACCGTAAAGGGATTGACAACCCATTATCGTGTTGGCTGCGAAGCTCTTATTTGTTTGTGCAGGTGCAAGGGACTCGCGCGTGGTCTCCTACTGGATTGATACCTTGGTTCTCAAAAACCGAGGGAAATACTTATGCTACTATGCTGCATCTCCCTTTCCTCTTCGAGGGAATACAACACAAGCTCGAGAAGTAGCAAGGGGCTACGGAACCAGTTAGGCCCTTGGGTCGCGATGCCCAAGGGCCCCCCTTGACGTACGAATGGACCTAAGGGAAGGGAATGCTGGACTCGGGCCTTGATGTTCTGCGTCGGCAGGGCCCGGCCCCACGTGTACCTCAGCTGCCACTGGCCTTGACCAGAAACCAGGACAAGACCAGTGAGTGAGGGGCTATGTGACCAGTTAGGCCCTTGGGTCGCGATGCCCAAGGGTCCCCCTTGACATACGAACTGGCCCGAGCTCTCTGAGCCGGCCTCCCCTTCTCCCATCCTTCTTGATGCTCTGCGTCCTCGGGTCCTGACCCTCGAGCGATGCTCAGCCGCCGTTGGTATGCCAGGTCGCGATGCCGTGGTCAAGGACAAGGGGTGAGGGCTGGAGAGTCGGTAATAGCCTCTGAGACACGATGCTCAGGGACCCCCCCTTCAACACGCAAGCGAATTACGTGAGGAGGGGAGACCGGTGGGACTGCCTATCGCCGTGCTCCTGACACCCCGGTGGGTTAGCCTGCAGCAGAACGACTTAGGGTCACGCCTGCACTGGGTTTCCGATAATTCAGCAGGAAGACGAAGGCACCGAGGCCCTGGTGAGGTGACGCTTGCAGAGTGGGCCGCGGGTCACAGCTCGGTCCCTCGGGTTTGTCAGTGTTGCAGGGACGGACCCGAGCACAAGCGCCGTGCCAACGTATGCAGCCCCCGTTGCGAGATGAGCGGAAGTCCATTAGGTAGCGAAGGAGACCCGAAGGGGTGACGGTCAAATAGATGAGTGATCCAAATGCAGCTGACAGAGATGGTAACACTGGCTCAGGTAAAATGCGAGGGAGATACATGCCACAAGGACGGACCTGTGCGGCCTGGGGATAATGCAGCCCGAGGGGCGCTCCCAACAAGGCGAGTTAAGATGCAAAAGGATAGACGT
Organism: Secale cereale; assembly: GCA_902687465.1. NCBI lineage: Eukaryota > Viridiplantae > Streptophyta > Magnoliopsida > Poales > Poaceae > Secale > Secale cereale. Next base: position 381,335,133 of record LR738713.1, read on the forward strand.
CGCAGGGACAGGCCCGTGCGACCTGGGAATGATGCAGCCTGAGAGGTGCTCCCAGTTGAACAAAAACCGGAAAATGTCACCTGGCACCATTGCTGAAGTAGTGTTGGTGTAGTTGAAGGTGCTCGACGTAGATGCTGCTCCTTATGTGCCGCCTGGCTCCAGCACCTCATGAGGCTCTGGGGTTCCCCAGATCTCGCGGAGGGCCGAGTCCAACTCCGCCTGGATCTCCTTACGCATGGCCTCGCGAGTTGCCAGTACTTCCCGCGTGTGGCGCTGGTGCAGGGTCGCTTGGTTCGGCAGGCTGAAGGGCATGCGCACGTAGTTGTGAGGGGGACCCTGGCACCGGCCCACCTGGGAAGGCCAGTAGAGCTCCTAAGATGCGATCCTGTTGAGTGCGGGGACGTTGACGCAGACGCGCAGCCCGTCTCCTGAGCCTAGGCCGACAGCTGTACTCAGAGGAGCCGGCGATGCGGAGCATCCTACGGCTATTTCCATGTACACCGTCATAGCTTCTCAAACCCCAAGTGAACCTACTGGACTTAAGGTGAACTCGCTCCTCTTCGAGAGTTACATGAATATCATTTGGACTTGGTCACTACCTCACCACGGAACATCGTAGATCTTTAGGTACAAGGACGACCACCTCCATGAAGCCGGGGAGCACCACCAAGTCCACATGGAGACGTACGAGAAGAAGGAGGAAAGGAGCGACCAAGCGAAGAAGGGCCTGTCCAGTCCGGAACGAGCGGTACTACCGCCTACAAGCGGTACTACCACTCCCATGCAGCACTACCGCCTACAGGCGATATGTCACATCCTGATTTTCATGCCACATTGCTTAAGATGATAATCGTGCTAAAATATGGTTTAACAAAAACTTTTGAGTGTTTTTGACTTTGCTTGATTGGTTTTCTGTTTGCTGCTTGCTAGTGCTCTAAAAATCAAATAAATCCTCCAACTCTTATACTTCATCTCCTTGATCCAAAACCTTTTCCCAATGATCATGCCATGTGTATAGAACAGTATAGTATTTTCTTATGAAAATATTTTGGCCAAATAGTATTTTTTAAAATTAGTTTTCCAAAAACCCCTGAATTGAGGTTTGCACTACAAGTACCTTATTTATGGTGTGAAAAATCTTTCAAAAGGTATATTTGAATCCTATTAGGTATAGGACTCCCATAAACCACAAAATTATAATTTTAAAAGTTATTTTTATATTTTATTTAAATGCTTTTCTTTAGGCCAGAAATGGTCTTTAATAGGTAAAAATTATTTAGCTATTTCAAAAATATTTGCCAAAATTCAAGAAAACTCATAGGACATATATTGTCCTTATATAAGAGTTTCAACACATGGTCATGTTAAAAATATTGGACAAATCCTTCCAAAACCCTTTCTGGATATTTCAAGCTTTTGAAATATTTACAAAGGAAATATTCCCTGAAAATTCCAGGGAAGTTCTATCATGTCAGATATGACATATTTGATGATCTTACAAAGCCTCATGCCTTGAAGATCAAGAAAACATCATCTAATCCCCTCAAAACCATTTCTGTCCATTTTGAAGTTTGAGCAACTTTACATTGCCAAACTTGTCCAAATGCTCTCAAACTTGGTGCACATGCTCAAATGATGTAAATATGCATCTATGCCAAATGGCACAAGTTTTGGAGAAGGACAACTTGATCTAAGTGCCCCAAAACCCTTTCTGACTGGATCCAAATTTGAACAACTCTACATTGCCAACTTTTTAATTGGGGCCTCAAATTTTGTGGGCATGCTCACAAACCCAGATGATGACACTACACCAAGTGGTGCATAAGGAGAGATGATTTGCTTAACCTAATCTTGAGAAATCCATTTCTGTTGATTTCTAGGGTTCACCAAAGTTGCATTGGCAACTTTGCCCAAATGAGCTCAAATTTGGTGGAAGGGCCTAAATGTAAGTGACATTTGATCCTGTTAAGTCTCATGTCAATTGGAAGTCATTTGCTTGCCCAAAACCACATCAAACACCTTCTGCCATTTTACCAAAACCACTGTTTTGCCCCCTTTTACAATTAGCCTTTGATTCAACTTTTTACCACAATATCACCTAGTCACCTTCTACCTCCAGTAACTCTCCCATGACTAGAGCTCAATGATTGAGGGGTGAAAACCCTCAATTTACCTCCCTGGACAGCCCCTCTCTCCCTCTTCTTCTGCCTCTCTCTTCTCCTACTGGCTCCCCAGGGCATCCCAGGCCGTTTGTGCATTGTTTATTAACCCCTAGAGTTGTTGGACACCGGGGGACACGGCCAGGGTGCAAGGGACATGACCATGCCGGCCAAAGACGCGCTCTGGAGCGCGCTACAGTGCGCCAAGGCACTATAGCTCGGCCCTCCCGAGGCACCCAGACGGCATTGGGCAGAGCGAGCGTGTCCATCGAGGTCGCCTCGATGTCCACGACACGCCTCGTTGTCGGGCCCCTCCTCCCTTGGCCTCCTTATCCTTCCGTGAGCTCGCCCGAGCGCGTCCATGGACATTGCTCACGGTGCACCGCATCCCCTCTATTTAGAGGCCCTCCCGAGCTCTCCTGTGGCCTCTTTCCACTTCCCCTCTCTGTTGTGCATCTCCCAGACACCCTCAAGTTCTCTCCCGTGCCCTCCTACACCTTCCATGACTGGAGTACCGCCGCCGACCGCCGCTCGGATTCGGGCACCTCGGCCCCTCTTTCTTTCCCCTGCCCACTCCAGTACTCCCTCACCACCACCTTGAGGCCTCTGCCCCTGCCATTATGCCCCCAGTACGCCGTGTGCTCGAGGCTCGTGCTGGCCGACGACCTCCCCCGCCGTCGCCTAAACTGTGGCGACTAGGCTGCTTCCCGACGCAAGAGGAGCACACCAGCATGTGCTCCCCTCCGCCCTGATCACTCCGGTGGCTGGAGCGCCACCGGGGATGGCCCGAGCCACTGGGGTGAGCATCGGCGCCGCTCAGCCGCTCCCTCCCCATCGCTCAGGCGAGAGGTAGGGGACGACTGCCTGCCAGCTGGCAGGGGCCCTGCCTATCAGCGGCAGCGGCAGATGGGCTGACCCACCGGTCAGGTTAAGTGGAAGCGGGATCTGCTGCTTCCGCCTCCCCGAATGGAAGACGTAATTTCGGTGGGCGTCTTCGACGTCTCCCCTCCCCTCCTGTGCAGCGCGGCAGCTGGGCCAGGCCCAGTACACTCCGCCCCTAAGCCTCGCACAGGGCGCACAATAAGGTAGATGATCCTTTTTCTTTTTCTTTTTCTGTAAACTTCAAAAATCCATAAATAATTCAAATAAAATCCAAATTTGATGATTCAAATTTCTGGTAGTTTCTAAAATCATGATCAACCCGTTTGTGCAACATGCACATTTTTCCAGAGACCTTTTCTTCACAAATATTTATCAAATGCCATTTTTCTATTTCTGTGATAAATTTTAGAAAATCACAGAGAGCTCAAATCTGATCCAAATGCGATGGTTCAAATTCCTAGATGCTTCTAAGTTCATAACTTAGTTTATGAACATTTTTATTAATACTTTCTATACCCCACCAAATGATGAGCCATTTCTTCATATTTGTCAACTTTGCAAAATCCTAGGAAATTCATTTGAACTCCAAATCCAGTGAAACCAACTCCTAGATGCTTCTAAAATCATGATCTGTTAAATGGGTGCCTTTGCTCATTTTTCAAAAATATATTTCTGTACACTTCTTTCAAATCGATAAACCCCTTGATTCCATCATATTGAAATGTTCCAAACTATCCATTGATCCAGTACCTATGTGTGACGCCCGAAGACCGACGTCCCAGAAGATTCCAGAAGATTCCAGATGTTTCGGGTTCTCCCGTGTGTTTCTTTTGTGCTTGTGTTATTTATTTTTGCATTGCATCATGTCATCATGCCATCATGTCTTTTCTTTTGCATCTCAACCAAATAAATTGTGTGGACCTTCGGTTCATTTAAATCGAGGGAAGGATGACTTCTCTTTATAACATATCCTCCCAATATTTAGGGAGCTATATTATAAATATTCCATTTGTTTGGAATTAACCCAACACACTTGCCTATCTTCCATGCCTTTGTTATCTCAATTCTTGCCCTCCAACTTGCCCATATTTATTTCATCACTTTTCGGAACTCCACCAAAAATCCTCAACATTATTTGGACCTACCAAACACCCAGTTGTTTCTCACACTCATTTGAATTATATTCAACAAGTTTGAATTTAATTCCTACAATCTTGCCACTTCTATTTTTCTGTGAACATACCCATTTTTGCAAGTCCAAGGAATTTAACCTCATGTGCGAATTCCTTCCCTAAGTGCCCCTTTCTGTTTCCTCTCTCTTTTCTTCTCTATTTTTGTTTTTATTTTAGAAGAGAGGGAGAGAGAGATTCCAGCCACTTGGGCCTTATAGCTCCAAGCCGCCCAGCCTCCCTCTCCCCCCAGCCGGCCCAACTTCCTCCAGGCCCACGGCCCAAGTCATCCTAACCCTAGCGTTCAGCCCCGCATCTCCTCGCTCTTCCCTCGATCTCCCGCACCCCGCCGCCAGAGACTCGAGCCTCCTCCCATCGATCTCCTCGCGTCGCCCCAGCGCCTCGATCTCCCCTCATCCCTCGAGCCCCCTCCTCTACAGCGCCCGAGCGCCTCCATCTTCCTCCCTCCGACAGCAGCGCCTCGCGCCGGCCCTCCGTCGCCAGGAGCCGAGCCCCAGCGCCCTTGCCTCCTCGAAGCCGCTCCGCCTTCCCTTCTCCCCCGCGCGACCAGCCCCGTCCTCAAGCTGCCCTGCACCGTGGCCTCGCCTCCCCCGTCCTCCTTCGCGCCAGGGGCTCGCAGGCCGCCGCCCTGTGCGCCTCGAGCAGTTGGCCCTGCACCGACCGTCCAGGGCGCCCCCTCCCTCCGGCCCTCCAGCCGTCGTCAGCGCCAAAGACGCCGCCCCGCCATCCGCCTCTGGCCGCGGATGCCGGCCAGGAGCTGCGCCTCCAGCACCTCCTTTTCCCCCTCGCCAAGGCCAGGACGCCTCCTCTTCGCCTCGCCTCTGCAGCGCCGGCCACCGGCTCCCGTGCAGCCCGAGCCTGCCTCGTCTCCTCGCCGTGCCATCCGCCGCTGCACCGCCATGGACGCCCACCGACGGCCTCTTGTCTTCTTTCTGGACCAGCGAGAACATTGGCAAGAGCTGTACACGGGTGCTGCGTCTTCATGTTTTTCACCAAGTACCTCCACGTGCAGGCTCGTCAAGTACACCACCGGCAAGATCCGGACTCTGAACTTCGAGTACAACTACAACCCGAAAGAACAATGATGGCCAAGTCCGGGAACAACAAACGTGTACCACTACCTCCCACGACACCGCGTCGACGACCTTCAAGTTCGACTACCGGATGCGCCAAGTACCACGGCACGTAACGTGAGCGTCTACCGTCGCCGAAGATCCGTGTACGACTACACATCCGGGACACGACAAGTACCACGACGACCATCGCTTGCCAAGTACCACTACCATCGCTGAGTCCCGAGACCGGCAAGTCCGAAGACCTCAAGTACCCCTACCGATGACGTGATCGCCTACTTCCCTCTACGGAACGACTACTTCGTTGACGACGTCGTGAACAACTACTTCCTCTACGACCCATGTACCACTACTTCCACTACGTCCCTCGACGGTCTCGAACCCCTCCGAGAACGATTTTCCCGAAGGTATAACCCGAGACGATGACCCGTGGAATGCATGTGTTGTATGAAATGTTTGCCCTTGTGTGCACGGTGCCCGTTTCGCCTTTTGTCATGCTCCTCGGTTGCCTCGACGCCGACTTGTGGGAACCCGGTAACGGGATCACCCCACCTTTTCCTCTTGTTTCGCTCGCTCTCTGACATCTTTTGCACCGGTCTCTCAACGAGTTATCGGGAACCGAGATGTTGCCATTGCATCATTTTCGGATCGTTGCCGTGGCACCCTTTCTTCCACCACGGTGACAAATACTCCGTATCATCTTTATTTCTCTTCATGTTAATGTTTAACTAAATTGCATAAACTTGATCATGTCATCCGCACCATGTTAACAACATTATATTTGTGAATTGTTGTTTGCTTATAAATACTAAACATGCTCATGGGGATTTTCCGGAATTGTTGTTGTTTTTCCGGCCTCATTTAAATTGACTAGATAGGTAGTTTACTTTTGTTTCACCTCTTGCTATGTTAAAAACATTTAATCTTGTCTTGTAAATAACGAGAGTCAACTAAATAAATAAATGTGGTGTTTCATCAATATGTAACTCGTTGCATATTGAGCTCCACTTAACTTGTAGTGTTGTTTGTGCACTTTGCCATGCCATGCATAATTAAACCGGACATGCATCATACTTGTTTGTGCATCGTATGCCATGGTTATGATATGTGTGTTTACCGTGTTGTTTGCTTCTTTCCGGTTGCTTCTCTTGTTAGCTTCGGTTTCGTTCCGGAGTTGTGAGAATTCGCTCGACTATGTTGCTCCGTCTACTTCATGGATCCGTTCTTCTCCCTTGCGGAATTCCAGGCAAGATGACCGAACCCGGATACCATTACTATTTTTGCCTATTGCTAGAAGTCTCGATCTATAGTTTTGCCTCGATGCCCATGTCTTTCCTGTCAGCCTCCTACTTGTAACCATGTTCATGTCTAACCACCCTACCTATGCAAACCGTTGAATGGCTAAGTACGCTTCGCTCAGCCCCTCTTATAACATTGTTAGTTGCAGGTGAAGTTTGAAGATGCTTGCTTCATGTTGAAGTTTGTTGGGTTATATCACACTATATAAATGCTTAAAATGAAATCATCTATATATTGGCAATGGGTGGAAGGCTAAGCCTTTTGCTTGGTGATTTGTTCCACTCATGCCGCTAGGAACCGTATAAACCGGTGTTATGTTCCTTGATTATGCGTTCCTCACACGGTTGGGGTTATGGGACCCCCTCGATAAACCGCTAAGTGCTAAGTCTTTTCCAGCAAGTCCCAACATTGGTACTATTCGCCTAATAACTAATAAAACTTGCATAGGGACTAGCTATCCCTTTTATTTTTAATCAACAACCCCGGGCCAGTGCTCCACATGAGCGTTGGTCCGAAACGGGGAGTCTGCGGGGCCACCACGAGGAAACTCGAGGTTTGGTAAAAACCCGTAGCTTCGCCCATCCGGTCGTGGCCTGAGACTAGATACGCGCGGCTATTGTCAGGGTGTCGGCACGCCGGGAGGATTTGCTGGATTAGCCTTACCTTAGTTCGGAGTATCTTGAGCACGGGATTCCGAGAATACTCGGGTCTTCCCACCTTGGAGTTGCGACTCCGCGGATCATGGGCTTGTGATGGGCCAAGTTGGAACACCCCTGCAGGGTTATGAACTTTTGAAAGCCGTGCCCGCGGTTATGTGGCAGATGGGAGCTTGTTAATATCCGGTTGTAGAAAACTTGACACCATGTTCCAATACACTACCAGCGTCTGTACCGTGACTGTCATTTTCCGAAAGGGATTCGGGAGATGAACACGGTGGGGTTATGTTTGACTTGATTAGTTTAGGATCACTTAGTGATCATCTTTCGTCCGAGGCACCTTCTCTTCTCGCTCTCATTCACGTAAGCTAGTGCTAGTTGCTGCTGCAGACTCTTATTCTTTCTTCAGCCTTGTTCCACACCCAAGGCTTAAATAGTCATGTTACACGGGAACGGGATTGCTGAGTCCTCTGTGGCTCACCGTTACTTCAACACACCAGATGCAGGTTCAGCCGAGTTTGAAGCAGGAGATGGATCAGTACTTCACCAGGAGCTCGATGAAGAGAGTGGCCGTATGCTTGTGACGTTTCGACGATCAGTAGTGGTTTCTACTATGATTCGATCTAGACCTGTGGCTTTATGTTGTTTTGGTATCTTTCTTTTGGATCTTCACCCGTAGTCGGGTTGTGATGTTTTGAATGATGTTTTGCTTATGTAATGTATTGTGTGAAGTGGCGAGTGTAAGCTAGCTATCTCCTTTTGCAATTTAATCCCTCTTTTACATGAGTCGTGCAAAGATACCAAACTTGAGATCATTCTAGGATGGGCTTATACCTTTAAGTCGTGCCTCGACACGTAGGAGGTATAGTCCCATCCTGGGCATTACAAGTTGGTATTCATAGCCTTCTCCGACCTAGAAGCCCCCACTGATTGATCGAATCGTTGACGGTCGAGTCTATGCACACACTGAAAATGTTTTGAGTCCTATATATATCGGAGAGTAGGATTTCTTTTGCTCCTCATTCCTTTTCACTCTGGTGAGGACTCCTGACGATTACTCTTATCTCTTCTACTCTCAAAAATTGCACAAATTTTTTTAGGATCTCGCGAGTATTGTTTGGATTGTTCCGATGTCTTTGTGACGAGAACATTGTTCTCGATGCCTCCTGTCATTAGGGGTTGTGGCAGTGTCCCGGGGAGTTGAGCTCCGAGGTGTTGTCGTCACAAATATATCACATCAGTTCTAGAATACTTAAGACGTCCGACATCAAAAACTCTCCTATGCGGTTAGTGGCAAGATAACCCCGACATCACCCAGTACTGGGGAGGTAGTTCGGGAGTATTGCCATAGCTTGTATAGTAGATGCATTTCGAAGGTCCGAGGTAAACGGTTTCCGGAAATAACTAGTTATGTGTTGAAGGATGGATACAGCTGGATGTAGGATTAGAGTTGATTGCGCGGTGCTTCCCCTGTATCCCCAACACCTGATTGCATAACTGGAAACTTTCGGAAATTAATAGGTGGGTTCATCTAGTAGTTCTAGGCATTCTTCCAACGAATGCACGATATGAAGTTCGGGGTTCTACATTGAGTGAAGTGGTTTTGTGGACTTGTTCCGATCGGGAGTTGCATCTTAAAGGGTCCTTGGCTATGCTGATCCGAGGATTGCAAAACCCTTTTGTAACACGTTCCATGAGCTTTCAGCACGAACATGTGGGACGAACTTCTATCTTGTATTTGTTCTATCTGTTCCTTGTTCCTTTTATTTACCTTTTGTTCTCCAAGTGGCTTCTCGACAAGTTGATGTACCTGCGGAATTCATTCGTTCAATTCTCTGTTCGGATAGATATGTTGCAACATAATCTTTATCATAAACATATCTATCCTTTGTTGTTTTGATTTTGGTATTCGAGTTGCTTCGATGTCAAATGTTGATTCCATACCTTCCTAATCGGTGTTCTCATATTTTTATGGGAGTGCTAATTCTTCTTGACCATCGAGATTTTCATGTTAATCTTTTCAACCGGTGTGCCTTCTCTTCAAGTTATTCCATACAGACGTCGTTGAGAAATCTGACGGTGTCTGTTTCATTCATCCCAAGTTGTCCTTGTTTTCCCCACCCTCCCTCCCTTCTTATTCGAGGAGTCAGAAATTCTCAGATGAAGTATCCATTTTATTCAAGTGATGTTTCTTCATTCTTTTCCTTCAATGTTCTTATCCGGTGATTTCTCAGGAAGATGCTCAAGAGCTTCAAGTTCATCATTCTTTGTTCTCAAATTCTGCCGGTGGATGTAATTCAAGATTTCGATGTTGATCTTATCCTTTCCTCATTTCACAATCCTTTCTTATTCCGGTACACCAATTAATCATTCTCCTCTTGCTATTCATATCCGGAGTGCTGAAGATTCATAATTCCATTCTTAATCCGTTCAAATTATTTTGAGGATTGTCATCTATTCAAGCCATTTAACTCAACCGGTGCTATATCTCTTAAGCATTTTTTTCAACGGTGTTTTCTTTAGTGGGCCCTAACCCACAGGTCTTTTCCCAGGATCTTACCTGACTCTTCTAATTTTTCTGGAGTTATACTCAAATTCTTTTAAAGTGTGACGTAAGAATGATTCCCATCAGTCACATGCCTTCTCCAGGACCGCTTTCAAATTCTTTTTCTTCGTTGGTTCAACCTTTTAATTCTTCATTCCGGAGTGCTCAACAATTCTTATGGCATTTCTCGTCTTCATTCTCAACATTTGGAGACCGGAGAAGAGTTTCTCTTAAATCTTGGCCCGTTCTCTTGAAGATTCGTGGTTCTAGCTTCATGCCATCCTCATTATTGTTCTGATTGTGAGGAATTCTTTTATGCCATCCGAAGCTTTTCATGAATTCTTTTCTTTGCGATCCTCCGAAGGCCATCATTTCAGAATATTTATTCGTTCTCAGTTTTCAACTTCATTCTCCAAATATTCTTCATTGATGTCTCTTCGTTCGTCTCCATATTTCTTACGGTGGTTCGTTCAAGTTTACTCTTTCGTTGTTATCGTTTAATTCATTTGTTCTTTTCATAATCCTACCGGTGGTTCGTTGAAGATTTATCCAAGCTTGTGCTAGATCTCTCTTAATTCTTTGCAACGAGAATAAGTAGTATGCCAAATCCGTTGCTTGTCATCAATTTAATTTGGTGAAGGATATGCATACAGTAAATCTTACTCTTATTTCCCCGAGGTGATTTAATTCTTTTGTCTGGAGCTTGTTCATCATATATATTCTCGGTTCTAAATTCTTCATCTTGTTTTCCGGAGCTCCAAGTTATTTTCAATTATATCATTTCAACCTCCATCTAATTCATCACAGGCCTTGAATCTTATTCTTTTCATCTTTCACTTCTCATGCTTTCATTACCGGAGTTTTCATGGTGGTTCATCATCATTTAATTCAACCTCGAAGTGTTCTTCAAGATTCTTGTTGGAGCTCAAGCATTCTTCATCATGCATTCCAATTGCAATTCTTTCTACCTTATCTTTTCAGATGGTGTTATGTCATTCTTGACAAATTCCTTCATGTTTCATGATTCACGAGTTATCAAGAATGAGATAAATAAAACCATCATTTCTTTCTCTTTAGGAGATCTTTTCAACCCCTCATTTTTATCTCTTGGAGTTATCTTGGGTTATAATTCACCTAAAAGCTTTCCCTAAGGATTGTTTGCTATTATGGTGCTTATAAATGAACCAAGTTCTTCATTTATCATTCCGGTGAAATAAGTTTTTCATCTCCTTGTTGATCTCAATCCAATCAATTGTTTTCCATTAGTGGCCGGTTGTCACCTCATAATTTTGAGATGTTTTCCCTAAGCCCACATCAAGCTTATTCTTTTCGTTGTTGAATTTCCAACAACTCCGTTCAACCCTTCTTCGTAAGGATGCTCTTTCAAATTCAATTTTGAGAGAAGTTGTCATTTTTCTTCTCCATTCATTTCTTTCGTTGATCTATATATATTCTTTCATTCCGGAGGCATTGTGATGTTGCTCTCTCCAAACCATCATATCGTTTTATCGAGATCATGTTCTTTCCCTTGCTTATCATTTAACCGGAGTGTTGTATTCTTCATTCAAGTTCTCTCATCTTTTCATGTTTTGCCTCTCATTTTTACCAGAGTGCTGTCTGAATCCTTCTTACCCCTTGTGCCATTCTTTCATTTGCTTCGGAGGCAATATGTTGTTCATTGCATCAAGTATCTTCCCAACTTGGCAAGTTCATGTTAATTCCTTCCATTTTCAGTCGGAGTGCTGTCCAAATTATGTCATTCTTATTCCTTGGTTATACCATTGCGGTTTCTTATTCTTTTGTCATCCGTGAGCTCTTGTTTCATGTCTTTCAACCTGCAAGGTTCTCATTATGTTCCTTGTTCCTCTTTTCTAACGGAGTGTGTTCATCTTCGTTCATCTCCATCGTATTCTTATTCAAGATTGTTTAACCTCTCAAGGTTCTTTGGTTTCACTCGTCTGTCAAGAAGCAACTTTGTTTTACCTCTTCCTCCTCCGTTTTTACCCGGTGCCATCTCTAGGATCTCGGGTCGAGATCCTCTGTTAGTGTGGGAGAGTTGTGACGCCCGAAGACCGACGTCCCAGAAGATTCCAGAAGATTCCAGATGTTTCGGGTTCTCCCGTGTGTTTCTTTTGTGCTTGTGTTATTTATTTTTGCATTGCATCATGTCATCATGCCATCATGTCTTTTCTTTTGCATCTCAACCAAATAAATTGTGTGGACCTTCGGTTCATTTAAATCGAGGGAAGGATGACTTCTCTTTATAACATATCCTCCCAATATTTAGGGAGCTATATTATAAATATTCCATTTGTTTGGAATTAACCCAACACACTTGCATATCTTCCATGCCTTTGTTATCTCAATTCTTGCCCTCCAACTTGCCCATATTTATTTCATCACTTTCCGGAACTCCACCAAAAATCCTCAACATTATTTGGACCTACCAAACACCCAATTGTTTCTCACACTCATTTGAATTATATTCAACAAGTTTGAATTTAATTCCTGCAATCTTGCCACTTCTATTTTTCTGTGAACATACCCATTTTTGCAAGTCCAAGGAATTTAACCTCATGTGCGAATTCCTTCCCTAAGTGCCCCTTTCTGTTTCCTCTCTCTTTTCTTCTCTATTTTTGTTTTTATTTTAGAAGAGAGGGAGAGAGAGATTCCAGCCACTTGGGCCTTATAGCTCCAAGCCGCCCAGCCTCCCTCTCCCCCCAGCCGGCCCAACTTCCTCCAGGCCCACGGCCCAAGTCATCCTAACCCTAGCGCTCAGCCCTGCATCTCCTCGCTCTTCCCTCGCTCTCCCGCACCCCGACGCCAGAGACTCGAGCCTCCTCCCATCGATCTCCTCGCGTCGCCCCAGCGCCTCGATCTCCCCTCATCCCTCGAGCCCCCTCCTCTACAGCGCCCGAGCGCCTCCATCTTCCTCCCTCCGACAGCAGTGCCTCACGCCGGCCCTCCTTCGCCAGGAGCCGAGCCCCAGCGCCCTTGCCTCCTCGAAGCCGCTCCGCCTTCCCTTCTCCCGCGCGCGACCAGCCCCGTCCTCAAGCTGCCCTGCGCCGTGGCCTCGCCTCCCCCGTCCTCCTTCGCGCCAGGGGCTCGCAGGCCGCCGCCCTGTGCGCCTCGAGCAGCCGGCCCTGCATCGACCGTCCAGGGCGCCCCCTCCCTCCGGCCCTCCAGCCGTCGTCAGCGCCAAGGACGCCGCCCCGCCGTCCACCTCTCGCCGCGGATGCCGGCCAGGAGCTGCGCCTCCAGCGCCTCCTTTTCCCCCTCGCCAAGGCCAGGCCGCCTCCTCTTCGCCTCGCCTCTGCAGCGCCGGCCACCGGCTCTCGTGCAGCCCGAGCCTGCCTCATCTCCTCGCCGTGCCGTCCGCCGCTGCACCGCCATGGACGCCCACCGACGGCCTCTTGTCTTCTTTCTGGACCAGCGAGAACGTTGGCAAGAGCTGTACACGGGTGCTGCGTCTTCATGTTTTTCGCCAAGTACCTCCACGTGCAGGCTCGTCAAGTACACCACCGGCAAGATCCGGACTCCGAACTTCGAGTACAACTACAACCCGAAAGAACAATGATGGCCAAGTCCGGGAACAACAAACGTGTACCACTATCTCCCACGACACCGTGTCGACGACCTTCAAGTTCGACTACCGGATGCGCCAAGTACCACGACACGTAACGTGAACATCTACTGTCGCCGAAGACCCGTGTACGACTACACATCCGGGACGCGACAAGTACCACGACGACCATCGCTTACCAAGTACCACTACCGTCGCCGAGTCCCGAGACCGGCAAGTCCGAAGACCTCAAGTACCCCTACCGATGACGTGATCGCCTACTTCCCTCTACGGAACGACTACTTCGTTGACGACGTCGTGAACAACTACTTCCTCTACGACCCGTGTACCACTACTTCCACTACGTCCCTCGACGGTCTCGAACCCTTCCGAGAACGATTGTCCCGAAGGTATAACCCGAGACGATGACCCGTGGAATGCATGTGTTGTATGAAATGTTTGCCCTTGTGTGCACCGTGCCCGTTTCGCCTTTTGTCATGCTCCTCGGTTGCCTCGACGCCGACTCGTGGGAACCCGGTAACGGGATCACCCCACCTTTTCCTCTTGTTTCGCTCGCTCTCCGACATCTTTTGCACCGGTCTCTCAACAAGTTACCGGGAACCGAGATGTTGCCGTTGCATCATTTTCGGATCGTTGCCATGGCACCCTTTCTTCCACCACAGTGACAAATACTCCGTATCATCTTCATTTCTCTTCATGTTAATGTTTAACTAAATTGCATAAACTTGATCATGTCAACCGCACCATGTTAACAACATTATAATTGTGAATTGTTGTTTGCTTATAAATACTAAACATGCTCATGGGGATTTTCCGGAATTGTTGTTGTTTTCCCGGCCTCATTTAAATTGACTAGTAGGTAGTTTACTTTTGTTTCACCTCTTGCTATGTTAAAAACATTTAATCTTGTCTTGTAAATAACGAGAGTGAACTAAATAAATAAATGTGGTGTTTCGTCAATATGCAACTCGTTGCATATTGAGCTCCACTTAACTTGTAGTGTTGTTTGTGCACTTTGCCATGCCATGCATAATTAAACCGGACATGCATCATACTTGTTTGTGCATTGTATGCCATGGTTATGATATGTGTGTTTACCGTGTTGTTTGCTTCTTTCCGGTTGCTTCTCTTGTTAGCTTTGGTTTCGTTCCGGAGTTGTGAGGATTCGCTCGACTATATTGCTCCGTCTACTTCATGGATCCGTTCTTCTCCCTTGCAGAATTCCAGGCAAGATGACCGAACCCGGATACCATTACTATTTTTGCCTATTGCTAGAAGTCTCGATCTATAGTTTTGCCTCGATGCCCATGTCTTTCCTGTCAGCCTCCTACTTGTAACCATGTTCATGTCTAACCACCCTACCTATGCAAACCGTTGAATGGCTAAGTACGCTTCGCTCAGCCCCTCTTATAGCATTGTTAGTTGCAGGTGAAGTTTGAAGATGCTTGCTTCATGTTGAAGTTTGTTGGGTTATATCACACTATATAAATGCTTAAAATGAAATCATCTATATATTGGCAATGGGTGGAAGGCTAAGCCTTTTGCTTGGTGATTTGTTCCACTCATGCCGCTAGGAACCGTATAAACCGGTGTTATGTTCCTTGATTATGCGTTCCTCACACGGTTGGGGTTATGGGGCCCCCTCGATAAACCGCTAAGTGCTAAGTCTTTTCCAGCAAGTCCCAACATTGGTACTATTCGCCTAATAACTAATAAAACTTGCATAGGGACTAGCTATCCCTTTTATTTTTAATCAACAACCCCGGGCCAGTGCTCCACATGAGTGTTGGTCCGAAGCAGGGAGTCTGCGGGGCCACCACGAGGAAACTCGAGGTTTGGTAAAAACCCGTAGCTTCGCCCATCCGGTCGTGGCCTGAGACTAGATACGCGCGGCTATTGTCAGGGTGTCGGCACGCCGGGAGGATTTGCTGGATTAGCCTTACCTTAGTTCGGAGTATCTTGAGCACGGGATTCCGAGAATACTCGGGTCTTCCCACCTTGGAGTTGCGACTCCGCGGATCATGGGCTTGTGATGGGCCAAGTTGGAACACCCCTGCAGGGTTATGAACTTTCGAAAGCCGTGCCCGCGGTTATGTGGCAGATGGGAGCTTGTTAATATCCGGTTGTAGAAAACTTGACACCATGTTCCAATACACTACCAGCGTGTGTACCGTGACTGTCATTTTCCGAAAGGGATTCGGGAGATGAACACGGCGGGGTTATGTTTGACTTGATTAGTTTAGGATCACTTAGTGATCATCTTTCGTCCGAGGCACCTTCTCTTCTCGCTCTCATTCACGTAAGCTAGTGCTAGTTGCTGCTGCAGACTCTTATTCTTTCTTCAGCCTTGTTCCACACCCAAGGCTTAAATAGTCATGTTACACGGGAACGGGATTGCTGAGTCCTCTGTGGCTCACCGTTACTTCAACACACCAGATGCAGGTTCAGCCGAGTTTGAAGCAGGAGATGGATCAGTACTTCACCAGGAGCTCGATGAAGAGAGTGGCCGTATGCTTGTGACGTTTCGACGATCAGTAGTGGTTTCTACTAGGATTCGATCTAGACCTGTGGCTTTATGTTGTTTTGGTATCTTTCTTTTGGATCTTCACCCGTAGTCGGGTTGTGATGTTTTCAATGATGTTTTGCTTATGTAATGTATTGTGTGAAGTGGCGAGTGTAAGCCAGCTATCTCCTTTTGCAATTTAATCCCTCTTTTACATGAGTCGTGCAAAGATACCAAACTTGAGATCATTCTAGGATGGGCTTATACCTTTAAGTCGTGCCTCGACACGTAGGAGGTATAGTCCCATCCTGGGCATTACACTATGAAACCACCTTGGCCATTTTGCATATGATCAGAGGTATCCTAGAAAAGTCCAACTCCTATTTTTAGAGCACTTTTATTTTTGCCTTGTTGTGTTGCTTATTATGATTGTTTCCATCGTTAGTTGACGAAATAAACGGAGTACTCGGAGATGGACCAAAAGGTTTGAAGACTCGGAACAACAAGGCAAGCATCCCTTTGACCATGTTTGAGAAACCTTTTTATGCATGTCATATAGTACCATAATGTTGTTGCTACGGAATCATGATGAGATGGAACCACTTTGATGGTTTGCCACTGCACTTCTTCGTTGATACTTGCATTGTGCATGACCCTACCTTCTTATGAGGGTTATGCCGGTGGGAGTAGATAGATGTATGCTATAGTAGTTGGCTACGCAATTGGGTCAGGGTTATGCATCGAGAGAAACAAGGGTGGTAAGACATACTTGCAGATAACCCAGTGGGTGCCACTAATGCCCCTGGGAGTTGATGAGGAACTAGGGCACTGCTTGGTGGAGAAGTAGTGTACCGAGGATTGATGCAGTGTTGTTTATAGAGATGGATTAGATTTATGTGTGATTACCGTCCCAACCAAACATGCGCAACCACTCTACCCTTATATGGGAAAGGGCATTGTTGATTACCTAGGTCGATACTAGCATGGTGCCCGCATTACTAGTGACGGGGGTGACATGAGGTCACTCCCGGGACGGGGTCGTGCTTGGATAGGCGGCCATGACTGTTTTCACAGGGCACCGAACACATCGTTGGTACCCCGTGTCAGTGGTATGTGATGAATATGGGAGCGAGTCTCCACAATTATTAAGATGTGAAATGTGGGCACGGGGGTTACTACCAATCGAGTGGACTCTATGTTAGTGTCGTCTAGGGAAAGATAGTGATCGGGTGCTTACCCCGGGTACTTGAGGTACCGCGGGTCGCGGATGACACAGAAGTTCCCCGGATCTTGTGGGTAAAGTGTGCAACCTCTACAGAGTGTCAAACTATTCGAATAGCCATGTCCATGGTCAAGGACAGTTGGGTGCGGCTGCTTAGACTATGTCCATAAGTTTCTGGAAAACAACACAGTTTGGTAAATTTGTTGATGTGATTGTGAGAAAGTCACGATGAGCGTGAGCAAGAGTTGTTCATAGCTCTTCTCTGATATTGTTGTCTGTAACCTCCTGATACTTGTTGCAGACGCATGCATGCCCTTGTTATATGCTGATCATACTTGCATATGAAAAACTAGCTTTCCGCAAAACTGCCAATTTTAGCAGAAGAGCCTTGCATATTTATTCTGTCATCACACTTGGGTTGCTTGCGAGTACATTCAAAGTACTCATTGGCTTGCCACTGGTTATTTTGTTGGCCAGGCATGAGAGAACATGATATGATGAAGATTTCTTGGTGACGAGCATGCGAGCTAGGATGCTTCCCAGTCAGAATGCCTGTAGGGTTAAGGCAGATGGCATGGGTCCAACTTGTTATTGAAGATTTCCGCTGCAACGATATACTCAAGACTTGACCATAAAGGTCCTATTTGTGTAATATGGTATGTATGGATGTAAGACTCTTGTTATTCAGCTTCTGTGTGTTTAGTGAGCATTGATCTCTGGGATCACTGTACACGTGCATTCGGTGATCACGACTAATGAGTCGGGGTCCCCACAGAGCTGGTATCAGAGCCATCCTGAGTGTAGGAAGCCTTAGTTAGCATGGTCGTTAGTTAGGGTAAAACTATCTCCAAAACTATTACTAGTTTTCAAAACTATCTATACTTCTCTCCCCCTCTCAGTTTTTCGAAAACTAGGCTATACTTGATCTCTTCCCCTTCAAAACTTTTGGTCGCAAGAACCCTTATGCCCCAGACCACTGGATTCCCTTGCGATCCACGTGGATAATCTGGAAGGAGTACACCTTGCCAAACGCTCACCCACTTCTTCCGAACACAAGAGTGGCGACACCACAACAAGACGATGCCAACAAAAGATACATCCTCGAGGAATGAAGACATGAAGACCCAGAAGAAGGTGACATCCTTAACAGTGCCCCAAGATCGTGCAACCTTGGCCGACGATGACCAGGTTATAGGTTATGCAAGATCATGAGAGACATCGCTAATAGAGTAACCTTATCACTACCGTGGTTGTGTCGGCAACCACCGGTGGATGAGAACCTCACCAATTGGTCCGCCTCACTATAGTGAGCAGGAAAATGGTTCTCTTCATCCCCCGCTCTTGGTGTCGATGTTGTCATCAACGTAACCGACATGTCGAACCTCTACTATGCCTTGTTAATATCATTGCATAAAGGATTGCCTACCTGGTACCCTCGACGCCCCAAAAGGCACAAGGGATCGTCATGATTAAAGAGACAAGAGAAGACCAAGTCAACGCCAGCTACAAGGATACCCCTTCACTACATCACCTCATCAGGCGAGAAGTTGTTGAAGATTCTTCAGGCTCAACCCGGATCGTTCATCCAACAATTACGAGGGACATAGCAACACCTGAGGAAAACTCAAAAGACTGCACGAGGCACAAGTCACGACACTGAGTCCGAGAACCCCTAGGGTAGGATGAGTCGTGTACCCCCTATGCGCAGTCGAGTCCGTATGATGGTTCGAATAGAACCATGATTTTGTGTTGCTTGCTTTTATTTGTTTGTGTTTTGATATAAGTCGCACTTTTTCCCTAGGTAACAAGTGCATGGCTATATCATCTTCCTTGCCTTGTTTCTTTTGTTTCGGCCTTTTTTCACCTATTTGTTTGCACTTGCACTATAGAACCCCCTTTAGGCATTCCCCTCCTTTGTGCTACTTTTCCCTCTCTTCTCTCTCCTCAACTGAAGACCCGCAAGACAAGAAGTACCAAGGATTCCAACTCGGCGACCAACTAACAATGAAGACTTCTGCTACAACCTCCACGACCAAGTGCAACCCCGTGAAGTTATGTTTAAACCTCCAGACAGGAAATCCATTCCTGGACCCTTGGAGACCTCACGAGATACCCCAGCTCGAATCCTTAACCATGTGCTTAACCCATAGTATTACAAGAGAACCAGTTAAGCCTCTACAACCTTGCACAACAATAGGTTCGTAATGGAACTAGTGGACATAGTGAGTGAGCACATTTTCATCCTAATATAGCACAAGAACTGACGATGCCATAGATAGACCAATTTGAGGATATAAGACTGATGACTTGGTGGCTTTATATCAGTGGCTTCGAGGAATTATCTGAGACCTTGATGGATTGTGATGTTTTCATATTGGTGGGATCATGACTTTGGGGAAGCATGTAGGAATTCTCGTTGGACATGAGATTTGGATTTATGTAGGTGATTCTGATTGGGTATAGATGCTAAGTATGTCTACATGGTTCGGAGTAAATTGGATTTAGACCGTTGATCTTGATACCATGTTTCCCGGTGGACAATAAACTAGGAGATTGGATTAATTATCGTAGTTTATCTAGGGATATATATAATCATGACCTTGGAGTTTACTTGACCCGGATGATGGGAATTTGGTGGACTTACTATCGTAATGCATAGTCCTTCCAAGTATTTGGATATTATAGGGACTTGAGATCTTGTGGAACACCGTAGACACCGGATTTGTAGAATTGTTGGATTATGTAGTGATTGATGGAAATTACCGGGCTATTGGAGTTGATCTATAGGAAGGAAACAAAATCTTGGAGTGGCATATGACGTGTTTCCTTAGAATAGAGACGCATTATCTTGAACCTTGCAAGAATAGGTTGGGCGCTTGGATTGTGGTGTTTGACCCTTGCTTGGCAACTTGTATGCCCTACCCGTGGATTTTTAGGGGTAGCCATGCATATGATTATTGGGATCGTAGATATGTATGATTTTGTTAGACCGCCTCTTGGGAGTCATGAGGATGTGTATGGCATGAGTGGTGATTGAAGTTGGTCTATACGAGAGGATGCATTTAGTGGTATAAGGTTAGTCGTTTGGAGTACTAGATGGAGCTACTGGCATCTCAGAAATTGTGCTCAAGGATAAGATGATAAAACGTTCACTCACTCACTAGAATCCTTGAAACCCTTAAGCCCCACCGAGCCACAACATGGTCAGATCCCGACCACGGGCCTTGGCTCTAAGTCAGGAAGACCTCTGCCAATACTCAACGGAGACCACCACCAATACCCCAGCCTACCTTGCGTACCCCGTAGACTTCGTGGAGTACTTGGACAAGCTGGGTAACATCATTATTTGATGACCTACTTGTCTGCCCGAAGACAAAGAAGAGACGGTCAGCTGGATGGAAGGCATTTGAAGACTGACATGTCAAGAAGGAAGAACTACACCGACCACCATCATCATGAAATAAACTTACGCGTCGAAGACCGGGCGTATCCGCAAACCACTCCTCTCGACGGACCATGCATTTCCACGTCGAAGGGACGCTCACACCAAGATTTATCGACCTTCTTCAAGTTCACTGCAAGACGAGTAGTAGATGGCTACCAGCTAGACTTACCACCTAAGTTACCCCCCCCCCCCGTGCATCAAATTTTCCACAAGACACAACCCTGGAAGTACTTTTAACTTCCTAACTAGCCAGTCCCTGCAAGGACATCATCACCGAGCCTTTGACGACTAGCCCAACCTAACCTATGCAAGAGACCCCTCAGCAACCTGCATCAAATGGGCAGCAAGCGAGAAGCCACACCACCAAGTACTTCGGGATTCCATGGAGCACCACTCGGGAGCAGAACCAACAAGAAGAAGTGAAGACTACCCCATATCCAAGTTTTCGTATTCCTTTCCACGCCTAGTCTGGGAATCTCGGGGACGAGATTCTTGTAAGGGGGGGGGTAGGTTTTTCACACCCTGATTTTCATGCCACATTGCTTAAGCTGATAATCATGCTAAAATATGGTTTAACAAAAACTTTTGAGTGTTTTTGACTTTGCTTGATTGGTTTTTTGTTTGCTGCTTGCTAGTGCTCTAAAAATCAAATAAATCCTCCAACTCTTATACTTCATCTCCTTGATCAAAAACCTTTTCCCAATGATCATTCCATGTGTATAGAACAATATAGTATTTTCTATAAAAATATTTTGGCCAAATAGTATTTTCTAAAATTAGTTTTCCAAAAACCCCTGAATTGAGGTTTGCACTACAAGTACCTTATTTAGGGTGTGAAAACTTTCAAAAGGTATATTTGAATCCTATTAGGTATAGGACTCCCATAAACCACAAAATTATAATTTAAAAGTTATTTTTATATTATATTTAAATGCTTTTTCTTTAGGCCAGAAATGGTCTTTAATAGGTAAAAATTATTTAGATATTTCAAAAATATTTTCCAAAATTCAGGGAAACTCATAGGACATATATTGTCCATATATAAGAGTTTCAACACATGGTCTTGTTCAAAATATTGGACAAATCCTTCCAAAACACTTTCTGGATATTTCAAGCTTTTGAAATATTTACAAAGGAAATATTCCCTGAAAATTCCAGGGAAATTCTATCATGTCAGATATGACATATGTGATGATCTTACAAAGCCTCATGCCTTTAAGATCAAGAAAACATCATCTAATCACCTCAAAACCATTTCTGTCCATTTTGAAGTTTGAGCAACTTTACATTGCCAAACTTGTCCAAATGCTCTCAAACTTCGTGCACATGCTCAAATGATGTAAATATGCATCTATGACAAATGGCACAAGTTTTGGAGAAGGACAACTTGATCTAAGTGCCCCAAAACCCTTTCTGACCAGATCCAAATTTGAACAACTCTACATTGCCAACTTTTTACTTGGGGCCTCAAATTTTGTGGGCATGCTCACAAACCCAGATGATGACACTACACCAAGTGGTGCATCAAGGAGAGATGATTTGCTTAACCTAATCTTGAGAAATCCATTTCTGTTGATTTCTAGGGTTCACCAAAGTTGCATTGGCAACTTTGCCCAAATGAGCTCAAATTTGGTGGAAGGGCCTAAATGTATGTGACATTTGATCCTGTTAAGTCTCATGTCAATTGGAAGTCATTTGCTTGCCCAAAACCACATCAAACACCTTCTGCCATTTTACCAAAACCACTGTTTTGCCCCCTTTTACTATTAACCTTTGATTCAACTTTTTTACCACATCATCACCTAGTCACCTTCTACCTCCAGTAACTCTCCCATGACTAGAGCTCAATGATTGAGGGGTGAAAACCCTCATTTTACCTCCCTGGACAGCCCCTCTCTCCCTCTTCTTCTGCCTCTCTCTTCTCCTACTAGCTCCCCAGGGCATCCCAGGCCGTCTGTGCATTGTTTATTAACCCCTAGAGTTGTTGGACACCGGGGGACACGGCCAGTGTGCAAGGGACATGACCATGCCGGCCAAAGACGTGCTCTGGAGCGCGCTACAGTGCGCCAAGGCACTGTAGCTCGGCCCTCCCGAGGCACCCAGGCGGCATTGGGCAGAGCGAGCGTGTCCATCGAGGTCGCCTCGACGTCCACGACACGCCTCGCTGTCGGGCCCCTCCTCCCTTGCCCTCCTTATCCCTCCGTGAGCTCGCCCGAGCGCGTCCATGGACATTGCTCACGGTGCACCGCAGCCCCTCTATTTAGAGGCCGTGCCGAGCTCTCCTGCAGCCTCTTTCCACTTCCCCTCTCTGTTGTGCATCTCCCAGGCACCCTCGAGTTCTCTCCCGTGCCCTCCTACCCCTTCCATGGCCGGAGTACCGCCACCGATCGCCGCTCAGATTCGGGCACCTCGGCCCCTCTTTCTTTCCCCTGCCCACTCTAGTACTCCCTCACCACCACCTTGAGGCCTCTGCCGCTGCCATTATGCCCCCAGTACGCCGTGTGCTCGAGGCCCGTGCTGGCCGACGACCTCCCCCGCCGTCGCCTAAACTGTGGCGAGTAGGCTGCTTCCCGACGCAAGAGGAGCACACCAGCAGGTGCTCCCCTCCGCCCTGATCACTCCGGTGGCCGGAGCGCCACCGGGGATGGCCCGAGCCGCCGGGGCGAGCATCGGCGCCGCTCGGCCGCTCCCTCCCCATCGCTCAGGCGAGAGGTAGGGGACGACTGCCTGCCAGCTGGCAGGGGCCCTGCTTGTCAGCGACAGCGGCAGATGGGCCGACCCACCGGTCAGGTTAAGTGGAAGTGGGATATGTTGCTTCCGCCTCCCCGAATGGAGGACGTAATTTCGGTGGGCGTCTTCGACGTCTCCCCTCCCCTCCTGTGCGGCGAGGCAGCTGGGCCAGGCCCAGTACGCTCCGCCCCTAAGCCTCGCACAGGGCGCACAATAAGGTAGATGATCCTTTTTCTTTTTCTTTTTCTGTAAACTTCAAAAATCCATAATAATTCAAATAAACTCCAAATTTGATGATTCAAATTATTGGTAGTTTCTAAAATCATGATCTACCTGTTGATGCAGCATGCACATTTTTCCAGAGACCTTTTCTTCACAAATATTTATCAAATGCCATTTTTCTATTTCTGTGATAAACTTTAGAAAATCACAGAGAGCTCAAATCTGATCCAAATGCAATGTTTCAAATTCCTAGATGCTTTTAAGTTCATAACTTAGTTTATGAACATTTTTACTAATACTTTCTGTACCCCACCAAATAATGAGCCATTTCTTCATATTTCTCAACTTTGCAAAATCCTAGGAAATTCATTTGAACTCCAAATCCAGTGAAACCAACTCCTAGATGCTTCTAAAATCATGATCTGTTAAATGGGTGCCTTTGCTCATTTTTCAAAAATATATTTCTGTACACTTCTTTCAAATCCATAAACCCCTTGATTCCATCATATTGAAATGTTCAAACTATCCATTGATCCAATACCTATGAAACCACCTTGGCCATTTTTCATATGACCAGAGGTATCCTAGAAAAGTCCAACTCCTATTTTTAGAGCACTTTTATTTTTGCCTTGTTGTGTTGCTTATTATGATTGTTTCCATCGTTAGTTGACGAAATAAACGGAGTACTCGGAGATGGACCAGAAGGTGTGAAGACTCGGAAGTACAAGGCAAGCAGCCCTTTGACCATGTTTGAGAAACCTTTTTATGCATGTCATATAGTACCATAATGTTGTTGCTACGGAATCATGATGAGGTGGAACCACTTTGATGGTTTGCCACTGCACTTCCTCGTTGATACTTGCATTGTGCATGACCCTACCTTCTTATGAGGGTTATGCCGGTAGGAGTAGATAGATGTATGCTATAGTAGTTGGCTACGCAATTGGGTCAGGGTTATGCATCGAGAGAAACAAGGGTGGTAAGACATACTTGCAGATAACCCAGTGGGTGCCACTAATGCCCCTGGGAGTAGACGAGGAACTAGGGCACTGCTTGGTGGAGAAGTAGTGTACCGAGGCTTGATGCAGTGTTGTTTACAGAGATGGATTAGATTTATGTGTGATTACCGTCCCAACCAAACATGCGCAACCACTCTACCCTTATATGGGAAAGGGCATTATTGATTACCTAGGTCGATACTAGCATGGTGCCCGCATTACTAGTGACGGGGGTGACATGAGGTCACTCCCGGGACGGGGTCGTGCTTGGATAGGCGGCCATGACTGTTTTCACAGGGCACCGAACACACCGTTGGTACCCCGTGTCAGTGGTATGTGATGAATATGGGAGCGAGTCTCCACAATTATTAAGATGTGAAATGTGGGCACGGGGGTTACTACCAATCGAGTGGACTCTATGTTAGTGTCGTCTGGGGAAAGATAGTGATCGAGTGCTTACCCCGGGTACTTGAGGTACCGCGGGTCGTGGATGACACGGAAGTTCCCCGGATCTTGTGGGTAAAGTGTGCAACCTCTGCAGAGTATCAAACTATTTGAATAGCCATGTCCACGGTCAAGGACAGTTGGGTGGTGCTGCTTAGACTATGTCCATAAGTTTCTGGAAAACAACACGGTTTGGTAAATTTGTTGATGTGATTGTGAGAAAGTCACGATGAGCGTGAGCAAGAGTTGTTCATAGCTCTTTTCTGATATTGATGTCTGTAACCTCCTGACACTTGTTGCAGACGCATGCATGCCCTTGTTATATGTTGATCATACTTGCATATGAAAAACTAGCTTTTCGCAAAACTGCCAATTTTAGCAGAAGAGCCTCGCATAATTATTCTGTCATCACACTTGGGTTGCTTGCGAGTACATTCAAAGTACTCATTGGCTTGCCACTGGTTATTTTATTGGCCAGGCATGAGAGAACAGGATATGATGAAGATTTCTTGGTGACGAGCATGCGAGCTAGGACGCTTCCCAGTCAGAATGCCTGTAGGGTTAAGGCAGATGGCATGGGTCCAACTTGTTATTGAAGATTTCTGCTGCAACGATATACTCAAGACTTGACCATAAAGGTCCTATTTGTGTAATACGGTATGTATGGATGTAAGAATCTTGTTATTCAGCTTCTGTGTGTTCAGTGAGCATTGATCTTTGGGATCACTATACACGTGCATTTGGTGATCAGAACTTATGAGTCGGGGTCCCCACACGATACTACCACTCCCAAGCGGTACTACCGCCCGAGGTCCGGTACTACCGCCCTGCCTGTGCGCAGCCGCGGCCTTTGGCCTTGTATCCCTCTCCACTTACCCCTTCGTGGCTTAGACTATAAATAGACTGCCCCCACCTTCTTTCTAAAGTTTAGCAAAGTATTTTGAAAGACATTGAGAGGTTTGCTCCTTGTATCCCCTCCTCTAGGAGATCAAGACCTCCCAAGGGAGAAGAATCCTTGTGGATTGCAAGACCTCCCAAGGGAGAAGATCATCAAGACCTCACCTCCTCTACGAGTGGGATGAACTAGCTACCTTGTATCTTTCCTTTTGTTGTTCTTGAATCATTGTGAACTCTTGCATGTTCTTGGATCTAGCATATGTGTGATTGGATCTAGTCAATTTGAGTGTTTTCCCTCTCTTGTGTTCATCTTGTTCTTGGGGATTCCCCTCCAATTCATGAAAGATCTCCACCTAGGGTTCCAGCCTACAACATCATGGTATCTAGAGCTATGGTTTCTCATGAAATTGGAGCCCCCCTTCGTGTTTTCTAGCCTTGTTTTGTTGTGTTCTTGCCCAATTTCGAAAATCTCCACCAAAAATAGCCCCAATTTTTTTTGTGATTTGTTGGTTTGATGAGGTTTTGTTGGATTTGATCCATGGATTTGCTTGGTTTCGAGTGGATCTAGCATCTCCCCAAGTTTCACCACTTTCCATCCACGAAATCCATCCAATTTCGCCCCCGAAATCATCCATTTCCGCCCAAATTCGCCCCGATCCCGATCTGCGAATTTTTCTCGACACCAGCGGTACTACCGCCCATCCAAGCGGTACTACCGCCCTCCAAGCGGTACTAATTTTTTACTTCCGCCCACCCAAAGCGGTACTACCGCCACGCACATTTTCAGCCTTCCGAGTCTCACCGTTTTGACCATAACTAATTCATTCGGAGTCCGATTTTGACGTTCTTGAGCTCGTTTTGAAGCTCTTGATATCCCCCATAACACAAAAATACTACCATCATCATTTGACTCCCTCATATTTTGTGAATTTTGACATCTTTTCCTAGGGCTTCCACCACATCATCCGCTATACCACCATCGACTTCCGCAACCTAACCCTTTTGGATCCCCATAGCATTTGTGGTTGCTTGAGTAGTGATTTGAGTCTCCTAAGGTGTTTAGGCTACTTAGGGACAATTGCTTCTTCATCAACCACCACCACCACTTCCGCATACCCATTGCCCACTATACATTTCCGCCAACCCAACTTAACCCATTTTTGTTGAGCTTGTTTGAGTTGTGGCTTGTGTCTCCTAAGGTGTTTCGGCTACTTAGGGACCGTGACTTCAACTCCGACAACATGTATAGCCCATCATACACAACCACCACCGCTTGTCCGCTACCACCATTTGACATTTGTCCTTAAGATTTTGAGTTGTGGTTTTTCCGTTTCCTAAGGTGTTTCGGCTAACTAGGAATGGGTCTACATCAAGAGCACCGCATCTCATCATCATCATCGGACGGTAACTTCGACGACATCTTTGTATATTCCCCTTGCAATTGCATTGTTAACCCCTAGCCCATTTTGCGTCACTTGCCTATCGAGACTAGCCTTTGAGTATTGCCGGCAACATTACTTGTGCACATTAGTAATCATCGATCCACCCTTCCATTGTATACATACCATATCATCTTGGTATCATCATATCATCCCTTGTGTCACAAGATTGTTCCCGCATATACACAATTGTTATCTTGGTTTGTGCATCGTGGCCATATACAAAAAAAAAAGAAAAAGAAAAGAAGAATACGCTTTTAAACAAAAAGAGAAAGACAAAGAAGCTTGTAAGCAAGAGCCATAGCATCGCATCATATCATATCATACTTGATCATCTTGGATCATCTTGTGCTAAAAGCACCAGAACGTCATACACATAGCATACTTGGGATAGAAAGTTCATACATTTTGCATTTTATAGGTTGTGCACAAGTGTCGTATCCGCCGATTGAGCAATCGTGCTAGCGTCTCTCTTGAGTTGTGCAACACGAGCATTTTCCGTGGACTCCACATTTTGTGCTCATTCCTTGGTTGCACGACCCCATTTATCTATCTATGTGTGTGTTTCCGTGTGCCACATTTTGCTATTGGTCTACTTGTTTCACTTGCAAATTTGTGAATCTCTTTCAACATTATTGACTCTTTCTAACATTTTGCATGAAATTTTTGTGCCACTATCCTCACCGAGCTCCACCATAAGCCTTACTTGTATAGGTGTGAGAATTGACAAGATCCGGTACCAATTGTGCTATTTCCTTGATACATTATTGAGTGATCATTGATCCATCTTCAACATTGGAAAGGTACATTTGGTCTAGTTCTTTCCTTTCTCCGACTCACATTTGCTCGAGTCTTGTGATGGATAGGCAAGGCATTTCATCTCCGGCAAGATCACATCGGCATCGACACCATCAACGACAAGAACGTGAAGGTCACGAGCTCAACATCAACAACCGCTCAACGACTTCACCATCTACCTTGGCATCTTCGCCAAGTGACTTCAAGGCATCATCGCCTTTGGACTTGCGGCATCTTCACCGACCCGCACCTCAAGAGAAGCTTCCCAAGCTCAAGTCCGCGACTTCCACGAGCTACTACGACCTCGACAACGACCACGAGATTCCTTTCTATGGGACTCAAGACCCCGAGGAGTATCTCGAGTGGGAGCGCTTGATGGACGACTACCTCACGCTACTTCAAGTTCCTCCCGAAGATCAAGTGAAATGCGCCACAAGAAACTTCCACGACCGCGCATCGACATGGTGGCTTCACACACCTTCGGAGAGCTACAACATGAGTTGGTCCAAGACGAAGAAAGCTATGCGGCGAGAGTTCGTGCCTCCCACCTACACGGAACAACTTCTACGCCCATTGGAGAACACCATACAAGGATCCAAGTCCATCGACGCGTACTTCCAGGAGATGAAGAATGCCTTGCGACGAGCCGGCGTGGACGACCCCATTTGGATGAAGTTTTACTTCATGATGGGATTGGATAACGAAATCTCGAAGACTATCTTCCTCGAGAACTACAAGTCCCTCGACGACAACTACATTGGTGCTCTCAAGGCGGAACAAGAACTCATGAAGGCCAAGACTTCTCCACCACAAGCACACTTCTCGAAGACCAAACTCTAAGATGGCGAGCATGAGGATAGTACCACCACGAGGTCCAAGCCCAACGAGCTCCAAGATGACGCTCCCAACTTCGACTCCACCGCCATCCTTCTTTGTGGCATTGATGATGCCGAGTCTACTTCGACTCTTTTTCAAGATGGTGCGGCGATGACTACGACTATGGAGCCATTTGTGGACCAAGCTTTGGAGGCGAGTGACAAGGTGGCGAGCGAGGATGATGCTTCCATCTTTGGAGGCGAGAGTGATGATGTGCCATCTTCGGCCTTCATCCACGGCGACGATGACGAGATGGTTGAGCATGGGATTTTCCCTTCGACCACGACGATGTATGATGACTTGAGTGACTTTTGCCACCATATGGAGAGTGAGAGTGACTTCACCACTAGCCCCATATATGATGAGATGCCCCATTTCACATGTGAGGAGAGCCACCACCACCACCACCACTTGAGTGAGATGAGTGACCCAACCATATGTGACTATGAGTGCACCTACCTTGAGGGAGTGAGTGAGCCACCAACACATAGAGAGAGTGAGATAGTTGATAGGTCATATGAGGCCACTGTCCACACTAACGACTTGACCCCTACCTCTATTGTGTCTTCTTATTTTGTGCTAGGTCCCCTATATGATGATGCGCCGATCCATGACGACTTCGTCCTTCCTATGGACAAGACGATGGCCATGGTGGAATATGATGCACCCCCACATGGTTCCATCAAGTTGATGATGATGACCACCATTTGGTCTTTGCCACCTCACCTACACCACATGAGTGGAATGAACAAGGTAATATAGGTGAAGGTGATGCTCTAGTCCCACTAGTGGATATTCTTGACATTGATTGCTTGCATGATGTTGATCCACCTATTGCCATGCTTCGTGCTAGTATGATTTCCCCATGCGATAATACCCATTTATGATGAGTTTGATGATTTCCATGTGGAGTCTATTAGTTGTGATGCCATGTTGCACAGGACTTCATGTGATAATTCTCTCGGTCACATCATGTTTGACAATCCACTTGACTTGTCATATGCTATGAATGAGATCAACCATATGTCATATTTGCAATCTCTTCGTAGTAACTATGCATATGCCATTAAAGTAAATCCTATTTGTACCTGTGGCATAGATGACAAGATGATGGTCATTGGCTTTTGTTTTTCATGCGATGATATTGCCATGCTTCCTTTACATGATTTGCGCAATTCATCTACTATGCCATGCCATGATCACATTGTTCCAAATATGCTTTGTTTTGGATGTTGTCAATATCCTCAATGTGATTTTCCACTAATGCTCATGAGGAGACCCCCATAGTTTCTTCATACATACTAGGAGATCTTGATGAATGCCATACCTTGCATGATTACCATGATTGTGTGCACCATATGCATTTCATGAATAACAATGCCCTACATATTTGTCATGATGCATTACACCATTTGAGTCTCTATTATGCTATACATAATAACAAACCTCTCATGATGGATGTCATGTCTCTATATCACGCATCTCATTTATTTGAGCATTGGCTATTTTGTGCTAACGAACACATGCACGTGCGCATCACGATGGATGATGTGTACATTTACCACGCACACACTTTCTTTGGTTTGTGTCTCTTTTGTGTAGGTACCCACGAATACTTGTCAACCTCACAATCTCATGAGTTGACAAAACGAGCTCTAGAGAGCAACGACGACTTGGGATCCCGTGGACTATCCCTACCGCCGTTCTCTTCGCGCAACCTCTACGCGGATCTCTTTTACTTGGCTCTCACACGACTATGGGCTATTTACCACTTGTCATCTTATGCCCATTCTATCGTGTTCACTTTGCATGTTATGCCTCTTGCTATGAATTTGCCATGCAATTGTGACCCTTGCTTGCCTTTACACATGATTCACCATTATGCTACTTCTATGTGTATTTTCATGCTTGGTGGAGATGCTTATTGCTATTACCATGTTTACCTTGTGCCCCATGGTCGTGTTGATTCTTGTGTTGGGAGAGTCATGATGTTCCATTGCTATTTACATAGGACTTCTTACCACCACAATGATGATACTTTGCTCACATCTTGCTTTAATGCTTATGCTATGCCATGTGCATTATTCATGCCTACTATTTGCACACATGACACGCTTGCCATGATTACCTCTAGTATGTTGCATCTTCGCACTACTAGCTTCCACAATTTGATTCCCATGATTGCTTGCTATGTTGCATCGCCCATGTTCCACTCTTACTTGCTTCCTTGGGTTGATGACGTATATGTTCATGCATTTCACATGATATATCTTGATCATTGTCACTTGTCTCCAATAGTTACATCTCTCATATTCACTAGTTGTGAGTGCAACCATGCTATACTTGTTTATCTCGGAGACTTGGACACCTTACTTGTGATGCATGCTTGCTTGTGTGAGCCTA
Source organism: Secale cereale (assembly GCA_902687465.1). NCBI lineage: Eukaryota > Viridiplantae > Streptophyta > Magnoliopsida > Poales > Poaceae > Secale > Secale cereale. The sequence goes on from LR738713.1 coordinate 381,366,497, forward strand.
ATGTATTTGGTTGTTATCGCATCATATGCTTCCATACATTGCCATGTCCCCTTGTCCTTTCTTATGATACGAATGACGAACATACTTGTTGGGTGACTCACCACACGAATAGGTTTTGCATCTTCGCTAACCTCATTTGTTTTTTCGAGTGTTTGTCATGTTCTTTCATTTTGAAGGATTCACAAGGCGGTACCATCACGAGGCATCTTGGGCATGTGAAGGCATACACGTTGCGCGACAACAACATTTTCGACATCCTCATCAAGGTGCATTCCTTCCTAGTGAGCCATCCTCACATATGCTTGGATTTCATGGATGCACCACCGGTCTACCACTATTGCCATGACTTTGAGCATGGGTATATCAACACTCCTTTGGCACATTGCACCCAAACCTTCATATTTATTGATTGTGTGCTCACATGCCATGCTCCATGGACATATCATTCCCATAACCAATTTGCATCTTGCGCATGGATTGACTCCCATCATGATTGCCTTGTTGCATCTTGTATTCCCATGTCATCCATGATATATGAGCTTGTGCATTTTCTTAGCAAATTTGTTGTGATCTTTCTTGCGGGACTCTTCATACATATTGATCACATCGCCAAGCATCAATTGCATGATCACATACTCACATTGAGCATCATTTACCATGTTCATGCTTTTGATACCCAATCCCATTACGACATCATTTTGCACAATGGTAGCATTTGCAACTTCTTGCACAATGAGCTTGATCACATGAATGCATTGTATGCCATGCTCTTTCATTTTGCTACAATTCATGCTCATTGCCACTACCGATTTCTTTGGACGGACTCATGCTTAAATGATGGACACCTTGCGTCCGCTAACCATTCTATTTCCAAGTGTCCCTTGTGTTTGCTCTTTTTGCATGTCTACCATTCCGACGACATCTTGGAGTCATCCAACTCCAAGTTCATCCATGCCTACCGTGTACATGACGATATGGTTCACGATCCGAGGACGGATCTTTCCCAAGGGGGAGGAGATGATGCGAAGCATCCTACGGCTATCTCCATGTACACCGTCATAGCTCCTCAAGCCCCAAGTGAACCTACTGGACTTAAGGTGAACTCGCTCCTCTTCGAGAGTTACATGAATATCATTTGGACTTGGTCACTACCTCACCACGGAACATCGTGCATCTTTACGTACAAGGACGACCACCTCCATGAAGCCGGGGAGCACCACCAAGTCCACACGGAGACGTACGAGAAGAAGGAGGAAAGGAGCGACACAAGCAAAGAAGGGGCTGTCCAGTCCGGAACGAGCGGTACTACCGCCTACAAGCGGTACTACCGCTCCCATGCGGCACTACCGCCTAAAGGCGGTACTACCGCTCCCAAGCGGTACTACCGCTCGAGGTCCGGTTCTACCGCCCTGCCTGTGCGCAGCGGCGGCCTTTGGCCTTGTATCCCTCTCCACTTACCCCTTCGTGGCTTAGACTATAAATAGACCGCCCCACCTTCTTTCTAAGGTTTAGCAAAGTATTTTGATAGACATTGAGAGCTTTGCTCCTTGTATCCCCTCCTCTAGGAGATCAAGACCTCCCAAGGGAGAAGAATCCGTGTGGATTGCAAGACCACCCAAGGGAGAAGATCATCAAGACCTCACCTCCTCTAGGAGTGGGATGAACTAGTTACCTTGTATCTTTCCTTTTGTTGTTTTTGAATCATTGTGAACTCTTGCATGTTCTTGGATCTAGCATATGTGTGATTGGATCTAGTCAATTTGAGTGTTTTCCCTCTCTTGTGTTCATCTTGTTCTTGGGGATTCCCCTCCAATTCGTGAAAGATCTCCACCTAGGGTTCCACCCTACAACAGCCGGGCAGCGCTCGCCCCGTATTGCCCTTGGCGCCTGTAGGTCTTCGATGGTTTGGCTGATGAACTCCTGAGCGCTTGGTGCCTCACGCCTCGAGGCCTCCGGAGGGAATTGTGTGGCGAAGCACTCCTCCACACGGTGCCCGAGCGCCTCCCTCGTGACATTGGCTAAGTCGGAGGCCCTCCAGAGGAGAGCCCCTGAGCCCAGCCTGAGGGGGGCGCCGGGCGCGCCTTCCTATGCGAGAGAGGGAGGCGGCCCTCCCTTGGTGTAGGTCCCGAGGTGCGGCCGCCTGGTGCTGCATCCCCATGAGGCTCCAGGGCGAGCAGCTTCTTCTTCTTCTTGGAGACGACCTCGGGTGGGTAGATGATGTTGTCGCTGTCTGGATCCTCGACCGCTGCCGCTCGGTAAGCGCGCTCGAGTGAGCACACTGTGTCCTGCTACTTCTCGAGCTTGCGTTGTATTCCCTCGAAGAGGAAAGGGAGATGCAGCACAGTAGCGTAAGTATTTCCCTCAGTTTTTGAGAACCAAGGTATCAATCCAGTAGGAGACCACGCGTGAGTCCCTCGCACCTGCACAAACAAATAAGAACTTCACAGCCAACACGATAAGGGGTTGTCAATCCCTTTATGGTCACTTACGAAAGTGAGATCTGATAGAGATGATAGTTTATATTTTTGGTATTTTTGTTTATAAGAACAGAAAGTAAAAGCGGAAAAAGTAAAGTAGATGTAGATTGATATGTTGAGAATAGACCCGGGGGCCATAGTGTTCTCTAGTGGCTTCTCTTATGAAAGCGATATTCTACGACGGGTAAACAAATTACTGTCGAGCAATTGATAGAAAAGTGAATAATTATGAGACTATCTAGGCATGATCATTGTATATAGGCATCACGTCCGAGACAAGTAGACCGACTCCTGCCTGCATCTACTACTATTACTCCACACATCGACCGCTATCCAGCATGCATCTAGTGTATTGAGTTCATAAGAACAGAGTAACGCCTTAAGCAAGATGACATGATGTAGAGGGATAAACTCAAGCAATATGATATAAACCCCATCTTTTTATCCTCGATGGCAACAATACAATACGTGCCTTGCTGCCCCTACTGTCACTGGGAAAGGACACCGCAAGATTGAAACCAAAGCCAAGCACTTCTCCCATTGCAAGAACTATAGATCTAGTAGGCCAAACCAAACCAATAATTCAAAGAGACTTGCAAGGATATTATGAGCACACATAAAGAGTTCAGAAAAGAACCAAATATTTCTCATAGATAATCTTGATCATAAACTCACATTCATCGGATCTCGACAAACACACCGCAAAAAGAGATTGCATCGAATATATCTCCTCGAAGACCGAGGAGAACCTTGTATTGAGATCCAGAGAGATAGAAGAAGCCATCTAGATACTAGCTATGGACCCGAAGGTCTGTGGTAAACTACTCACAACTCATGGTGAGGGCGATGATGATGATGTAGAAGCACTCCGTGATGGATCCCCCCTCCGGCGGAGCTCCGAAACAGGCTCCAAGATGGGATCTCACGGGGACAGAAGGTTACGGCGGTGGAATTAGGGTTTTCTCTCTGTTGCTGAAGGTTTCGGGGTACGTAGACTTATATAGGAGGAAGAAGGACACCGGGGGACTCACGAGGGCCCCACGAGGCAGGGGCACGCCCTGGGAAGGGGGGCGCGCCCCCCACCCTCGTGGCTCCCCTGATGTGGTTCTCAAGTCTCCCGTGTGGGATTTTCTCCAAAAATATCTCTCCCGAAGGTTTCATTCCGTTTGGACTCCGTTTTATATTCCTTTTCTGCAAAACCCTGAAACACGCAAAAAACAGCAATCTGGACTGGGCCTTTGGGTTAGTAGGTTAGTTCCAAAAATGATATAAAAGTGTATGACAAAGCCCATTAAACATCCAAAACATTAAAAATAATAGCATGGAACAATAAAAAAATTATAGATACGTTGGAGACGTATCAAGCATCCCCAAGCTTAATTCCTGCTCGTCCTCGAGTAGGTAAATGGTAAAAACAAATTTTTTGATGTGGAATGCTAACCAACAAAGTTTTTCAATGTAGTTCTCTTAATTGTGGCATGAATGTTCAGATCTAAAAGACTCAAGATAAAAGTCTATATTGACATAAGAAATAGTAGTACTTCAAGCATACTAACAAAGCAATCATGTCTTCTCAAAATACTATGGCTAAAGAAAGTTATCCCTACAAAGTCATATAGTCTGGCTATGCTCCCTCTTCATCACACAAAATATTCATATAATGCTCAACCCCGATTTTAGCCAAGTACTTGTTTTCATACTCTATTCTTTCAAACCTTTCAACTTTCACTCAATACATGAGCGTGAGCCATGGACATAGCACTAAGGGTGGAATAGAGGTGGTTGTGGAGAAGACAAAAGGAGGGAGATAGTGTCACATCAACTAGGCGTATCAACGGGCTATGGAGATGCCCATCAATAGATATCAATGTGAGTGAGTAGGGATTGCCATGCAACGGATGTACTAGAGCTAAATATGTATGAAAGCTCATCAAAAGAAACTAGTGGGTGTGCATCCAACTTGCTTGGTCATGAAGACCTAGGGCATTTGAGGAAGCCCATCGTTGGAATATACAATCCAAGTTCTGTAATGAAAATTCCCACTAGTATATGAAAGTGACTAAACATGAGACTCTCTATCATAAAGAACATGGTGCTACTTTGAAGCATAAGTGTGGAAAAAGATAGTATCAATTGTCCCTTCTCTCTTTTCTCTCATTTTTTTGGAGGGGCTTTCTCTTTTTTTATTAGCCCCTCTCTATTTTTTGGGCCATCTTTTTTTATTGGCCTGTCCTCACATGGGACGATGCTCTAATAATGATGATCATCACACTTTTATTGATTTACAACTCGATACTACAACAAAGTATGACTCTATATGAATGCCTCCGGCGGTGTACCGGGATGTGCAATGAATCAAAAGTGACATGTATGAAAAATTATGCATGGTGGCCTTGCCAAAAATACGATGTCAACTACATGATTATGCATGGCAATATGACAATATGATGCGTGCCATATGAATGGAACGGTGGAAAGTTGCATGGAAATATATCTCGGAATGGCTATGGAAATGCCATGATAGTTAGGTATGGTGGCTGTTTTGAGGAAGAATATATAGTGGGTTTATGGTACCGGCGAAAGTTGCGCGGTACAAGAGAGGCTAGCAATGGTGGAAGGGTGAGAGTGTGTATAATCCATGGACTCAACATTAGTCATAAGAACTCATATACTTATTGCAAAAATCTACGAGTCATCAAAACAAAGCAATCAACGCATGCTCCTAGGGGGAGGTTGGTAGGAGTTAACCATCGCGCGCCCGCCACCCTCCACACAAAGGTTGGCACTTTACAAGTACCTCATGCTCTAACTTCGTCACATAGCGGTTCACCATACGTGCATGCTACGGGAATCACTAACCTTAACACAAGCATTTCTCAATTTCATAATAACTCCACTAGCATGACTCTAATATCACTATCCTCATATCTCAAAACGATTATCAACCATCCAACATCTCATCATATTCAATGCACTTAGTGTGAAAGTTATTACTCCATTGATATTGGACGTCTATCATGTGAAGACTAGTTTTATAGCCTAAACACATTACCATGCTGTTTTAATAGACTCTCAAATGGATATAAGTGAGGCATGAGAGTTCAACAATTTCTTCAAAATATTACCACCACCGTGCTCTAAAAGATATAAGTGAAGCACTAGAGCAAAACTATTCAACTCAAAAGATATAAGTGAAGCACATAGAGTGTTCTAACAATTCCTAGGCCATATTTAAATCCCTCAAATAGGTGTGTCCAGCAAGGATAATTGTGGCGAACTAACAAGCAAAGACTCAAATTATACAAGACGCTCCAAGCAAAACACATATCATGTGGTGAATAAAAATATAGCTCCAAGTATAGTTACCGATGGATGAAGACGAAAGAGGGATGCCTTCCCGGGGCATCCCCAAGCTTAGGCTTTTGATTGTCCTTGAATTTTACTTGGTGTGCCATGGGCATCCCCAAGCTTAGGCCTTTGCTACCCTTTGTTCCATAGTCTATCAAAGCAATACTCAAAACTTGAAAACTTCACAACACAAAACTTAGACAAAAATTCTCGTGAGCTCCGTTAGTATAAGAAAGCAAACCACTACTCAAAGGTACTGCAATGAATTCATTCTTTGTTTATAATGGTGTTAAACCTACTGTATTCCAACTTCTCTATGGTTCATACATCACAATATTACTCATAGAAGCATTGAAATAAGCAAACAACACACAAAAACAGAATCTGTCAAAACAGAACAGTCTGTAGTAATCTGCAGATTTCGCATACTTCTGTAACTCCAAAAAATTCAAAATAAATTGGTAAACGTGAGGAATTTGTCTATTAATCATCTGCAAAAAGAATCAACTAAATATCACGCTCCAGTAAAATCTGATGACCGTTCTAGCGAGCGCTAACGATTCTGTTTTTCACAGCAAGATCACATAAACTTCACACAAGTCTTCCCAAAGGTTCTACTTGGCACAAACACTAAACAAAACATGAAACCACATCTAAACAAAATATAGATGCAATATTTATTCCCTAACAGCAGAAAAAACAAAAAAAATTAAAATTGGGTTGCCTCCCAACAAGCGATATCGTTTTACGCCCCTAGCTAGGCACGATACAAGATAGATCTAGGTATTGCCATCCTTGGATGGCAATTCTTTGATTAAGCACTTATGATTCTTAGGAACTTCTTTGTCCCAATTAATAATCAAACTCTTGGGAAAGAAATCAAGAAATTCTAAAGTGTCAAAAGGGTCCCTTGCAAAGGTAAGAAAATTAGGGTAAACACTTATGGATTTGAGATCCGCAATTCCTTTACTAGATGTTTCACCCTTGTCCTTAGGGACATACATGAACTTAGATAATTTAGTGGTAGAGGTATTTGGAGTAGTTTTTATAGCAGAAAGAGCAGAACCCACATTAGTGATAATATCCTCAAGCTTATTGATTCTAGTAGAATCCTGGTCTAGCTTTTCTTTAACTATGGGCTCATTTTCCTTAAGATTTTTCAGAAAAACTCCTACCTTAGATCCATATTGGGTAATTTCATTATGGATTTTTCTATCCAAGTTCTCTACCAGTTCTACCGTAGCAACTTTGTTTTCAATGATTTCTAACCTTTGCATAACATGCTCCAAAGATAAAATGGTCCCATTGACCATAAGAGGTGGTGAGCCAAATAATTCAGTCATAACATTATAAGAATCAAAGGTATGGCTACCCAAGAAATTCCCTCCGGTAATGGTATCTAAAATAAATCTATTCCACGGAGTTATGCCAACATAAAAATTGTGAAGAAGCACGGAAGTGGAAAGCTTCCTATGGGATCTATTTTGAGCATTGCAAATTCTATACCTGGCATCTTTTAAGTTTTCTTCCTCCCTTTGTTTAAAGTTGAGGACCTCACTCTCGGGAGTGTTGATAATGATAGGTGTGCTAGACATGATGAAAAGCAAGCAAGCATCACACACAAGCAAACAAGAAGCAAGCGAACGATAAACACACGGCAGAAGAAGGGCAAATAAAACGGTTAGAGTGAAGTGGGGGAGATGAAAACGAGAGGCAAAATGTAATGCGAAGGATAAAGGTTTGTGATAGGTACTTGGTATATGACTTTTGCGTAAGCCTCCCCGACAACGGCGCCAGAAATTCTTCTTGCTACTTCTCGAGCTTGCGTTGTATTCCCTCGAAGAGGAAAGGGAGATGCGGCACAGTAGCGTAAGTATTTCCCTCAGTTTTTGAGAACCAAGGTATCAATCTAGTAGGGGACCAAGCGCGAGTCCCTCGCACCTGCACAAACAAATAAGAACTTCACATCCAACGCGATAAGGGGTTGTCAATCCCTTTATGGTCACTTACAAAAGTGAGATCTGATAGAGATGATAGTTTATATTTTTGGTATTTTTGTTTATAAGAACAGAAAGTAAAAGCGGAAAAAGTAAAGTAGATGTAGATTGATATGTTGAGAATAGACCTGGGGGCCATAGTGTTCTCTAGTGGCTTCTCTTATGAAAGCGATATTCTACGGCGGGTAAACAAATTACTGTCGAGCAATTGATACAAAAGTGAATAATTATGAGACTATCTAGGCATGATCATTGTATATAGGCATCACGTCCGAGACAAGTAGACCGATTCCTGCCTGCATCTACTACTATTACTCCACACATCGACCGCTATCCGGCATGCATCTAGTGTATTGAGTTCATAAGAACAAAGTAACGCCTTAAGCAAGATGACATGATGTAGAGGGATAAACTCAAGCAATATGATATAAACCCCATCTTTTTATCCTCGATGGCAACAATAAAATACGTGCCTTGCTGCCCCTACTGTCACTGGGAAAGGACACCGCAAGATTGAACCCAAAGCCAAGCACTTCTCCCATTGCAAGAACTATATATCTAGTAGGCCAAACCAAACCAATACTTCGAAGAGACTTGCAAGGATATTATGAGCACACATAAAGAGTTCATAAAAGAACCAAATATTTCTCATAGATAATCTTGATCATAAACTCACAATTCAAGGGATCTCGACAAACACACCGCAAAAAGAGATTACATCGAATAGATCTCCTCGAAGACCGAGGAGAACTTTGTATTGAGATCTAGAGAGAGATAAGAATCCATCTAGATACTAGCTATGGACCCCGAAGGTCTGTGGTAAACCACTCACAACTCATGGTGAGGGCGATGATGATGATGTAGAAGCACTCCGTGATGGATCCTCCCTCTAGCGGAGCTCCAGAATAGGCTCCAAGATGGGATCTCACAGGAACAGAAGGTTACAGCAGTGTAATTAGGGTTTTCTCTCTGTTGCTGAAGGTTTCGGGGTACGTAGACTTATATAGGAGGAAGGAGGACACCGGGGGACTCACGAGGGCCCCACGAGGCAGGGGCGCGCCCTGGGAAGGGGGGCGCGCCCCCCATCCTCGTGGGCACCTCGTGGCTCCCCTGTCATGGTTCTCAAGTCTCCCGTGCGTGATTTTCTCCAAAAATATCTCTCCCGAAGGTTTCATTCCGTTTGGACTCCGTTTGATATTCCTTTTCTGCAAAACCCTGAAACAGGCAAAAAACAGCAATCTGGACTAGGCCTTTGGGTTAGTAGGTTAGTCCCAAAAATGATGTAAAAGTGTATGACAAAGCCCGTTAAACATCCAAAACATTAAAAATAATAGCATGGAACAATAAAAAATTATAGATACGTTGGAGACGTATCACGTCCTTCTCCTCACAGGCGATGGTAATGACGCCGCCGCTTCCCGGCATCTTGAGGACGTTGTACCCGTGGTGAGTCACTGCCATGAACTTGGCCAGGGCTGGGTACCCGAGGATGGCGTTGTAAGGAAGATGGATGTGTAACGCCCCGGACACACCCGCCGATGGTCATTACTCATGGCAGGATCTAGACTGGCCCCACATATCAATACTAGTCTTTTCTGCGCACTTTGTCCTCACTCATGCGCACCCGGGAGCAACTTCCCGGTCGGTCACCCATCCTGAAACTACTCCAAGCTGAGCACGCTTAACTTTAGAGTTCTATCCGAATGGGCTCCCGGAAAAGAAGGAATTCCTTATTGATATGAGTAGTCTATCATCCCTAATAAGCCAGGCTATCACATACAACCCCACTCAGAGGAACCGATGTCCTCGTCGGGCCACATGAACGTTCCCTCTTGGCACAAACGTGTGTGCTTCCAGGACAGCACATGTGCCATGCCGTGTGCCACGACAGGTCACAGACGTCATGCACAACATGACTGCAAACTGTCCACAAACATTCGTGTAACCGTGAGGGTCGACTCTGATACCAACTTGTAACGCCTAGGATGCCGGTGGTCGTTACTCCTGACGGGATCTAGACTGGCCCCACATATTAATACTAGTCTTTTCTGCACACTTTGTCCTCACTTGTGCGCACCCAGGAGCAACTTCCCGGTCGGTCACCCATCCTGAAACTACTCCAAGCTGAGCACGCTTAACTTTGGAGTTCTATCCGAATGGGCTCCCGGAAAAGAAGGAATTCCTTATTGATATGAGTAGTCTATCATCCCTAATAAGTCAGGCTATCACACGATGTGGGCGACATCGAAGTCGATGAGCTCAGTGTGGTAGTTATCGCGCTTGCCAAAGGTGGTAGGTAGGCAGACCTGCCCTACGGGGGTGGTGAAGCCGTCAGTTACTCCGGAGAAGGGCTTGGTAGGGAGCAGTTGAATGTCTCGATGGACAGGACGTTGAGCCCTGCGCCACCGTCGATGAGGGTCTTGCTAACTTGGACTTTGCTGATGACGGGCGAACAAAGCATAGGGAGGGCGCTAGCCGTAGCCGCGCACTTGAGCTGGTCTGTTGAACTGAAGGTGATGGGGCACCTGGACCACCTGAGTGGGCGAGTAGCCTCGAGCTTGGGGAGAGCCGCATTTACTTCATGAGCGAACTGCTTGAAGAGGCGCTGAGAAGCTGGGGCCTCTGCTCCGCCCAGGATGCACGCGATGGCACGTGGCTCCTGGAAGCCCCCAGCCCCCTTGTCATGTTCGTCGTTTCTCCTTGGCGGTGGCAGAGGTGGAAGGTCGGCCCTGCCCTGAGGATGGTCCTCCCGAGGCTGGTCCCTCGAGGCGTCCTTGCGGGGCTGGCCGCGCCAACGGTCCTCCCGAGGTTGATCACGCCACTCCTGGCGGGGGCCGCGGTCGTCCAAGTGTCCCCCGGTCCGACTTCCCCCGCAGACGTAGCCACAGTTGCCGCGCTCGGGGCGTTGGATGACGCGTCCTTTGGGAAGGGCCCTGAGCTCTTGACAGTCGTGAGTGTTGTGGCTATGCACGTTATGGAAGGCCCAAAATGCCCGGCCGTTCTTGGGTGGTTCTGGGTAGTCGCGGCCGCGCTTCATTTCTGGTTCAGCTGCAAGCACTACCGCTCCCTTGCGCTTTACGCCCTTGCTCTTGGCCTTCTTGTCTTCGGGTTCAGCAGCGGGGAGCTTGACGAGGGAGAGGCGCCCCTCCTCAGCTCTGGCGCACTTGGTCGCAATGTTGAACAGCTCCAGGGACATGCACGAATCTTCGTGGATTGCGAGCTCCTCCTTCATCTTGACGTCGCGAACGCCATCTGAGAACGCTGAAATGATGATCTCGTTCGTGACCTTGGGGATCTTGACGCGGACACTGTTGAAGCGTTGGATGAACTTATGTAGGGTTTCTCCTGGTTGTTGCTTGATACGCCGCAGGTCACCCGCGGCCGGGGGGCGGTCTCGGGTGCCCTGGAAGTTGGCGATGAACCGCTCGTGCATCTTGCTCCAGGTGGAGATCGATCCCGCGGGCAGGTTCAAGAGCCACGAGCGCACGCCATCTTTGAGGGCCATGGGGAACTAGTTCGCCATGATCTTCTCGTTGCCGCGGGACGCTTCGATGCTCAGCTCAATGAGCTGCAGGAACTCCGCAGGGTCGGGGGTGCCGTCGTAGCGTGGAGCCTGCTGTCGACACCGGAGCTTGTTGGGGAGGTGGGACTTGATCATGGTCCTCGCGCGCCACCGCTGCAGGGGGCGCGCGGTCTCGGCACAGTGGCGGAGGGAGTGCTGGTGCTCCCCCGCGGGGCCACTGGATCTCTTGGCAGCTTCCTTGTTCGTGCACTGGCGCCAAGCGTGGGCGGTCATGCCATGAGGCCACGTGCCTTGGGTCTTGCACGATGCCTGGACGCGGGGGTAGTAGTGGAGCTTCATGGGCCTCGTCGTCTGCATGGGGAGGCAGACGAGGCAGGGAGAGGGACGGCGCTGGAGAGCCCCCAGCGGCGCTGACGAGCTCGGCGATGCGGTGAAGCCATTCTTCTTAGAAGTCGTCGACGGGACGGTAGCGCAGGAGCTTGCGTGCCATGAGCAATGCAGCCTGCGCGTCCGCGGGTCCGTGACGAGCATGGGATGAAGAGACCTCTAGAGTTAGTGACGGGGTAGCGGTGCGTCTGTCACGCTGCACGGAGGGGTGCAGAGACGATGCTTGCTGGTCATGCTGCCCTGGGCCGGTTGTGGTGTTGGCGGCAGGCGATGGAGAACAGCGGGGTGGTCCGCCGACAGGAGCAGTCTGAGCGACGCGGGCAGCAAGGGTAGCCCGCCGCTCAGCACGGGCTCTGCGAGCGTCGGTCATGGAACCGCTGGGATGACGGAGTGTGAATCGACTAAAGGGAAGTTTCGGCACACCCCTACTTGGCGCGCCAAATGTCGGATCTCGGGTTCCGACAAAACCCTTAAGGTTCGAACTCTGGGGTGCGCACGAAGATCTCTCCTTCCGCCCTAGCTCGTCTACTCACTGATCCCTAAGCCTAGCTTGTCAGATCCGAAGAACAAGGGACACAAGGTTTATACTGGTTCGGGCCATCGTTGTGGTGTAATACCCTAATCCAGTGTGGTGTGGTGGATTGCCTTGTAGGCCGATGAATAACTAGCACATGGACGAACTGCCTCCTGAGGAGAGGGGTTCTTGTGCTCGGGTGAGCTTGTGGTGTGTGGCCTTCTATCCGAGCAACTCTAGATGATATGATCCCAATGGTGGTGCCTAGTCCTATTTATAGTGGCCCAGGTCCTCTTCCGAAATATTGAGCGGGAAGGGATCCCACAACGACCAAATTTGAAGGGGGGCAACTAGTACAAGCTATCTTGACAAAAGGTGGTCTTCGCCTGCCAAAGACTCTGGTGGTGACGCCGCCGTGGGCTCCGTGGTGACCTTAGTTCTACTGTCCTGCGGGTCTTGGTCTTGTTGCACCGATATGGAAACCTTTGCCTGATGCCTCGGGACTCCTCTCCTGCACCTGCTTCTTTATCACCAAATAGGAAACTGGCACTCTGTGCCTGCTAGCACCCGCCAAGCCTTGGTCGTCACTGCTCACGTCACGAGGACCTCGCGAGGTGCCCCTCGCCTCGCTATCTCTGACCCTCATGAGCCGGCCTAGTGAGTCCGCCCCAGGGGATGTCTTGCATCGTCCGCCTCGCGAGGCTTGGCCCCTCGCGAGGGTCTTGAGTGGTTGCTGAAGATGCTGGGCTGTACCAGGCCGCCTGGTGAGCCACGCCCTGGGCTGCAGGCAGGCAAGTCTGGGTACCCCCGTTCCCAAAACACCTACAGTAACACTGTGATTTGTCAAAATATGCAGCTAAAAATCACTACAACTATCTAATTTTTGCAACTAAAATTCTGTAATTAAGCATAGATTGCATTCATAAATTAAGCAGTCGTTCTTAATTTATACAAACAGTTCAACTCGACAGCTGAACTGACCAAACTTTTCCCGAATTGTTGCCAACCACGTACTGAAATAGCTAGTTCAACTATATATACTAGCTAATTTTAAGTACGTTGTACAGTTCCACCACATCTATAGTCAGATGAACTGAACAAAATAGCCCCTAAATACTACTACTACGGAGGGGCTTTGTACTACTTCCGGCAGACTCTTCTCTGTCGAGCGCGCTCAGTAAGAGGAAGAGGAGGAGGAGCCTACCGATGAGCTGGACAACTGCAATACGGTGGCTGCCGATGTTGCACCTTCAGCGACGCTCACCTCGAACGCCCTCTGCCGCTCCAGATGACCCCTCTCGAAGTGGCCAGACTGCTCGTAGATCTCCTGATTCCTCGCCTCTACGTCGGTGTGTGCCGCGGCCACGGCAGCGGTAAGGCTCTTTGCATGCTCGATGAGGCGCTCCTCCTTGATGACCCACAAGTGTAGGGGATCTATCATAGTCCTTTCGATAAGTAAGAGTGTCGAACCCAACGAGGAGCAGAAGGAAATGATGGGCAGTTTTCAGTAAGGTATTTTCTGCAAGCACTAAAATTATAGGTAACAGATAGTTTTGTGATAAGGTAATTGGTAGCAAGTGACAAAAGGTAAAAGTAAATAAGGTGCAGCAAGGTGGCCCAATCCTTTTTGTAGCAAAGTACAAGCCTGGACAAACTCTTAATACTGGAAAGCGCTCCCGAGGACACATGGGAATTATCGTCAAGCTAGTTTTCATCACGATCATCTGATTCTCGTTTGGTACTTTGATAATTTGGTATGTGGGTGGACCGGTGCTTGGGTGATGTCCTTACTTGGACAAGCCTCCCACTTATGATTAACCTCTAATGCAAGCATCCACAACTACAAAAGAAGTATTAAGGTAAACCTAACCATATCCTAAAATATATGGATCCAAATCAGGCCCTTACGAAGCAACGCATAAACTAGGGTTTAAGCTTCTGTCACTCTAGCAATCCATCATCTACTTCTTACTTCCCAATGCCTTCCTCTAGGCCCAAATAATGGTGAAGTGGCATGTAGTCAATGTTCACATGACACCACTAGAGGAGAGACAACATACATCTCATCAAAATATCGAACGAAGACCAAATTCACATGACTACTAATAGCCAGACTTCTCCCATGTCCTCAGGAACAAAAGTAACAACTCACAAGACATAATATTGTTCATGATCAGAGGGGTATTAATATGCATAATGGATCTGAACATATGATCTTCCACCAAATAAACCAACTAGCATCAACTACAAGGAGTAATCAACACTACTAGCAACCCACAGGTACCAATCTGAGGTTTGGGTACAAAGATTGGATACAAGAGATGAACTAGGGTTTGAGAGGAGATGGTGCTGGTGAAGATGTTGATGAAGATAGCCCTCCCCAAGATGGGAGAGTTGTTGGTGATGACGGCGGTGACGATTTCCCCCTCCCGGAGGGAAGTATCCCCAGCAGAACAGCTCTGCCGGAGCCCTAGATTGGTTTCCGCCTCGGTTCCGCCTCGAGACGGCGGCGTCTGGTCCCAAAAGCCTCCTTATGATTTTTTCCAGGCCAAAACACCTCATATAGGAGAAGATAGGCATCGGGGGACCTTCGGTGGGCCCACCAGACACGGGGCGCGCCCCCACCCTCGTGGACAGCCGGTGGCCCCCCTCGTGAACTTCTTTCGCCAGATAGTTTTTATATTTTTTGAAACGGAGTTTTGTTGAGTTTCGGGGCTTTTGGAGTTGTGCAGAATAGGTTTCCAGAGTTTGCTCCTTTTCTAGCCCAGAATTCCAGCTGCCGGCATTCTCCCTCTTCATATAAACCTTGTAAAATAAGAGAGAAAAATCATAAGTATTGTGACATAACTTGTAATAACAGATCATAATGCAATAAATATCAACATATAAGCATGATGCAAAATGGACGTATCAACTCCCCCAAGCTTAGACCTCGCTTGTCCTCAAGCGAAAGCCGATATCGAAAAATATGTCCACATGTTTAGAGATAGAGGTGTCGATAAAAACAGAATACGGACATGAGGGCATCATGATCATTCTCATAAAGGCAACATATATATAATGTCATATGATTCTTATGCTAAAGTAAAAATTCATCCACAATATCAAGCATGAATCATAAACTTCATTGGAAACTAACAAACTTTGATCTCGGTCATTGAAGCAATTGCAATTTATCGTAATATCGGAAAGAGATAATATACGAGTTTTTCAGCAAGCCTACATACTCAACTATCATATAGTCTTTCACAATTGCTCACACTCACGCAATACTTATGGTTATGGAGTTTTAATCGGACACAGAGAAAGATAGGGGCTTATGGTGTTGCCTCCCAACCTTTTACCTCAAGGGTAATGTCAACAGTAATAGACCATGAAAACTTACATCCAAGTAGGTATATATATCAGGATCTTTCCAACACAATGTGCTTGCCAAAGGATAAAATGTAAAAAGGAAAGGTGAATTTCACCTTGACTCCTATAAGGCATGAATAATAGATAGGCCCTTCACAAAGGGAAGCAGAGGTTGTCATGTGTTTTTGTGGTTGGATGCACAAAGTCTTAGCATAAAAGAACTTCACTTTATATTGCCACTTGTGATAAGGACCTTTATTATGAAGTCCGTCGCTTTTATTAATTCCATATCACAAGATCATATAAAGATAATTTCCTCCACACTAATAAATCATACATATTTTAGCGAGCTTACAACATGACAACTTACTTGGAAGGATCTTTCTCAATCCATAGGTAGGTATGGTGGACTCTCATGGAAAAATTGGGTTTAAGGATATATGGAAGCACAAGTACTATCTCTACTTAGTGCGAGGAGTTTTGGCTAGCATGAGGGGGAAAGGCAAGCTCAACATGTTGGATGATCCATGACAATATACTTTATTTCAGATATAAGAAGACATAACCCATTATGTTGTCTTCCTTGTCCAACATCAACTCTTTAGCATGTCATACTTTAATGAGTGCTCACAATCATAAAAGATATCCAAGATAGTATATTTGTATGTGAAGCCTCTCTTCTTTGATTACTTCCTATAATTGCAACGATGACCAAAACTATGTTTGTCAACTCCCAACAACTTCTATTTATCACACTCTTATATGTGAAGTCATTACTTCCCATAAGATCAATATGATCTCTTTGGTACTTTTCATATTTTCTTTCTTTTTATCATGACCCAAGTGAGGAAATCAAGCCCTTGACTCAACACTAATCTTTATTATATAGCTCACGGACTTTATTACAAAGGGTAAAGATCATAAGGCAAAATCTCACAACTAGATCATGCTAACTTTATTCTACTAGATCAAGATACTACCAAAAGGATCGAACTACGAAAAACGGTAAAGATAGGAGTGATGGTGATACGATACCGGGGTCAATCCCCCAAGCTTGGCAGTTGCCAAGGGGAGTGCCCATACCCATATGATTATGTCTCCTTCTTCGAGGGTGGTGATGATGGAGTTGGAAGTAGTGACACCGGATCATCATATATCGAGCGTAGGAGATCCTCCAGCTTGCGGATAATACCTTTGAGTGCACTATGTAATCCTTCAACAAAATATTTTCACTTGTGAGATGCTTATTCCGAATTGGGGCTAACTCAAGCATCCTGAAAGCTTCAATCTCAGTTGAGGTAAAGAGATTGGGAAGAGATTTAGGGGTGTCTTCTTCACCCGATGCCGGAGCCGGATCTTCCACCTCCATCTTGATCTTCTTCTCCTTGTGGATCTCTTCGGGTCCTTCCCTCTTCAGATCTATCTGCATGAGCCAAGCATCGTTGACTTCATTATTGGAGGAGGGAGATGACATGATGCATGGCTTCGCAAACCCTACCAAGAAACAGCTCGAAACAAGAACAAAGGATTTTTGCGTGATACAGAGGTCAAAACCTTCAGGAGTATATATAATGAATTTTTACCGACCAAAAGGAGTAACCCACAAGAAAACGGAGTCCGGGAGGCACACGAGCTGCCCACGAGGCAGGGGGCGCGCCCTCCACCCTCGTGGATGGCTCGTGTCTCTTCCGGACTGCGGCTTATTTTTCTATTTTTCGAAATATTCCAAAACGGAGAAAAAATGCCTTTAGAGCTGTTTTGGAGTCGGTTTACTTACCGTATCACATACCTCTTCCTTTTCAGAGGCTGAATCGTTATGGAAAGTGTCCCTTATGTATTCCTCCGGGGTTACGGTTTCAGTAACATTGGTTTCAACATTTATAGGATTACCTGAGATATAATGTTTGATTCTTTGACCATTCACCACCTTTGGATTTGTGCCTTCGAAGTTGTTGATTTTT
Source organism: Secale cereale (assembly GCA_902687465.1). Taxonomy (NCBI): domain Eukaryota; kingdom Viridiplantae; phylum Streptophyta; class Magnoliopsida; order Poales; family Poaceae; genus Secale; species Secale cereale. Next base: position 381,384,058 of record LR738713.1, read on the forward strand.
ATGGCACCGGGACGATAGACCTCCTCGATAACGTAGGGTCCTTCCCACTTGGATAGAAGTTTTCCTGCAAAAAATCTTAAACAAGAGTTGTATAGCAAGACATAGTCACCTACGTTAAACTCACGCTTTTGTATCCTTTTGTCATGCCATCTTTTAACTTTTTCTTTAAACAGCTTGGCATTCTCATAGGCCTCGGTTCTCCATTCATCAAGACAGCTAATGTCAAATAACCTCTTTTCACCGGCAAGTTTGAAATCATAATTGAGCTCTTTAATAGCCCAATATGCCTTATGTTCTAGTTCAAGGGGTAAGTGACAAGCTTTTTCGTAAACCATCTTATATGGAGACATACCCATAGGGTTTTTGTATGCAGTTCTATAGGCCCATAATGCATCATCAAGTTTCTTGGACCAATTCTTTCTAGACCTATTAACTGTATTTTGCAAAATTAATTTCAATTCTCTATTACTTAGTTCTACTTGACCAATATTCTGTGGGTGATAGGGGGATGCAATTCTATGGTTAACATCATACTTAGCAAGCATCTTACGGAAAGCACCATGAATAAAGTGTGAAACACAATCAGTCATTAGATATCTAGGGACTCCAAACTTCAGAAAGATAACTTCCTTAAGCATCTTAATAGAGGTGTTATGATCAGCACTACTAGTTGGAATAGCTTCTACACACTTTGTAACGTAATCAACAACAACTAAAATATGTGTGTATCCATTAGAGGCACGAAACGGTCCCATATAATCAAAGCCCCAAACATCAAATGGTTCAATAACAAGTGAATAATTCATAGGCATTTCTTGACGTCTACTGATATTACCAATCCTTTGACATTCATCACAAGTTAAGACAAACTTAAGGGCATCCTTGAAGAGAGTAGGCCAATAAAAACCGGATTGCAATACCTTCTGTGCAGTTCTATCTCCCTCTTGGTGTCCTCCGTAAGCTTCGGAGTGGCACTTGCGTAGGTTCTGTTCCTTTTCATGCTCAGGTACACAACGTCTAATGATACCATCTACTCCTTCTTTATAAAGATGTGGGTCATCCCAGAAGTAATGTCTCAAATCATAGAAGAACCTTTTGTTTTGCTGGTATGTGAAGCTAGGAGGTATAAACTTAGCAACAATGTAATTAGCATAATCAGCATACCATGGAGCAGTACAAGAAGTATTTATGACAGCTAGTTGTTCATCGGGAAAGCTATCATCAATAGTTTATGGGTCATCAAGTATATTCTCTAACCTAGACAAGTTATCTGCAACGGGGTTCTCAGCTCCCTTTCTATCAATAATATGCAAATCAAATTCTTGCAGCAAGAGAACCCATCTAATAAGTCTAGGTTTAGCATCTTTCTTTTCCAAAAGGTATTTGATAGCAGCATGATCAGTGTGAATAGTTACTTTAGAATCAACGATATAGGGTCTAAACTTATCACAAGCAAATACAATTGCTAAAAATTCTTTCTCGGTAGTAGCATAGTTTCTTTGGGCACTATCTAGAGTTTTACTACCATATTGGATAACATTCAATTTCTTATCAACTCTTTGCCCTAGAACAACTCCTACAGCATTATCACTAGCATGGCACATAATCTCAAAAGGTAAATTCCAGTTAGGAGGCTGGACAATAGGTGCAGAGATCAATGTTTTCTTAAGTATTTCAAATGCTTCTAGACAATCATCATCAAAGACAAAAGGAATATCGTTTTGTAAGAGATTAGTCAAAGGCCTGGAGATTTTGGAGAAGTGCTTTATGAACCTCCTATAAAACCCGGCGTGACCAAGGAAACTTCGTATACCTTTGATGTCCTTCGGGCATGACATCTTTTCAATAGAATCAACTTTAGCTTTGTCAACTTCAATACCTCTTTCAGAAATTTTATGTCCCAAGACAATGCCTTCATTAACCATAAAGTGGCACTTCTCCCAATTCAAGAAAAGATTAGTGTATTCACATCTCTGCAAAACTCGATCAAGGTTGCTTAAGCAATCATCAAAATAAGTTCCGTAAACGGAGAAATCATCCATGAAAACCTCAATAATCTTTTCACAAAAACCAGAGAATATAGCCATCATGCATCTTTGAAAGGTAGCAGTTGCATTACATAAACCAAAAGGCATACGTCTATAAGCAAAGGTACCGAAAGGACAAGTAAAAGTGGTGTTTTCTTGATCCCCTTTTGACACAGGTATCTGGGAGAAACGAGAATAACCATCTAAAAAGCAGAAATGAGTATGTTTGGATAACCTTTCTAGCATTTGATCAATAAATGGCAAGGGGTAATGATCTTTCTTAGTAGCTTTATTTAACTTACGGAAATCAATTACCATCCTATAGCCTGTAACTATTCTTTGCGGGATCAATTCATCTTTATCATTAGGAACGACAGTCATACCTCCTTTCTTAGGGACATAATGGACATGACTTACCCACTGGCTATCAGCAACTGGATAGATAATACCTGCCTCTAGAAGCTTCAGTATTTCCTTCCTTACTACTTCTTTCATCTTAGGATTTAGCCATCGCTGATGATCAATAACCAGTTTAGCATTTTCTTCCAAATTTATCTTGTCTTGGCATATAGTGGGACTAATGCCCTTAAGATCATCCCGAGTATATCCAATAGCAGCACGATGCTTCTTCAGAGTTTTCAATAATTTTTCTTCTTCCTGCTCTGAAAGGTTAGCACTAATAATAACAGGATATATCTTCTTTTCATCAAGATAAACATACTTAAGATTATCAGGTAAAGGTTTAAGTTCAAACACGGGATCACCCTTGGGTGGAGGAGGATCCCCTAGGATTTCAACGGGCAAGTTGTTTTTCAGTACGGGTCCCTGTTTAAAGAATATTTCATCTATTTCCCTTCTCTCATTCATATGCATATCATTTTCATGGTCTAGCAAGTATTGTTCTAAAGGATCATGAGCAGGCACGGCAATAGAAGCAAGACCAATAATTTCATCCTTACTGGGTGGTTCCTTTTCAAGGGGTTGTCTACGGAATTTAGCAAAGTTAAAATCATGAGACATATCCCCTAACCCCACAGTAACAATATCTTTCACGCAGTCTATCTTGGCATTAACAGTATTCAAGAAGGGTCTACCAAATATAATGGGACAGAATTCATCTTGTGGGGAACTAAGAACAAGAAAATCAGCAGGGTATTTAACCTTCCCACACAAGACTCCAATATCTCTAACAATCCCAACTGGTGAAAAAGTGTCTCTATTAGCAAGCTTAATAGTAACATCAATCCCTTCTAACTCAACAGGTGCAATATCATGCATAATTTCGCGATATAAATCAAGAGGGATAATACCCACACTAGCACCTACATCACATAAACCATGGTAACAATGATCTCCTATCTTAACAGAGATAACATGCAAGCCCACAATAGGTCTATGTTTGTTCCCAGCATTGGGTTTGGCTATTCTAGCAGACTCTTCTTGGAGGTAAATAACATGTCCATCTAAATCTTCTACCAAGAGATCTTTAACCATAGCAACACTAGGTTCAACTTTAATTTGCTCGGAGGGTGTAGGTGTTCCAGTATTACTTTTACGAACTACAGTTGAAGCTTGAGCATGATCCTTTATCCTAACAGGGAAAGGTGGTTTCTTAATATAACCAGTAGGAATAACAGGATCAACATTATAAGTGATAGTCTTTTCTTCAACTTTAACAGGTTCAACTACTTTTACTTCAATAGGGGGGTGGTATTTAAACCACTTCTCCTTGGGGAGATCAACATGAGTAGCAAAAGATTCACAGAAAGAAGCTACTATCTCAGAGTCAAGTCCATATTTAGTGCTAAACTCACGGAAAACATCGGTATCCATAAAAGCTTTAACACAATCAAACTTAGGGGTCATACCTGACTCCTTACCTTCGTCAAGATCCCAATCTTCAGAGTTGCGTTTAATTTTTTCCAATAAATCCCATTTGAATTCAACAGTCTTCATCATAAAAGAGCCAGAACAAGAATTATCGAGCATGGTGTGATTATTGAGAGAAAGCCGAGCATAAAAAATTTGAATGATCATTTTTCTTGAGAGCTCATGATAGGGGCATGAATATATCATTGACTTAAGCCTCCCCCAAGCTTGAGCGATGCTTTCTCCTTCGCGAGGCCAAATATTATAAATATAATTACGATCACGATGAACCTGGTGCATAGGGTAGAACTTCTGATGAAATTCCAACTTCAGACAATTATAGTTCCATGATCCCATATCATCACATAGCCTAAACCATGTCAATGCATCTCCCTTAAAAGATAAAGGGAATACTTTCTTCTTTATAACATCCTCGGACATACCTGCAAGCTTAAACAATCCACAAACTTCATCCACATAGATTAGATGTAAATCGGGATGCAATATTCAGTCTCCTGTAAAAGGATTTTCAAGCAGTTTCTCTATCATAACCGAAGGAATTTCAAAGAAAACATTTTTAGTGGGTGCAGTAGGTTGAGGAGCAAATCGTTGCTCTTCTAGTCGGGGTGAAGATACCCCGAACAAACCCCTCAAAGGATTTTGAGCCATAGTAACAAGTGACAATAAATTTCAGCACACGATATAAATTTTTCCTTACCAAATTACACTTACCAAAGGCGCTTCACTCCCCAGCAACGGCGCTAGAAAAGAGTCTTGATGACCCACAAGTGTAGGGGACCTATCGTAGTCCTTTCGATAAGTAAGAGTGTCGAAACCAACGAGGAGCAGAAGGAAATGATAGGCAGTTTTCAGTAAGGTATTTTATGCAAGCACTGAAATTATAGGTAACAGATAGTTTTGTGATAAGGTAATTGGTAGCAAGTGACAAAATTTAAAAGTAAATAAGGTGCAACAAGGTGGCCCAATCCTTTTTTTAGCAAAGGACAAGCCTGGACAAACTCTTATATAGTGGAAAGCGCTCCAGAGGACACATGGGAATTATCGTCAAGCTAGTTTTCATCACGATCATCTGATTCGCGTTCGGTACTTTGATAATTTGGTATGTGGGTGGACCGGTGCTTGGGTGCTGTCCTTAGTTGGACAAGCCTCCCACTTATAATTAACCTCTAATGCAAGCATCCACAACTACAAAAGGAGTATTAAGGTGTAACATCCCAAATTTTTAATTTGGAATGTTTTACAATTATTAGTTAAGCATCTATGCATTTTTTTTATTGAGTGTCATTTGGAAATTTCAGAGGCATTTGAGTTTTATCTGACTTTGGATTCAACTTGGCATCTGAAATTTATTTCAAAAATCCCTGACAAGCACTTGTTCAAAAGTGTAAGAGGAGCTAACATGACACTCCAAAAAGTCAGAAGAAAACAATGCCGAAAGTTTTGAATTCAAATTTGAGTTTCTTTTGAATTTTTTTAGAAAAATGTTTTTTATAAAGTTTTTATTTAGCCTCTGAAAAATAGTTCATCATGTAGGATTTATTTTTCTGATTTTTTTGATATATATATGTCCTATATTAAAATATTTGTATTTTCTATCTATATATATTTTTTTCTCTCTCTGTCAAAAAAAACGCAGCCCAGAAGGCCCATGCCCAGCGCTATCTTCTTCTTCCTCCTCGTTCATGTACAGAGGAACACGAACGAAGGGACTACCATGGCGCCTCCACCTCTCTCTCCCCTCAACTCCCTTCCCCCGCACCCACTAACCCCCGGAATCGGTTCCCCTCGCCATCCTCTACCCCTTCCCCTTCCTAGTGCGCCTTGGAGTCGCCTGTAATGGCCATTACGAGGCAGAGAAACAGCCACCATTAAATACCATAGTCTTCTCGGATTCTGACCTCCCCAAGCCCTATATAAAGCATCCCCGCGAGCCCCTCTCACCCCTCGACCGAAGCCCTCTCCATCTGGAGCTTTTCCCCCTCCCTAACCTTTCCAATTGCTCGCCGGAGTTCGTGTATTCCGGCGACTTCTCCACCACGCCAGGAGGCGATACCGACACCGCGGTACTGCTCCTCGGATCCTCCTCACGTTGCTCTTCACCGTCCCGCACGCGTCCTTCGCCGAAACACACCGGAGCCACCTTCTTCCTCGTCTTCGGCGACAAGTCCGGTGAACACCTTGTCCGATTTTTTTCTCTTTTATGAGTATATTTTCCAATTCAGATTCTATGCCAAATCTTGTTTCTAGTATATCTTTTAGTCTATACATCCGATTTAGTTGATTCTTTTTCCTACGGGTTCGTAGAAATATCATCTATCCAGAGAACCTAACGAAATATATTTTTGAAAATTTTAAATTTTGAATTCAAACAAATCTGAATTCAAACTTCGTTAGGCCATAACTTGAGTTTCGTAACTCTGTTTTGGGTGATTCTTTTTGTAAATCGAAGCTTGTGACATGTACCTTCTGTTAAAACCAAAACCATTTATTTTTGTTGCTGTGAAAATTATATTCTGTACAGAAACTTTATTTTGGTATTTTTGGAGTTTTTCGAAGTCTTTTATTTGTTTCCTTTTTGGATCCTTGCTTGTATGCTTATGTATGTTATTGCTTGCTTACGCTAGATCATCCGGAGTGCGAAGCTTGCTACTACGAATCTTTAGAGTTCAACAAACGTCAGCAAGGCAAGTTCACACTTTGATCATAATTTTCAATACCCAGTTTTTACTATGCATTAGTTTCACCCTCAAAGATTGCATGAGTAGGATTGGGAACATGTGATTATGCTATGTAGTTTATTTGGTAGGAACCTATGACCTTTTATCACCCCGGGAATATTCGTTATGTCATATATTGCTTAGCCATGCTCGTAGACGGGGATTGGTATGTGTGATACATGCAAGTTGCGAGAGATAATAATTTATCGGGACAACATAAGGTGGCAACTTTAATACACATCTGGGTGGATTGTTTGGGGCACCTGGAGAAACCAGTGCTTGCCCAAGGGGAATCCCGGAGTACCCGTGTGATTACCCTAGGTCCGCCACCCAGGCTCAAAGGGATCATAAGATATTTCATGCCTAGAAACTTCCGTGTGCAGCCACAAGCCATTATGGGCTCTGGCATAGTTGAGTAAGTTGTGTGACCTCTTTCCGTGGTAGACTACTGATGTAGGGGAAAGTAGGTGTACCGGTCTACCCAGGGTTTGGAGGAAATACTTCAGAAAGACTATGTCTCGATCTTCCGATCATGGAGGTAGTCGAGTCTTGTGGGGAAAAGTGCGCAAACCTCTGCAAAGTGTACAAACTAATCATGGTTAGCCGTGTCCCCGGTTATGGACAACTTGAGTATCTGGAAGTGAATTATTGGTTGATCTCATCACTCTTTTTAATGAAATCATTGGGTTACTAATAACTTGGGAATTTTGGGATTGAGTTGGAGGAACCTTCTATATAATGGCATTTTAATTTTGTAGTAAATAAAAATTTATTCCTTTGTTGTAGGGAAAAATTGGCTTTATGCAACAATTAAACTTAGAGCCTCCACCAGCTAAATTTGCATATAGAGATAGTCTTTTTCTTTATTATTATTTCTATGGTGTGACATTGCCAGCATATTCCATGTGCTGACCTACACGGCTGCAACGTCTCATGTTGCAGAGTTTTCCGACGAGGAGTAAAGGTGCGATAGGTCGTTGTTCTGCACTCAGTTTGCCGTTGAGTTGATGGACTCATTTTACTTTTGATGCTTCCGCAGTTATTTTATCCAGATGGCCTTTGGCCATATTATTGTAATAAATACTCTTTTGAGGACCTCGATGTAATAAAGTGTGTGATTGAACTCTGTTATAATTCATCGAGTACTGTGTGTGTCAGCATACCGATCCAGGGATGACACTTAAGCACAGAGACTTCGATCCATTTGGGTCGGGTCGCTACAAGATGGTATCAGAGCACATGCTGACTGTAGGACACGACCACTAGGAAATGGAAAACCATAGGAAGAAAACTCTATTTTATGTCTTCCTTATATGTCCGTTGGTCTGTACTCTTCTTTATTCATTTCTATCTCTTCTCTACTTCAATTCAATAGTTGTTGAACCCCATGACCAAGTTGCTCAGCTGATGAGACCAAGACCCATGAAGAAATCATTGACGAAGAAGAAGAAGCTAGAATTGACTTTGATTTGAGAAGATAGTTCAGACCACCACTACCAAATGAAGTCCAACGAATGATTGCGGTAGTATGAAGAGATCATATCTCTTGTGGATATGACCTTACCTGTAGGTTTTGCTTGTGTGGTGTGATTTGTGTGAATTGCTTGATTTGAAGTTTTATTGCTATCATAAGCATATGGGTAGTGTTTCCTCTCATTAGGCCCTTATTCTTTTATAATTTCTCATCCACTCTAAACCTAACAGATGCCTCCGAGACGTGACCCGGAATTTCCGCCGGAACTTACCCAGTTGATCCAGAACCAGAATGCCCTCATGCAGCTACTCATCCAGAATCAGAACCAGAACAACAACAACCCACCACCGCCACCCCCGGTCGACAACCTTACCCGTTTCCTGAGGTTGAACCCACCCGTGTTCTCTAGCAGCACAGAGCCGATCATCGCAGATGACTGGCTTCGCAAGATCGGAAGGGAGCTGACCACCGCAGGATGCACTGACGCAGAGAAGGTGCGCTTTGCCGCACATCAACTGGATGGACCAGCAGCTTCGTGGTGGGAGAATTACACCACCACATTCCCCATAGCAAATGTGACTTGGGATCAGTTCCAGCAGGCATTTCGTACAGCACATGTTTCAGCCGGAGCTATGAGTCTGAAGAAGCGTGAGTTCCACAACTTACGCCAGGGTAATCGTTCTGTTGGTGATTATGTGGAGGAATTCAGCAAGTTATCCAGGTATGCTCCCGGAGACGTGGCTGATGATGCTGCTAAGCAGGAGAAATTTCTTGAGGGACTAAATGATGATCTGGGACTTCAGTTGACTGTGGCTACCTTTAACAATTATCAAGAGTTGGTTGACAAGGCTCTCATTCTGGAAGGCAAGCAGCAGCAGGTGGAAAACCGCAAGAGGAAGTACGGACAGGGAAAGTACAACTCTAGAGTTCAGCAGAAGCCCCGCTATACCCCGTACTCAGGAAATAACGGATCAGGATCCGGCAAGTATGGTGGACACACTCACCATAACCATGGAGGACATTCACATCATGGAGGGAATGGACACAACAATAATGGCCATAGGAATGGCAATGGAAACGGAGGAAACAACAATCAGCATCACTCCAACCCCGCTACACCGGCAAAGAAGGATCTGAGCCACATTACCTGTTTCAAGTGCGGAAAGACCGGACACTACGCCACCGAATGTCCCGAGGCGAAGAACGGGAATGGCAATGGAAGCTCTGGAAAGAAGCCAAATCCTTTTACCAGAGGTCAGGTGAACCATGTCAATGTGGAGGAAGTTTATGACCAGCCTGACGCCGTTGTTGGTAAGTTCTTGATTAATTCATTTACAGCCCTTGTTCTTTTTGACACTGGTGCATCGCATTCATTCATATCAAGGGGGTTTGTGGATAAGTTTAAGTTGTCGACCGTAGCCCTTAAAACACCAATGTTAGTGAGTTCCCCAGGAGCAGAGAACATGGCTAGTCGAGGATGTTTTCAGTTGCCCTTGACCATAGGGAGACACGTTTTCCCCACATACCTCATCATCCTAGAATCACAAGGATTGGACGTAATTCTAGGCATGGACTGGCTATCCAAGTATGAAGGGAATATTGATTGTGCCAGTAAGTCGATTTTTCTCACCACCCCAGAGGGGAAACGGATCAAGTATGTGTCGAGGCATACGCCAAGGAGGACTCAAGTGAATTCTCTTTCGGGAGTTGTTCAGGAAGAAGTACCAGTTGTGAAGGATTATCCCGATGTTTTTCCGGAGGAACTACCAGGCATGCCACCGGATCGGGACATAGAGTTTTTGATTGAATTGTTACCAGGCACTGGACCAATATCGAAGAGACCGTATCGGATGCCCGCAAATGATTTGGAGGAAATTAAGAAGCAGATTAAGGAATTATTGGAGAAAGGTTATATTCGACCGAGTTCATCACCTTGGGGAGCCCCAGTGCTTCTAGTTGAGAAGAAGGATGGATCCTTGAGAATGGTTGTGGATTACCGTGCGTTGAATGAGGTGACGATCAAGAACAAGTACCCTCTGCCAATGATCAATGATTTGTTTGACCAGCTACAAGGAGCAAAAGTGTTCTCAAAAATCGATCTTCGATCTGGATATCACCAGCTGAAGATTCGAGAATAGGATATACCCAAGACAGCCTTTACCACAAGATATGGGCTTTATGAGTATACAGTCATGTCTTTTGGTTTGACTAATGCCCCTGCCTATTTTATGAATATGATGAATAAGGTATTCATGGAGTTCTTGGATAAGTTTGTTGTGGTATTCATTGATGACATATTGATTTACTCGAAGAATGAAGAAGAACACAAGGAACATTTGCGCTTGGTTCTTGAGAAGCTCAGGGAACATCAGTTATATGCAAAGTTCAGCAAGTGTGAATTATGGTTGAAGGAAGTTGGATTTCTCGGACATGTTATATCAAGGGAAGGAATAGCAGTGGATCCTTCGAAAGTTGAAGCTGTCACCGAATGGAAGGCACCCACCTCAGTCGGAGAGATTCGCAGTTTCCTTGGACTTGCAGGATATTACCGAAGATTTATTGAGAATTTCTCCAAGATCGCAAAGCCCATGACAGAGTTATTAAAGAAAGACACCAAGTTTAATTGGACCGAGGAATGTGAGGCCAGTTTTCAAGAGTTGAAGAAACGTTTGGTCACAGCCCCAGTACTAATTCTTCCGAATATACGCAAGGATTTTCAGGTATATTCCGACGCTTCTCGTCAGGGACTTGGAGGTGATCTTATGCAAGAAGGAAGAGTTGTTTCATATGCCTCACGTCAACTTCGACCCCATGAGCGGAATTATGCCACACATGATTTGGAGTTAGCAGCCGTAGTGCATGCGCTCAAGACCTGGAGGCATTTTCTTATTGGAAATCATTGTGATGTTTACACGGATCACAAGAGTTTGAAATACATCTTCACGCAAAAGGAGTTGAACCTCAGGCAGAGAAGATGGTTGGAGCTCATCAAAGATTATGACATGAAATTGCACTATCACCCAGGAAAGGCCAATGTTGTGGCAGATGCATTGAGCCGCAAGAGTTATGTCAATACCCTCACAGCAGGAGGATTACCTCAAGAGTTAATTGATGATCTCAGAGATCTCCGATTGGAGATAGTACCACGAGGTTTTGTTACCGCAATGGAAATTCAATCCACCTTGTTGGGAAAGATCCGAGAAGCCCAGAAGTTAGATAAAGGTATTGCAGAAATAAAGGAAAGGATGAACCAAGGAAAGGCAGAAGGATTTCGTGAGGATGAACACGGAACCTTATGGTTTGAGCAGCGTATTTATGTGCCAAATGACACAGAGATCAGGAAGTTGATTCTTCAGGGGGCTCATGATTCACCTTATTCGATACACCCAGGAAACACCAAGATGTATTTGGACTTGAAGGAAAGTTTCTGGTGGACAGGTATGAAAAAGGATATTGCCGAGTATGTCGCAGTATGTGATGTATGTCAGAGAGTTAAGGCAGAGCACCACAAAACCAGCAGGATTACTTCAGCCCTTGCCAATACCCGATTGGAAGTGGGACAAGCTTGGCATGGACTTCATTACAGGATTACCCAGGACCCGATCAGGCTATGATTCTATTTGGGTAGTAGTTGATCGCTTGACCAAGGTAGCTCACTTCATCCCTGTGAAAACCACATATACAAGTGCTAAGTTGGCCAAGATATATATGACCAGGATCGTATGTCTGCATGGAGTTCCGAGGATCATCGTATCAGATAGAGGAACACAATTTACCTCAAAGTTTTGGCATCAGTTACACAAAACTTTGGGTACCAGGCTAGAGTTCAGTACAGCCTTTCATCCGCAGACAGATGGGTAGACCGAGAGAGTCAATCAGATTCTGGAGGACATGTTGAGAGCTTGTACGCTAGATTATGGATCTAGTTGGGATGATAATTTGCCATACGCAGAATTCTCATATAACAACAACTATCAAGCTAGTTTGAAGATGGCCCCTTTCGAAGCTTTGTACGGAAGGAGGTGCAGGACACCATTAATGTGGGATGAAGTTGGAGACCATAAATTATTCGGACCAGATTTAATTAAAGATTCAGAGGAGAAAGTCAAGCTGATCCGTGACAGACTCAAGGTAGCCCAATCCAGACAAAAGAGTTATGCCGATACTAAACGCAAGGAAGTAACTTATGAAGTCGGAGATAGAGCATATCTTCGTGTGTCTCCACTTCGAGGAGTTAAACGGTTTGGAGTTAAAGGCAAACTAGCACCACGATTTGTGGGGCCATACATAATTTTGGAACGCAGAGGAGAAGTTGCATATCAGCTGGAGTTGCCCGAAGCCTTGTCTGGAGTTCATAATGTGTTTCACGTTTCCCAGTTGAAGAAGTGCCATGCGGAGATGGCCGATATTCCTTTGAGAGATACAATGCCACTAGAAGCCATACAGTTGGATAGTGATCTGACCTATGAGGAGAAACCTGTTAAGATTCTTGAGTTTGCCAACAGAGTTACCCGCAGCAAGGTCATCAAGTTTTGCAAGGTTCACACGAGTCATCATACTGAGGAAGAAGCCACCTGGGAACGCGAAGAAGATCTTCGACACGATCACCCACACCTTTTTGCTAGCCAACCCGAATCTCGAGGGCAATATTTATCTTAAGGGGGGTAGGTTTGTAACATCCCAAATTTTTAATTTGGAATGTTTTACAATTATTAGCTAAGCATCTATGCATTTTTTTATTGAGTGTCATTTGGAAATTTCAGAGGCATTTGAGTTTTATCTGACTTTGGATTCAACTTGGCATCTGAAATTTATTTCAAAAATCCCCGACAAGCACTTGTTCAAAAGTGTAAGAGGAGCTAACATGACACTCCAAAAAGTCAGAAGAAAACAATGCCGAAAGTTTTGAATTCAAATTTGAGTTTCTTTTGAATTTTTTTAGAAAAATGTTTTTTATAAAGTTTTTATTTAGCCTCTGAAAAATAGTTCATCATGTAGGATTTATTTTTCTGATTTTTTTGATATATATATGTCCTATATTAAAATATTTTTATTTTCTATCTATATATATTTTTTTCTCTCTCTCTGTCAAAAAAAAAACGCAGCCCAGAAGGCCCATGCCCAGCGCTATCTTCTTCTTCCTCCTCGTTCATGTACAGAGGAACACGAACGGAGGGACTACCATGGCGCCTCCACCTCTCTCTCCCCTCAACTCCCTTCCCCCACACCCACTAACCCCCGGAATCGGTTCCCCTCGCCTTCCTCTATGCCTTCCCCTTCCTAGTGCGCCTTGGAGTCGCATGTAATGGCCATTACGAGGCAGAGAAACAGCCACCATTAAATACCATAGTCTTCTCGGATTCTGACCTCCCCAAGCCCTATATAAAGCATCCCCGCGAGCCCCTCTCACCCCTCGTCTGAAGCCCTCTCCATCTGGAGCTTTTCCCCCTCCCTAACCTTTCCAATTGCTCGCCGGAGTTCGTGTATTCCGGCGACTTCTCCACCACGCCAGGAGGCGATACCGACACCGCGGTACTGCTCCTCGGATCCTCCTCACGTTGCTCTTCACCGTCCCGCACGCGTCCTTCGCCGAAACACACCGGAGCCACCTTCTTCCTCGTCTCCGGCGACAAGTCCGGTGAACACCCTGTCCGATTTTTTTTCTCTTTTATGAGTATATTTTCCAATTCAGATTCTATACCAAATCTTGTTTCTAGTATATCTTTTAGTCTATACATCCGATTTAGTTGATTCTTTTTCCTACAGGTTCGTAGAAATATCATCTATCCAGAGAACCTAACGAAATATATTTTTGAAAATTTTAAATTTTGAATTCAAACAGATCTGAATTCAAACTTCGTTAGGCCATAACTTGAGTTTCGTAACTCCGTTTTGGGTGATTCTTTTTGCAAATCGAAGCTTGTGACATGTACCTTCTGTTAAAACCAAAACCATTTATTTTTGTTGCTGTGAAAATTATATTCTGTACAGAAACTTTATTTTGGTATTTTTGGAGTTTTTCGAAGTCTTTTATTTGTTTCCTTTTTGGATCCTTGCTTGTATGCTTATGTATGTTATTGCTTGCTTACGCTAGATCATCCGGAGTGCGAAGCTTGCTACTACGAATCTTTAGAGTCCAGCGAACGTCAGCAAGGCAAGTTCACACTTTGATCATAATTTTCAATACCCAGTTTTTACTATGCATTAGTTTCACCCTCAAAGATTGCATGAGTAGGATTGGGAACATGTGATTATGCTATGTAGTTTATTTGGTAGGAACCTATGACCTTTTATCACCCCGGGAATATTCGTTATGTCATATATTGCTTAGCCATGCTCGTAGACGGGGATTGGTATGTGTGATACATGCAAGTTGCGAGAGATAATAATTTATCGGGACAACATAAGGTGGCAACTTTAATACACATCTGGGTGGATTGTTTGGGGCACCTGGAGAAACCAGTGCTTGCCCAAGGGGAATCCCGGAGTACCCGTGTGATTACCCTAGGTACGCCACCCAGGCTCAAAGGGATCATAAGATATTTCATGCCTAGAAACTTCCGTGTGCAGCCACAAGCCATTATGGGCTCTGGCATAGTTGAGTAAGTTGTGTGACCTCTTTCCGTGGTAGACTAGCTGATGTAGGGGAAAGTAGGTGTACCGGTCTACCCAGGGTTTGGAGGAAATACTTCAGAAAGACTATGTCTCGATCTTCCGATCATGGAGGTGGTCGAGTCTTGTGGGGAAAAGTGCGCAAACCTCTGCAGAGTGTACAAACTAATCATGGTTAGCCGTGTCCCCGGTTATGGACAACTTGAGTATCTGGAAGTGAATTATTGGTTGATCTCATCACTCTTTTTAATGAAATCATTGGGTTACTAATAACTTGGGAATTTTGGGATTGAGTTGGAGGAACCTTCTATATAATGGCATCTTAATTTTGTAGTAAATAAAAATTTATTCCTTTGTTGTAGGGAAAAATTGGCTTTATGCAACAATTAAACTTAGAGCCTCCACCAGCTAAATTTGCATATAGAGATAGTCTTTTTCTTTATTATTATTTATATGGTGTGACATTGCCAGCATATTCCATGTGCTGACCTACACGGCTGCAACGTCTCATGTTGGAGAGTTTTCTGACGAGGAGTAAAGGTGCGATAGGTCGTTGTTCTGCACTCAGTTTGCCGTGGAGTTGATGGACTCATTTTACTTTTGATGCTTCCGCAGTTATTTTATCCAGATGGCCTTTGGCCATATTAATGTAATAAATACTCTTTTGAGGACCTCGATGTAATAAAGTGTGTGATTGAACTCTGTTATAATTCATCGAGTACTGTGTGTGTCAGCATACCGATCCAGGGATGACACTTAAGCACAGAGACTTCGATCCATTTGGGTCGGGTCGCTACATAAGGTAAACCTAACCATAGCCTGAAACATATGGATCCAAATCAGCCCCTTGCGAAGCAACGCATAAACTAGGGTTTAAGCTTCTGTCACTCTAGCAACCCATCATCTACTTATTACTTCCCAATGCCTTCCTCTAGGCCCAAATAATGGTGAAGTGTCATGTAGTCATCGTTCACATGACACCACTAGAGGAGAGACAACATACATCTCATCAAAATATCGAACGAAGACCAAATTCACATCACTACTAATAGCCAGACTTCTCCCATGTCCTCAGGAACAAAAGTAACTACTCACAAGACATAATATTGTTCATGATCAGAGGGGTATTAATATGCATAATGGATCTGAACATATGATCTTCCACCAAATAAACCAACTAGCATCAACTACAAGGAGTAATCAACACTACTAGCAACCCATAGGTACCAATCTGAGGTTTGGGTACAAAGATTGGATACAAGAGATGAACTAGGGTTTGAGAGGAGATGGTGCTGGTGAAGATGTTGATGAAGATAGCCCTCCCCAAGATGGGAGAGTTGTTGGTGATGACGGCGGTGACGATTTCCCCCTCCCAGAGGGAAGTATCCTAGGCAGAACAGCTCTGCTGGAGCCCTAGATTCGTTTCTGCCTCGGTTCCGCCTCGAGACGGCGGCGTCTGGTCCCGAAAGCCTCCTTATCATTTTTTCCAGGCCAAAACACCTCATATAGGAGAAGATGGGCATCGGGGGACCTTCGGTGGGCCCACGAGACAGGGGGCGCGCCCTGAGCAGGGGGGCGTGCCCCCCACCCTCGTGGACAGCCGGTGGCCCCCCTCGTGAACTTCTTTCGCCAGATATTTTTTATATTTTCTGAAACATAGTTCTGTTGAGTTTCGGGGCTTTTGGAGTTGTGCAGAATAGGTTTCCCGTGTTTGCTCCTTTTCCAGCCCAGAATTCCAGCTGCCGGCATTCTCCCTCTTCATGTAAACCTTGTAAAATAAGAGAGAAAAAGCATAAGTATTGTGACATAACATGTAATAACAGCCCATAATGCAATAAATATCAACATATAAGCATGATGCAAAATGGACGTATCACTCCTCCTCCCGCAGGAACTCTATGTAGCGCGCAAAGTCGCTGTTGCACGTGCGGGACACCACCTCCGCCTTCCTCCGGCAGTGGCGGAGCGGGTGATGATCCCGGTGGTCGATGATGGGCTGGCGGCCACGGCGGCCGGCGATGGAGTGGCGATCACGACCACGACCTCCCACCTTCGGGCCACGGTGGCGGAGCGGGTGATGGCCACGGTGGCCGGCAGTGGGTTGGCAGCCACGACGACCACCTCCCGCCTTCGGGCCGCGGGAGCGGAGCGGGCGATGGCCCTGGCTTTCGACAGTGATGTGGCAGCAACGGCTGCCGGCAACAGCTGCCGACGGGCATTGGCGGCGGAGCATGTGGTGGGTGTTCCGCGCACACCCAACAGGGACGCCACACACACTACACTACGTCGAGGACTGCGCCGTCGCCGCGGTGTAGCCTCCCAGCTGGAGCTATGCTCTGATGACGGTGGAGTGGTTGAGCGATGATGATGGACCGATGACATTGCCAATTGTGGGAGAAGCAGATGGGATAAGCTACAGGGAGGGAGGGGAAAATGCGACGCATGACTCACCGGCCGTGAGGGTTTATATAGTAGGCTGGTAAGCATTGAGATTTAGGAGATTTCATTGAGTCGGGCGGGAAGCTTGCTCAGGAACCTCCGCGGTTGTGCGGGAACGGGCTCACCATCGTTTGGCCAAAAGAACGCCCATGCGCGCTACTCGAGCTTGCGCTCGAACCGTCTGCGGCAGCGGAGGTGATAAGACGTGCGAGAGGAGGACGAAAGGACATGTACACATACGTTTAATAAAAAAAGTTTGCGATTTAATTATCTACTATACCCCCGTCCTGGTTTATAAGTAGAATTTATTTAATAAAATACGAATGCATGTCGCCAAATATTATATCATTGGATTCGTATTTGAACATAGTTTCCAGTTATATAATTTTTGTAACATGCATTAACATTTTGTTGGTTAAACTTGAGGTTATATACCAGCAAGCGTTTGCCCACAACACACACAGCTTATCCCATCACAAACATCTAGGATTGATCAACTGTATGCCAAATATCGCACACGCAACTCAAATATGATTCGTGCTTCATGTCTCCAACATCGCTCACGCAATTTGTCTTATTTGCCACGTATCACTGTGTGGGCTTCTGCTCGCGTCCCTTGGCAAGCTCTGCTCACCGTTAGGCGCCGCAGTGCGATGTGCTCGCTGTTAGGCGCCGCAGCGTGCTCTGCTCGCGCCCGTCGGCGCGCTTGGCTTGTGGACAACTTTTCCTTGCGTGTTCAACTGCTATATGCATATATATGGTTGCTCGTCGTTGAGGCGACCGCGGAGCGCTCTGCTCGCGTCCCTCCGCGTGCACTCTACCAACGGTTGGGCCTGGCATGATCACGTTGTGGGCCCCATATGCATGTGGTAGCGCCGTGCGCGTTGCCACGTGATGTAGTTACGTGCAGCATGATGGAGTCACGCGCTGCAAATTAGAACTGCCATCAGGGCGTGCCGATATTCCAGGCCGTCCAGCTTCCCCTTTAATTCATGCGGCCATTATAACCTTAGTCTCTTCAACCTTTCGATTGCGCCCCACAACACAACAAGCAAACCCATGACGACACATAGAGAGGGGACGTCTAGCGGTGCTCCAATGGAGTTCGATGAGCATAAAGTGGACACGCAAGGGAGACGGATCTCTCGGTGGTGTACACCATCGAACCGGCCGTGGTGGATGACTGCATCAACACCGTTGAGCAGTTGCTTGCTGGAGACAAGTACAAGGTGGTCGGCATCGACCTCCAGTACACCGCCGGCCTTCCCGGCAAAGATCAGAAGGTTGCTGTCGCCCAGTTGTGCGTGCGCCATCATATATATCTGTATGCAATCCCATCGCACAACACACACGTCCTATTAGCAGCAAGCGTCTGTGTTATTATCGGTCTTTGCACACATTTCTCATTACATACCTGTTTGCCACGTATCACACACATCTTGTTATATTGAACCGTTTATGTTCTCTTGTCTCAATGCAAACAGTTCATCCGAGTGAACCGCATGCCGTATATCGCACACACCTTGATCTGGCTGACCGTTTCTTTTGTGTTGCCTGATCACAAACAGTTCATCCTAGTGAATCGTATGTTGTATATCACACACACCTTCATCTAGCTGCTCGTTTCTTTTGTTGCTCCTCATTGCAAACAGTTAATTGTATTGAACCGTGTGCCCTATATCATAGACGGAACTAAAATCTGAACTATGTTTGATGCATTCGTCATCGCAATCGTTTTGCACCTTTTTTGACGGTTTTTTACACCACCGTTTGCGATTAATGCATCGCACACTGTTTCGTCAAAGGGCCTATGATCGTAGTGTCGCATTAGCGGCATCCTGCACTAGTGCTATTACTCATTGTGATGATTACGATTGGAAAAATAATGATACTTACTATAATCTTGAATATCTTTTTGGCACCAACTTAGAAAATTGTGATGATAATAATTGCTATACTATTGGTGCTATTCATACTATTAATTATGAGAGTGATTATGCTTATGATATGCCAAGCCACAAGCTTGGGGATGCTATGCTTGATGAGGATGATCTTTTTATTTCCCCAACTTTGAATGATCAAAATTGTTATGATGATTGCATGCCTCCTATTTATGATGATTGCAATATTTATGAAAGTGGGTTTGGAAGAGTGTCAACTTTAGACAGTAATTATCCCACTCTTTTGGAGGGTGTTGAATCTTATTATAATGTTAAAAGTGGATTTTTAGAGGTCATGGCTTTATTTAGTAATGATTCCACTATCTCGGAAGAGGTTTCAATTGATTATGATGAGAACAAGGTTGCTACTTATGATGATTATTGTGATGACACTTATGTTATAAAAAGTAGTGATGATTATATTAATTAAACTTGTCATAGTTATGAATATCCTTTTTCTGAACATTACTCTTTTAATGTGGAAACAATTTATAGTATTCGAGTTTCATATGATACTCCCATTATTATGAATGAGAATAAATTTGCTTATGTGGACAGTAA
Source organism: Secale cereale (assembly GCA_902687465.1). Classification (NCBI taxonomy): domain Eukaryota; kingdom Viridiplantae; phylum Streptophyta; class Magnoliopsida; order Poales; family Poaceae; genus Secale; species Secale cereale. The sequence goes on from LR738713.1 coordinate 381,403,718, forward strand.
TAAATTTTTTATGCTCGTGCATCATGAAAAGAGTGACTTATGTGATAGCTATATTGTTGAATTCATTCATGATGCTACTTAAAATTATTATGAGATAGGAACACATGCTTTTACATATCTCAATAATATCAAGTTTCCTCTCTATGTGTTGTAAATCTTGAACTTGTGGTTGTTTTGCCTTACTATGCTACTTGATTCTTGTTCCCATAAATTGTTTGCTCATAAAATCCCTATGCATAGGAAAAGGGTTATAATTAAATGTGCTATTCATATGCTTCATGATCCTCTTTTTACGTTCAATTCTTTACTTCTATGTGAGCATCATTAAAATCATCATGCCTAGCTAAAAAGGCATTAAAGAAAAGCGCTTGTTGGGAGACAACCCAATATTTATACCTACTGTTATTTGTGTGTCCACGTGATTAGCTACTATAGTAATCATGTTTTATAGCTTTTGTTTCAATAAAGTGCCAAGTAAAGCCTTTGGGATAGTGTGGATGATAGTTGACTTGATCCTGTGCAAAAACAGAATCTTTTGTGTCTAGTGCTACAATTTATGTGCTTCGCCGGAATGTTATAAGATTCTGAATTTTTTACATATCATTTATATACAAATTTCCTACGATGACCTAATATTTCAGAATTTTTAGATATTCATAACTAGGATCAAAATTCAGATCTTTGCAGACTTTTCTGTTTTTTGACAGATTCTGTTTGAAATGCATAGTTTGCTTGTTTTATGGTTTCTGTGGCTTATGTTGCTTAATATAAATTGTGGAGATTATATATTGCGATAGGAATTGTGTGAGAACAATTACTAATCCTATATTTTATAGTACCCAAATGAATGATTTGATTTATTATACTAACGCATCTCACGTAGTTCCGTTAAGTTTTGTGTGATTGAAGTTTTCAAGTTTTGGGTAAGATATCGATATGAGGAGAATAAGGAGTGCCAAGACCTTAAGATTGAGGATTTCCAAGGCACCCCAAGGTAATAATCAAGGAAGATCCAATCAACTAAGCTTGGGGATGCCCCGGAAGGCATCCCCTCTTTTGTCTTCAACATTATCGGTAACCTTACTTGGAGCTATTTTTTAATTCGTCACATAATATGAGCTTTGCTGGGAGTGTCATTTTATTTTGTTTTTATTTGCTTTCAGTTATGTAGAATTGTGATTTTCATCTTTTATTTCAATAAAAAAGACAAGTATAGCCTTCAGCATGTTTATTTTGCAAGTCTATATGTTGTTGTTTGAAAACATAATGTTTTCTATGATTGTCTGAATTCTGGAAAGTCTGAACATGATAAAATATTGCAATTTTTTCACAGTAAGCATGAATAAGTTCTCTACAACGTGGTAATTTTTCAGAATTTTTTGAGCCAGGGAAGTATGAGTAAAATTGCACTCTTTACACACTGTCATGTTTACACATATTGTTGTTATGTTTGCATTGTTTGCACATGTTTGCGTGTTTAATGATTCTATTTGAGGATAGGACTATTAAATATACAGAGGGATTTAGTATGCAATTTAAAATGATAATTTTAGTGATTTTATACAGTAGAGAATGATAAGGTTTTGCATGGATTGATACTAACTTATCTCACGAGTTCTTGTTGAGTTTTGTGTGGATTTTTTTTAAGATTTAGGGAAACCGTGATATAAGAGGAATTAAGGAGACACAAGAGCTCAAGATTGGGGATGCCCAAGGCAACCCTACTTAATATTTAAAGAATTCTCAAGCATCTATAAGCTTGGGGATGCCCGGGCTGGCATCCCACCTTTCTTCATCAACAATTATCGGTTGAGCCTAAGTTTTTGCTTCTTCACATGATGTGTGCTATCCTTTAAATGCCATTTTATATTGGTTTGCATGTTGTTTTAACAAATATCCCAAGATCTGAAATTTTTAAATGAGATAGAGTCTTCACATAGCTACATAATTATCCAACTACTCATTGATCTTCACTTTTATCTTTTTGGAATAGGTTGTCATTTACTCTCGTGCTTCACTTATATCCTATGAGTAAATGGTTGAATGAACTGCATATCATAAATCTGAAATAATATATGTTTCGTACTCTTATCCCATGGGGAGTAATGACTTCACACATAAGAAGTATAGGTGATAAATTTATTGAAAGATTAGCAAACACAACATTGTTCACTTGAACAATTCATGAAAGAATATTGAAGGAAGAGAGATTCCACATATACATATAATATCTTGGACATTTTATATGATTGTGAGCCCCATTACTTATTTTCAAACTTGAGCAAATTAGTTGAAGTTGCACAAGGAAGATAACATAATGAGTTATGTTTGGGTATATTTGTATAGAAGTTATATTGCTATGGATCCTCTAACATGTGCTGCTTGCTTAGGATCTTTTGCTAGCCAAAAATTTGTACTAAGTAGAGACAGTACTTGTACATCCAAAAACCCTTAAACCTAGTTTCTTGCCATGAGAGTATACTATATCTACCTATGTATTGAATAAGCCCCTTCAAGTAAGTTGTCATCAGGGCAAACAGCAATATAAAATGCTCCTAAATATGTATGATATTTTATTATTAGGGAAAATAAACTTTGTACGAACTTGTGATGGTAAAGAAATAAAAGTGACAAGCTGCATAATAAAGGTTGTTGTCACAAGGTGTAATATAAAGTGGCATTCCTTTGCATTAAGAGTTTGCACATCCAAAAATAAAAAGCGCATGACAACCTCTGCTTCCCTCTATGAAGGGCATATATTTTACTTTATGAATTTACTTTTATGTAAGATTCAATAGTATGCTTTCTCATTCCAACCTCAATTATTCTTTAGTTGGCAAGCATCATGTGGTGGGGAAATATCTAAGCACATATGGCCATTCAAATATATTTGACCATGAATTATTATTGTTAACAATTATCTATATGATAAATAAGTTGGGAGGCGAAACATTAAGCCCCTATATTTCTCTGTGTTCAATGGATCCTATTTGTTCTAAAAATAAGCTTTCAGTGGTAGCAATCATGGAAGACTATATGATAGTTGAGTATGTGGAATTTGCTAAATCAGAGCTCTTACATAGAGCCTTCCAGAAATAAGATGAATTGCAATTGTTTGATGACTGAGAACGTAGTTTGTTAGTTTTCAAGAAAGTTTATGGTCTATACTTTAACATGTGAATAGCTTGCTACTTGATCATGAGAAGTTTTATGAGATGAGCTACTGTTTACGATATATATTGATGCAAGAAAAAGTGTTTGGAATTATCATTGATCAAACTTATACACTATGCTAGCATTCACACTTCATAAATTATTTCTTTTATCATTTACCTACTCGAGCATGAACTAAGCTTGGGGATGCTGATATGTCTCCAACGTATCTATAGTTTATGAAGTAGTCATGCCATGTTTACAACAATTTTATATGGTTTCGGTATGATTTTATTAGAACTAACCCGAACTGACGCTGTTTTCAGTAGAACTACCATCGTGACGTTTTTTAGCAGAAATAAAAGTTCTCAGAATGGGCTGAAAATTTATGGTGATTTTTTATGGACCAAAAGAGACCTGAAGCATCAGAGCTGGACCAGGAAGTGGACGAGGAGGCCACAAGCCAGGGGGCACGCCCTACCCCCCAAGGCGCGCCCCTACAGCTTGGGGGGGCCCTCAAGCACCCACTTGTGATAGCGACGCCAAAAATTCTTATAAATACTAAAACCCCAAGAAATAACCCTAGATCGAAAGTTCCGCCGCCGCAAGCCTCTGTAGCCACGAAAAACCTCTCGGACCCCATCCCGGCACCCTATCGGAGGGGGAAATCAGCATGGGAGGCCATCTTCATCATCACGGCGGCCACCATGATGAGGAGGCAGTAGTCCACCCTTGGGGCTGAGGGTTTATACCAGTAGCTATGTGTTTTATCTCTCTCTCTCTCTCTCTCTCTCTCTCTCTCTCTCTCTCTCGTGTTCTTGATTTGGCACGATCTTGATGTACCGCGAGCTTTGTTATTATAGTTGGATCTTATGGTGTTGTTCCCTCTCTACCTTGTGATGAATTGAGTCTTTTCCTTCAAGGTTTAGTTATGTTGGATTGAATCTTTGGATGTGAGAGCACTTGATCTATGTCTTGCGATGGGATATCCGTGGTGACAATGGGATGTTCTATTGATGCACTTGATGTATGTTTTGTTTATCAACTTGTGGATTCCCGTGGTGACATTAGGGTAATATATGCATAGGGGTTGGTATATGCGTTTTCATATTCTGTTCTCCGATAGAAATTGTAACGCCCCGGACACACCCGCCGGTGGTCGTTACTCCTGGCGGGATCTAGACTGGCTTCACATATCAATACTAGTCTTTTCTGCGCACTTTGTCCTCACTCGTGCACACCCGGGAGCAACTTCCCGTCGGTCACCCATCCTGAAACTACTCCAGGCTGAGCACGCTTAACTTTGGAGTTCTATCTGAATGGGCTCCCAGAAAAGAAGGAATTCCTTATTGATATGAGTAGTCTATAATCCCTAATAAGCCAGGCTATCACAGAAATCCTGGGGTACTCTTGAAGTTCTTTATGTTGGATTGAATATTATGATTCTGAAGTTGTGTGATGCATATCGTATAATTGACTCACGGATACTTGTAGTAACATTGGAGTGTCTAGGTGACAATAGGGTTGTTTGATGTGTGTCATATAGTGTTATTTTAGTACGAACTCTAGGGATATTTGTGACTCTTATAGGAATAGCCCAATAGATTGATCAGAAAGAATAACTTTGAGGTGGTTTCGTACCCTACAAGCAAATTCATCTTATGTTCTCCGCGATAGGAACTTTGGAGTGATTCTGCGTTGCATGTTGAGGGATTGTTATATGATCCAATTATGTTATCATTGTTGAGAGAACTTGCACTAGTGAAAGTATGAACCCTAGGCCTTGTCTTCAAGCATCGCAATTCCGTTTTAGCTCACTTTTACTACTTGCTACCTTGCTATTTTTATATTTTCAGATTACAAAAACCTATATCTACTATCCACATTACACTTGTATCACTATCTCTTCGCTGAACTAGTGCACATATACAATTTACCATTGTATTGGGTGTGTTGCAGACACAAGAAACTCTTTGTTATTTGGTTGCAGGGTTGTTTGAGAGAGACCATGTTCATCCTACGCCTCCCACAGATTGATAAACCTTAGGTCATTCGCTTGAGGGAAATTTGCTAGTGTCCTACAAACTCTGTGCTTGGAGGCCCAATACGAGTCTACAAGAAGAAGGTTGCATAGTAGACATCACCCTTGTGTCTTTCGGGCGTTGTTGCGTGTGGCATTTTAATTATCTTCATAAATGTGTAACACAATTACAAAATTATTATCCATTGACATTGTCATTATATTTATATCAGTCTTGTTAAGTCTTAGTCGATGTTATATATGTCTGTCAGATCTTACATCAAGACCTGTAAAAAAATTCGTGTTAGATTTTCTCTCTTCACTTACATATCAGTCAAGTGAGACATAGCCACACCATTAAGCGCATTTAAATTAATCACGGGCTCGGACGGCATTAATGGAGAAGTTGGGAGAGAGGTGTGCTACTTCTCAACCTTGCGTTGTATTCCCTCGAAGAGGAAAGGGTGATGCAGCACAGTAGCGTAAGTATTTCCCTCAGTTTTTTAGAACCAAGGTATCAATCCAGTAGGAGGCCACGCGCGAGTCCCTCGCACCTGCACAAACAAATAAGAACTTCACAGCCAACACGATAAGGGGTTGTGAATCCCTATACGGGCACTTACAAAAGTGAGATCTGATAGATATGATAGTTTGATATTTTTGGATATAAGAACAGAAAGTAAAAACGGTAAAGTAAAGTAGATTGTAGATTGATATGTTGAGAATAGACCCGGGGGCCATAGGTTTCACTAGTGGCTTCTCTCATGATAGCAGAATTCTACGGTGGGTGAACGAATTACTGTCGAGCAATTGATAGAAAAACAAATAATTATGAGAATATCTAGGCATGATCATTATATATAGGCATCACGTCCGTGACAAGTAGACCTAAATGATTCTGCATCTACTACTATTACTCCACACATCGATCGCTATCCAGCATGCATCTAGAGTATTAAGTTTATAAGAACAGAGTAACGCCATAAGCAAGATGACATGATGTAGAGGGATAAACTCAAGCAATATGATATAAACCCCATCTTTTTATCCTCGATGGCAACAATACAATATGTGCCTTGCTGCCCCTACTGTCACTAGGAAAGGACACCGCAAGATTGAACCCAAAGCCAAGCACTTCTCCTATTGCAAGAACTATAGATCTAGTAGGCCAAACCAAACCAATAATTCGAAGAGACTTGCAAGGATATTATAATCATACATAAAAGAATTCAGAAAAGAACCAAATATTTCTCATAGATAATCTTGATCATAAACCCACAATTCATCGGATCTCGACAAACACACCGCAAAAAGAGATTACATCGAATAGATCTCCTCGAAGACCGAGGAGAACTTGATATTGAGATCCAAAGAGAGAGAAGAATCCATCTAGGTACTAACTATGGACCCGAAGGTCTATGGTAAACTACTCACAACTCATGGTGAGGTGATGGTGTTGATGTAGAAGCACTTCGTGGTAGATCCCCCCTCCGACGGAGCTCCGAAACAGGCCCCAAGATGGGATCTCACGGGAATAGAAGGTTGCGGCGGTGGAACTATGGTTTTTTCTCCTCTTCTGATGTTTTCGGGGTACATGGATATATATAGGAGGAAGGAGGGCATCGGGGGATCATCGTGGGGCCCACGAGGCAGGGGCGCGCCCTGTAGGGGGGGCACACCCCCCACCCTCGTGGACGCCACGTGTGCCCTTTTTCGTGGTTCTCACGTCTCCCGTGAAGATATCGCTCCAAAAATATCTCTCCCGAAGGTTTCATTCCGTTTGGACTCCGTTTGATATTCCTTTTCTGTAAAACCCTGAAATAGGCAAAGAAACAACAGTCTGGACTGGGCCTTTGGGTTAATAGGTTAGCCCCAAAAATAATATAAAAGTGTATAACAAAGCCCATTAAACATCCAAAACATCATAAATAATAGCATGGAACAATCAAAAATTATAGATACGTTGGAGACGTATCAAGCATCCCCAAGCTTAATTCCTGCTCGTCCTCGAGTAGGTAAATGATAAAAACTGAATTTTTGATGTGGAATGCTAACCAACATAATTTTCAATGTAATTCTTTTATTGTGGCATGAATGTTCAGATCTGAAAGATTCAAGACAAAAGTCTATATTGACATAAGAAATAATAATACTTCAAGCATACTAACAAAGCAATCATGTCTTCTCAAAATACCATGGCTAAAGAAAGTTATCCCTACAAAATCATATAGTCTGGCTATGCTCCCTCTTCATCACACAAAATATTCATATCATGCACAACCCCGGTTTCAGCCAATCTCTTGTTTTCATACTCAATTCTTTCAAACCTTTCAACTTTCACGCAATACATGAGCGTGAGCCATGGATATAGCACTATGGGTGGAATAGAATGGTGGTTGTGGAGAAGACGAAAAGGAGGGAGATAGTCTCACATCGACTAGGCGTATCAATGGGCTATGGAGATGCCCATCAATAGATATCAATGTGAGTGAGTAGGGATTGCCATGCAGCGGATGCACTAGAGCTAAAAATGTATGAAAGATCAACAAAAGAAACTAAGTGGGTGTGCATCCAACTTGCTTGCTCATGAAGACCTAGGGTATTTGAGGAATCCCATCGTTGGAATATACAAGCCAAGTTCTATAATGAAAATTTCCACTAGCATATGAAAGTGACTAAACATGAGACTCTCTATCATGAAGAACATGGTGCTACTTTGAAGCACACATGTGGAAAAAGATAGTAGCAATTGTCCCTTTTTATTTTATTTTATTTTTCTTTTTTCTTTTTTTCTTTTTTTTCCTTTTTTGGGCCTTTCTTTTTCTTGGCCTTTCCTTCTTCATTTTTCTTTGGGACAATGCTCTAATAATTATTATCAGCACACTTATATTGATTTACAACTCGATATTACAACTCGATACTAGAACAAAGTATGACTCTATATGAATGCCTCCGGCGGTGTACCGGGATGTGCAATGAATCAAGAGTGACATGTATGAAAAATTATGCATGGTGGCTTTGCCACAAATACGATGTCAACTACATGATCATGCAGGGCAATATGACAATATGAAGTGTGTCATATGAACGAAACGATGGAAAGTTGCATGGCAATATATCTCGAAATGGCTATGGAAATGCCATGATAGGTAGATATGGTGGCTGTTTTGAGGAAGGTATATGGTGGGTGTATGGTACCGGCGAAAGTTGCACGGTACAAGAGAGGCTAGCAATGGTGGAAGGGTGAGAGTGCGTATAATCCATGGACTCAACATTAGTCATAAAGAACTCGTATACTTATTGCAAAAATTTACGAGTCATCAAAACAAAGCAATCAACGCATGCTCCTAGGGGGGAGGTTGGTAGGAGTTAACCATCGCGAGCCCCCGACCTCCACATAAAGGATGACACTCTATAAATACCTCATGCTCTAACTTCGTCGCATAGCGGTTCACCATACGTGCATGCTACGGGAATCACAAACTTTAACACAAGTATTTCTCAATTTCATAATAACTCCACTAGCATGACTCTAATATCACTATCCTCATATCTCAAAACAATTATCAAGTATCAAACTTCTCATCATATTCAATGCACTTTGTATGAAAGTTTTTACTACATTAATCTTGGATGCCTATCATGTTAAGGCTAGTTTTATAGCCAAATCACATTACCATGATGTTCTAATAGACTCTGAAAAGGATATAAGTGAAGCATGAGAGATCAACAATTTCTACAAAATAAAATTACCACAGTGCTCAAAAAGATACAAGTGAAGCACTAGAGCAAACTATTTAGCTCAAATGATATAAGTGAAGCACATAGAGTGTTCTAACAATTCCTAGGCCATATTTATCTCTCTCAAAAAGGTATGTCCAGCAAGGATAATTGTGGCAAACTAACAAGCAAAGACTCAAATCATACATGACGCTCCAAGTAAAACACATATCATGTGGTGAATAAAAATATAGTCCCGAGTATAGTTAGCGATAGATGAAAACGATAGAGGGGATGCCTTCTCGGGGCATCCCCAAGCTTAGGCTCTTGCCACTCTTTGTTCCGTAGTCCATCAAAGCAATACTCAAAACTTGAAAACTTCACAACACAAAACTTAGACAAAAATCTCGTGAGCTCCGTTAGTATAAGAAAACAAACCACCACTCAAAGGTACTGTAATGAACTCATTCTTTGTTTATATTGGTGTTAAACCTACTGTATTCCAACTTCTCTATGATTCATATCCTCCAATACTACTCATAGATTCATCAAAATAAGCAAACAACACACAAAAAACAAAATCTATCAAAAACAGAACAGTCTGTAGTAATCTATAAATTTCACATACTTCTATAACTCCAAGAAAATGAAATAAATTGGTAAACGTGGGGAATTTGTCTATTAATCATCTGCAAAAAGAATCAACTAAATATCACACTCCAGTAAAATCTGGTGACTATTCTAGTGAGCGCTAACGATTCTGTTTTTTACAACAAGATCTTATAAACTTCACACAAGTCTTCCCAAAGGTTCTACTTGGCACAAACACTAATTAAAACACAAAACCACTCTAAACAGAAGCTAGATGCAATACTTATTCCTAAACATAAGCAAAAAAAATTGGGTTCCCTCCCAACAAGCGCTATCGTTTAACGCCCCTAGCTAGGCACGATACATGGATAGATATAGGTATTGCCATCTTTGGAAGGCAATCCATAAGTGGATCTCATAATAGATTAATAAGGTAATTTAATTTTCTTTCTAGGAAAGTGTTCCATGCCTTTCATTAACGGAAATTGGAATCTAATATTTCCTTCCTTCATATCAATAATTGCACCAGTCGTTCTAAGGAAAGCTCTACCAAGAATAATAGGATATGAAGGATTGCAATCTATATCAAGAACAATGAAATCTACGGGCACATAATTCCTATTGGCAACAATAACAACATCATTAATACTTCCCATAGGTTTCTTAATGGTAGAATCCGCAAGATGCAAATTTAAAGAACAATCAGCAAGCTCATGGAAACCTAACAAATCACACAAAGTTTTTGGGATAGTGGAAACACTTGCACCCAAATCACACAAAGTTTATATTGGTGTTAAACCTACTGTATTCCAACTTCTCTATGATTCATATCCTCCAATACTACTCATAGATTCATCAAAATAAGCAAACAACACACGAAAAACAAAATCTGTCAAAAACAGAACAGTCTGTAGTAATATGTAACTTTCGCATACTTCTGTAACTCCAAAAAATTGAAATAAATTGGTAAAAGTGAGTAATTTGTCTATTAATCATATTAAAAAAGTATCAACTAAATAGCACTCTCCAGTAAAATCCGGTGACTATTCTAGTGAGCGCTAACGTTTCTGTTTTTTTACAGCAAGATTATATAAACGTCACACAAGTCTTCCCAAAGGTTATACTTGGCACAAACACTAATTAAAACACAAAACCACATCTAAACAGAAGCTAGATGCAATATTTATTCCTAAACAGAAGCAAAAACAAAGAAAATAAAATTGGGTTGCCTACCAACACGCGCTATCGTTTAACGCCCCTAGCTAGGCATGATACAAGGATAGATCTAGGTATTGCCATCTTTGGAAGGCAATCCATAAGTGGATCTCATAATAGATTCATATGGTAATTTAATTTTGTTTCTAGGAAAATGTTCCATGCCTTTCCTTAATAGAAATTGGAATCTAATATTTCCTTCCTTCATATCAATAATTGCACCAATCGTTCTAAGGAAAGGTCTACCAAGAATAATAGGACATGAAGGATTGCACTCTATATCAAGAACAATGAAATCTACGTGAACATAATTCCTATTGGTAACAATAAGAACATCATTAATCCTTCCCATAGGTTTATTAATAGTAGAATCCGCAAGATGCAAATTTAAAGAACAATCATCAAGCTCATGGAACCCTAACAAATCACACAAAGTTTTTGGGATAGTGGAAACGCTTGCACCCAAATCAAACAAAGCAAAGCATTCATGATCTTTAATTTTAATTTTAATAGTAGGTTCCCACTCATCATAAAGCTTTCTAGGGATAGAAACTTCTAATTCAAGTTTTTCTTCATAAGATTGCATCAAAGCATCAACTATGTGTTTGGTGAAAGCTTTATTTTGACTATAAGCATGCAGAGAGTTTAGTACGGATTGCAACAAGGAAATACAATCAATCCAAGAGCAATTATCATAATTGAATCCCTTGAAATCCAAAGTAGTGGGTTCATCACTATACAAAGTTTTAATCTCTTCAATCCCACTTTTAACAATTTTAGCATCAAGATCCAAAAACTCCAAATCATTGGGACACCTTTTAATTAAAGTAGACTCATCTCCAATCCCATCCTTATCAAGATTCATACTAGAAAACAAGGATCTAATAGGAGACACATCAATAACTTTCAGATCTTCATCTTTATTTTCATGATAACTAGAAGAACACGCCATTATATAACTCTCTTTTTTAGCACGCATCCTAGCGGTTCTTTCTTTGCATTCATCAATGGAAATTCTCATGGCTTTGAGAGACTCATTGATATCATGCTTAGCTGGAATAGATCTAAGTTTCAAAGAATCAACATCAAGAGTAATTATATCCACACTTCTAGCCAATTCATCAATCTTAAGCAATTTTTCTTCAAGCAAAGCATTGGAATTCTTTTGCGAATTCATAAACTCCTTAACACTAGTTTCAAATTCAGAAGGCATCTTTCCATAAGAGTTATTGTAGGAATTACCATAATTATTAGAGGAATTACTAGGAAAAGGCCTAGGATTAAAGTTTCCTCTATAATCATTGTTACCAAAATTATTCCTACCAACAAAATTCACATCCAAAGATTCATTATTATTTTCAATCAACGTGGATAAAGGCACATCATTAGGATCAGAAGAAGCACTCTTAGTAGCAAATAATTGTTGGAAATATGCCCTAGAGGCAATAATAAAAGTATTATTATTATATTTCCTTGTTCATGATAATTGTCTGTTATTCATGCTTGAATTGTATTGTACGGAAACAACGATACATGTGTGAATACATAGACCACAACGTGTCCCTGGTAAGCCTCTAGTTACTAGCTCGTTGATCAACAGATGGCCACGGTTTCCTGACCATGGACATTGGATGTCATTGATAACGGGATCACATCATTAGGAGAATGATGTGATGGACAAGACCCAAACCTAAACCTAGCACGAGATCGTGTAGTTTGTAATGCTTAAGTTTTTCCAGTGTCAAGTATATGTTCCTTAGACCATGAGGTTGTGCAACTCCCGGATACCGTAGGAATACTTTGGGTGTGCCAAACGTCACAACGTAACTGGGTGGTTATAAAGGTATGCAACGGGTATCTCTGAAAGTGTCTGTTGGGTTGGCACGAACCGAGACTGGGATTTGTCACTCAGTATGACGGAGAGGTATCTCTGGGCCCACTCGGTAAGACATCATCATAATGAGCTCAATGTGAATAAGGAGTTAGTCACGGGATGATGTATTACGGAACAAGTAAGGAGACTTGCCATGACGAGATTGAACAAGGTATCGGTATACCAACGATCGAATCTCGGGCAAGTACTGTACCGATAGACAAAAGGAATTACATACGGGATTAAGTGAATCCTTGACATAGTGGTTCATCCGATGAGATCATCGAGGAACACGTGGGAACCAACATGGGTATCCAGATCCCGCTATTGGTTATTGACCGGAGAGTCGTCTCGGTCATGTCTTCGTGTCTCCCGAGCCCGTAGGGTCTACACACTTAAGGTTCAGTGACGCTAGGGTTATGGAGATATATGCACACGGAAACCCGAATGTTGTTCGGAGTCTCGGATGAGATCCCGGACGTCACGAGGAGTTCCGGAATGGTCCGGAGGTAAAGAATGATATATAGGAAGTCTAGTTTCGGCCATCGGGAAAATTCCGGGGGTCACCGATAGTGTATCGGGACCACCGGAAGGGTCCCGGGGGTCCACGGGGTGGGGCCACCCATCCCAGAGGGCCCCTTGGGCCGTAGGGGGAGGGGGACCAGCCCCTAGTGGGCTGGCGCACCCCCCATGGGCCTCCCCCCATGCGCCTAGGGTTGAAACCCTAGGGGTGGGGGCGCCCCCCTTAGGCTTGGGGGGCATGCCACCCCCTTGGCCGCTGCCCCCTAGGAGATGGATCTCATAGGGCCGGCGCCCCCCTAGCCCCCTATATATAGTGGGGGGAGAGAGGATAGCCGCACCTCAGCCCCTGGCGCCTCTCCCCCCCCCCCATTACATCTCCTACTCCTCCCGCAGGGTCTTGGCGAAGCCCTGCAGCTTTTCCCGTTGCATCCACCACCACGCCGTCGTGCTGCTGGATCTCCATCAACCTCTCCTCCCCCCTTGCTGGATCAAGAAGGAGGAGACGTCGATGTACCGTACGTGTGTTGAACGTGGAGGTGCCATCCGTTCGGCGCTGGGATCATCGGTGACGAGGATCACGACGAGTACGTATCCATCATCCACGTTCCTTCGAACGCTTCCGCTCGCGGTCTACAAAGGGTATGTAGATGCACTACTTTATGCTCATTGCTAGATGACTCCTTAGATTGATCTTGGTGAAGCGTAGAAATTTTTTGAATTCTGCTACATTCCCCAACAGTGGCATCTGAGCTAGGTCTTTGCACAGCATCTTGCACGAGTAGAACACAAACAAGTTGTGGACGTTGATTTTGTTCAATTCTCTTGCCGCCACTAGTCCAATCTTGATTCGGCGGCATCGTGGGATGAAGCGGCCCGGACCGACCTTACACATACGCTTACGTGAGACTGGTTCCACCGACTGACATGCACTAGTTGCATAAGGTGGCTGGCGGGTGTGTGTCTCTCCCACTTTAGTCGGATCGGATACGATGAAAAGGGTCCTTATGAAGGGTAAATAGAAATTGACATATCACGTTGTGGTTTTGGCGTAGGTAAGAAACGTTCTTGCTAGAAACCTATAGAAGCCACGTAAAAACTTGCAACAACAATTAGAGGACGTCTAACTTGTTTTTGCAGCATGTGCTATGTGATGTGATATGGCCAAGAAGATGTGATGAATGATATATGTGATGTATGAGATTCATCATGTTCTTGTAATAGAGAATCACGAATTGCTTGTCGATGAAAATGACAACTGGCAGGAGCCATAGGAGTTGTCTTATTTATTGTATGACCTGCGTGTCACTGAATAACGCCATGTAATTACTTTACTTTATTGCTAAACGTTAGCCATAGTGGTAGAAGTAATAGTTGGCGAGACGACTTCATGAAGACACGATGATGGAGATCATGATGATGGAGATCATGGTGTCATGCCAGTGACAAAGATGATCATGGTGCCCCGAATATGGAGGTCAAAGGAGCAAAATGATATTGGCCATATCATGTCACTTTGATTGCATGTGATGTTTATCATGTTTATGCATCTTGTTTACTTAGAACTGTTGGAAATATGCCCTAGAGGCAATAATAAAAGAGTTATTATTATATTTCCTTGTTCATGATAATCGTTTATTATCCATGCTATAACTGTATTGATTGGAAACTCAGATACACGTGTGGATGAATAGACAGACTTTGTGTCCCTAGTGTGCCTCTACAGGACTAGCTCGTTGATCAAAGATGACCGCGGTTTCCAGGTCATAAGACATGAGTTGTCATTTGATAACGGGATCACATCATTAGGAGAATGATGTGATGGACGAGACCCAAACGTAAACATAGCTTTTGATCGTGTCAGTTATCGCTATAGTTTTCTGCATGTCAAGTATAAGTTCCTATGACCATGAGATCATGTAACTCACTGACACCGTAGGAGTGCTTTGTGTGTGCCAAACGTCACAACGTAACTGGGTGACTATAAAGGTACTCTACAGGTATCTCCGAGGGTGTCTGTTGAGTTGACATGGATCGAGACTGGGATTTGTTACTCCGTGTGACGGAGAGGTATCTCCGGGCCCACTCGGTAATACGTCATCTCAATGAGCTCAAAGTGACTAAGTAGTTGGTCACGGGATTATGTATTACGGTAACGAGTAAAGAGACTTGCCGGTAACGAGATTGAACTAGGTATAGAGATACCGACGATCGAATCTCGGGCAAGTAACATACCGACGAGACAAAGGGAACTGTATACGGGATTGCCTGACTCCTTGACATCGTGGTTCATCCGATGAGATCATCGAGAAACATGTAGGAGCCAATATGGGTATCCAGATCCCGCTATTGGTTATTGACCTGGGAGTGTCTCGGTCATGTCTACATGGTTTCCGAACCCGCAGGGTCTACACACTTAACGTTCGGTGACGCTAGGGTTGTTAGTGAGAAGAGTGCATGGTTACCGAAGGTTGTTCGGAGTCCCGGATGAGATCCCGGACATGACGAGGGTCTCCGGAATGGTCCGGAGACGAAGATTGATATATAGGATGAAAGGTTTAGGAGTACCGGAAGTGTTCCGGGGAGCATCGGGAAATCGGCGGAGTACCGGGAAGGTTTTCGGGGGGTCCGGAAGGTGTTCTGGGCCTATTGGGCCACAAGGGGGGACACCACAGCCCTCAGGGGGCTGTGCGCCCCCCCTGGGCCCTCTCCCCATGCGGCTAAGGGGGTGGGACCCCCTAGGGCTGGCCGCACCCCTTGGGACTTGGGGGGCAAGGCACCTAGGGGGGAAACCCTAGGGCCTGGGCGCCTCCCCCTGCCCTGGCCGCCGGCCCCTAGGGGGAAACCCTAGGGCGCCCTAGCCTCTCCACCCCCCCTATATATAGTGGGGCAAAGGGAGGGCAGCCAACACAGTTCGTGCCTCGGTGCTGCCCTCCCTCTCCCGTCATATCTTCTTCTCCCGCGGTGCTTAGGCGAAGCCCTGCTGGAGTTCTTCTCCACCATCACCACCACGCCGTCGTGCTGCCGGTTCTCCATCAACCTCTCCTCCACCCCTTGCTGGATCAAGAAGGAGGAGACGTCCCCGAGCCGTACGTGTGAAGAACGCGGAGGCACCGTTGCTTCGGTGCTAGGTCTTCGGCGATCTGAATCGCGACGAGTACGACTCCATCATCCGCGTTCATAACGCTTCCGCTTAGCGATCTACAAGGGTACGTAGATCACACTCCTTCCTCGTAGTTGCATCTACTAGATTGATCTTGGTGAACGGTAGGAAAAATTTTTGTTTCCCATGCAACGTTCCCCAACAGTGGAAATATGCCCTAGAGGCAATAATAAAAGAGTTATTATTATATTTCCTTGTTCATGATAATCGTTTATTATCCATGCTATAACTGTATTGATTGGAAACTCAGATACACGTGTGGATGAATAGACAGACTTTGTGTCCCTAGTGTGCCTCTACAGGACTAGCTCGTTGATCAAAGATGACCGCGGTTTCCAGGTCATAGACATGAGTTGTCATTTGATAACGGGATCACATCATTAGGAGAATGATGTGATGGACGAGACCCAAACGTTAACATAGCTTTTGATCGTGTCAGTTATCGCTATAGTTTTCTGCATGTCAAGTATAAGTTCCTATGACCATGAGATCATGTAACTCACTGACACCGTAGGAGTGCTTTGTGTGTGCCAAACGTCGCAACGTAACTGGGTGACTATAAAGGTACTCTACAGGTATCTCCGAGGATGTCTGTTGAGTTGACATGGATCGAGACTGGGATTTGTCACTCCGTGTGACGGAGAGGTATCTCCGGGCCCACTCGGTAATACGTCATCTCAATGAGCTCAAAGTGACTAAGTAGTTGGTCACGGGATTATGTATTACGGTAACGAGTAAAGAGACTTGCCGGTAACGAGATTGAACTAGGTATAGAGATACCGACGATCGAATCTCGGGCAAGTAACATACCGACGAGACAAAGGGAACTGTATACGGGATTGCCTGAATCCTTGACATCGTGGTTCATCCGATGAGATCATCGAGAAACATGTAGGAGCCAATATGGGTATCCAGATCCCGCTATTGGTTATTGACCTGGGAGTGTCTCGGTCATGTCTACATGGTTTCCGAACCCGCAGGGTCTACACACTTAACGTTCGGTGACGCTAGGGTTGTTAGTGAGAAGAGTGCATGGTTACCGAAGGTTGTTCGGAGTCCCGGATGAGGTCCCGGACATGACGAGGGTCTCCGGAATGGTCCGGAGACGAAGATTGATATATAGGATGAAAGGTTTCGGAGTACCGGAAGTGTTCCGGGGAGCATCGGGAAATCGGCGGAGTACCGGGAAGGTTTTCGGGGGGTCCGAAAGGTGTTCTGGGCCTATTGGGCCACAAGGGGGGACACCACAGCCCTCAGGGGGCTGTGCGCCCCCCCTGGGCCCTCTCCCCATGCGGCTAAGGGGGTGGGACCCCCTAGGGCTGGCCGCACCCTTTGGGCTTGGGGGGCAAGGCACCTAGGGGGGAAACCCTAGGGCCTGGGCGCCTCCCCCTGCCCTGGCCGCCGCCCCCTCCCCTTGCCCTGGCCGCCGGCCCCTAGGGGGAAACCCTAGGGCGCCCTAGCCTCTCCACCCCCCCTATATATAGTGGGGCAAAGGGAGGGCAGCCAACACAGTTTGTGCCTCGGTGCTGCCCTCCCTCTCCCGTCATATCTTCTCCTCCCGCAGTGCTTAGGCGAAGCCCTGCTGGAGTTCTTCTCCACCATCACCACCACGCCGTCGTGCTGCCGGTTCTCCATCAACCTCTCCTCCACCCCTTGCTGGATCAAGAAGGAGGAGACGTCCCCGAGCCGTACGTGTGAAGAACGCGGAGGCACCGTTGCTTCGGTGCTAGGTCTTCGGCGATCTGAATCGCGACGAGTACGACTCCATCATCCGCGTTCATAATGCTTCCGCTTAGCGATCTACAAGGGTACGTAGATCACACTCCCCTCTCGTAGTTGCTTCTACTAGATTGATCTTGGTGAACGGTAGGAAAATTTTTGTTTCCCATGCAACGTTCCCCAACAGTGGCATCATGAGCTAGGATCTTACGTAGATGCTTTCTCGAGTAGAACACAAAGAAGTTTGTGGCGTTGATGTTTAAATTGCTGCCCTCCTTAGTCTTTCTTGATTCAGCGGTATTATAGGATGAAGCGGCCCGGACCAACTTTACATGTCCACGTACATGAGACCGGTTCCATCGACAGACATGTGACTTTTGTTGCATAAGATGGCTGGCGGGTGTCTGTCTCTCCTATCTTAGTTGAATCGGAATAGAACAAGGCGGTCCTTGTAGAAGGTTAAATAGCAACTTGAATATCACCGTTGTGGTTTTGCGTAGGTAAGAAGCGTTCTTGCTAGATACCCATAGCAGCCACGTAAAACATGCAACAACAAATTAGAGGACGTCTAACTTGTTTTTGTAGGGTATGTATGTGATATGATATGGCCAATGACATGATGAAATATATTTTGATGTATGAGATGATCATGTTGTAATAGTTAACATCGACTTGCATGTCGATGCATACGGCAACCGGCAGGAGCCATAGGGTTGTCTTTATTTTTGTATGACCTGCGTGTCAATCATTAAGCGCTTTGTAATGCTTTACTTTATCGCTAAACGGTAGCAATAGTAGTAAGAGCATGGTGGGGCGCCGACAACCCCGATGGCAACACGATGATGGAGATCATGATGATGGAGATCATGGTGTGGCGCCGGTGACGATGGAGATCATGCCGGTGCTTTGGAGATGGAGATCAAAAGCACGAGTTGATGGCCATATCATGTCACTTATGATTTGCATGTGATGTTAATCCTTTTATGCATCTTATTTTGCTTAGGACGACGGTAGCATTATAAGGTGATCCTTCACTAAAATTTCAAGATAAAAATGTGTTCCCCCCGAGTGTGCGCCGTTGCGAAGGTTCGTCGTTTCGAAGCACCACGTGATGATCGGGTGTGATAGACTCTACGTTCGCATACAACGGGTGCAAGCCAGTTTTGCACGTGCAGAACACTCGGGTTAGACTTGACGAGCCTAGCATGTACAGACATGGCCTCGGAACACGGAGGACCGAAAGGTCGAGCATGAGTCATATAGTAGATATGATCAACATGTTGATGTTCACCATTGACACCACCTCATCTCACGTGATGATCGGACTTGGGTTGGTGAATTTGGATCATGTCACGCTCGAATGACCGGAGGGATGTCAATTTGAGTGGGAGTTATAAATAATTTGATTAGGTAATAACTCACTTATCATGAACAATAGTCTAAAAATTGTCTTTGCAAATCTTATGTTGTAGATGGCTCGCGCAGGAGTTCCCCTGAATTTTAATGCGTTCCTAGAGAAAGCTAAACTGAAAGATGATGGGAGCAACTTTGTGGACTGGCTCCGCAATCTGAGGATCATCCTCACAGCTGCCCAAAAGGTTTATGTCCTAAATGCACCGCTAGGTGACCCCCCCGCTCCTGGAGCCCCTGCGGACGTTATGAACGTCTGGCAGACGCGTTCGGATGACTATTCGATAGTGCAGTGTGCCATGTTGTACGGCTTGGAAGGAGGACTCCAAAGGCGTTTCGAACGTCATGGTGCATATGAGATGTACACGGAGTTGAAATTCATCTTTGAGAAGAATGCTAAGATCGAGAGGTATGAGACCACCGATAAATTCTTCGCTTGCAAGATGGAGGAGAATTCGTCTGTCAGTGAGCACTTGCTGAAGATGTCTGGGTACTATACCCGCATAGCTGATCTGGGACTTGTGTTCCCGGATGAGGCTATCATTGACAGAATTCTCCAGTCACTCCCTCCAAGCTACAAGAGCTTCGTGCAGCAGTATAACATGCAAGGGATGAACAAAACCATCGCCGAGCTGTTCTCGATGCTGAAAGTCGCTGAGGCAGACATCCAGAAGGAGTATCAAGTGTTGATGGTCAATAAGACCACCAGTTTCAAGAAGAATGGCAAGGGCAAGAAGGGTAACTCTAAGAAGGGTGGCAAAGCAGTTGCTAATCCAGTGAAGAAACCCAAGGCTGGGCCCAAGCCAGAGACTGAGTGTTTCTATTGCAAGGGGAATGGCCACTGGAAGCGGAACTGCCCCAAGTATCTGGCGGACAAGAAGGGGGCCAACAGCAACAAAGGTATATGTGATATACATGTTATTGATGTGTACCTTACCAACTCTCGTTGTAGTGCCTGGGTATTTGATACCGGTTCGGTTGCTCACATTTGCAACTCTAAACAGGAACTGCGGAATAAACGGAGGCTGGCGAAGGACGAAGTGACGATGCGCGTGGGAAATGGTTCCAAGGTTGATGTGATCGCCGTCGGCACGCTCGCTCTTCGATTACCATCGGGATTAGTTATGAACCTGAATAATTGTTATTTAGTGCCTGCGTTAAGCATGAACATTATATCTGGATCTTGTTTATTGCGAGACGGTTACTCATTTAAGTCAGAGAATAATGGTTGTTCTATTTATATGAGTAATATCTTTTATGGTCATGCACCCGAAGTTAGGGGTTTATTCTTATTGAATCGCGATAGTGATGATACACATGTTCATAACATTGATGCCAAAAGATGTAGAGTAGATAATGATAATACCACTTTCTTGTGGCACTGCCGTCTCGGTCATATCGGCGTGAAACGCATGAGGAAGCTCCATGCTGATGGACTTTTGGAGTCTCTTGATTTTGAATCACTTGACACGTGCGAGCCGTGCCTCATGGGCAAGATGACAAGGACCCCGTTTTCAGGGACAATGGAACGGGCAAGTGACTTATTGGAAATCATACATACTGATGTGTGCGGTCCGATGAGTGTAACGGCGCGCGGTGGATATCGTTATTTTCTCACCTTCACTGACGACTTAAGTAGATATGGGTATATTTACTTGATGAAGCATAAGTCTGAAACTTTTGAAAAGTTCAAGCAATTTCAGAGTGAAGTTGAAAATCATCGTAACAAGAAGATCAAATTCCTACGATCTGATCGAGGGGGAGAATATCTGAGTTATGAGTTTGGTGATCACTTAAGAAAATGTGGAATTGTTTCACAGTTGACTCCACCTGGAACACCACAGCGTAATGGTGTGTCCGAACGTCGTAATCGAACCCTATTAGATATGGTACGTTCTATGATGTCTCTTGCCGACTTGCCACTATCGTTTTGGGGATATGCGTTAGAGACAGCTGCATTCACTTTAAATAGGGCTCCATCTAAGTCCGTTGAGACAACACCGTATGAACTGTGGTTTGGTAAGAAACCTAAGTTGTCTTTTCTCAAGGTTTGGGGTTGCGATGCTTATGTCAAAAGGCTTCAGCCAGAAAAGCTCGAACCCAAAGCGGACAAATGTGTCTTCATAGGATACCCAAAAGAAACAGTTGGGTACACCTTCTATCTCAGATCCGAGGGCAAAGTGTTTGTCGCTAAGAACGGATCCTTTCTCGAGAAAGAGTTTCTCTCGAAAGAATTGAGTGGGAGGAAGGTAGAACTTGATGAGGTTATTGAACCTCTGCTTCAACCAGAAAGTAGCGCAGCACAGAAAGATGTTTTTGTGGAGCCTGCAGAGGTTGAAGAGGAAGCCAATGATGATGATCAAGAAGCTACTGATCAAGTTACTACCGAACCTCGTAGGTCGACAAGGGTACGCACTGCACCTGAGTGGTATGGTAACCCTGTCTTGGAGGTCATGTTGTTAGACAACGGTGAACCTACGAGCTATGGAGAAGCGATGGTGGGCCCAGATTCCGACAAATGGTTAGAGGCCATGAAATCCGAGATGGGATCCATGTATGAAAACAAAGTATGGACTTTGGAAGTATTACCTGAAGGGCGGAAGGCCATTCAGAATAAATGGATTTTTAAGAGGAAGACGGACGCTGACGGTAATGTCACCGTATATAAAGCTCGACTTGTGGCAAAGGGTTTTTCACAAGTTCAAGGGATTGACTACGATGAGACTTTCTCACCCGTAGCGATGCTTAAATCCGTCCGAATCATGTTAGCAATAGCTGCATTTTTTGATTATGAAATTTGGCAGATGGATGTCAAAACAGCGTTCCTTAACGGTTTTCTTAAGGAAGAGTTGTATATGATGCAACCAGAAGGTTTTGTCGATCCAGAGAATGCTGACAAAGTATGCAAGCTCCAGCGTTCCATTTATGGGCTGGTGCAAGCATCTCGGAGTTGGAATCTTCGCTTTGATGAGGTGATCAAAGCGTTTGGGTTTATACAAGTTTACAATGAAGCTTGTATTTACAAGAAAGTGAGTGGGAGCTCTATAGCGTTTCTAATATTATATGTGGATGACATATTGCTGATTGGAAACAATATAGAATTTTTGGATAGCGTGAAGGGGTATTTGAACAAGAGTTTTTCGATGAAAGATCTCGGTGAAGCTGCTTTCATATTGGGCATCAAGATCTATAGAGATAGATCAAGACGCTTGATAGGACTTTCACAAAGCACGTACCTTGATAAAGTTTTGAAGAAGTTCAAAATGGATCAATCCAAGAAGGGGTTCTTGCCGGTATTGCAAGGTACAAAGTTGAGTAAGACTCAATGCCCAGCGACTGCGGATGATAGAGAAAAGATGAGTGTCGTCCCCTATGCTTCAGCCATAGGCTCTATCATGTATGCAATGCTGTGCACAAGACCAGATGTCAGCCTTGCCATAAGTATGGCCGGAAGGTTTCAAAGTAATCCTGGTATGGATCACTGGACATCGGTCAAGAATATCCTAAAGTACCTGAAAAGGACTAAGGATATGTTTCTCGTTTATGGAGGTGATCAAGAGCTCATCGTAAAGGGTTACGTCGATGCAAGCTTTGACACTGATCCGGATGACTCTAAGTCACAAACCGGATACGTATATATTCTCAACGGGGGAGCGGTAAGCTGGTGCAGTTCCAAGCAGAGCGTGGTAGCTGATTCTACATGTGAAGCGGAGTATATAGCTGCCTCGGAGGCGGCTAAGGAAGGTGTCTGGATGAAGGAGTTCATGACAGATCTTGGAGTTGTGCCTAGTGCACTGAACCCAATGACTCTGTTCTGTGACAACACTGGTGCCATTGCTCTAGCCAAGGAACCAAGGTTTCACAAGAGGACCAGACACATAAAGCGACGCTTCAATTCCATCCGCGATTCGGTCAAGGAGGAGGACATAAACATTTGCAAAGTACACACGGATTTGAATGTTGCAGATCCGTTGACTAAGCCTCTTCCACGGGCTAAGCACGATCAACACCAAGACTCTATGGGTGTTAGATTCATTACCTTGTAATGCTAGATTATTGACTCTAGTGCAAGTGGGAGACTGTTGGAAATATGCCCTAGAGGCAATAATAAAAGAGTTATTATTATATTTCTTTGTTCATGATAATCGTTTATTATCCATGCTATAACTGTATTGATTGGAAACTCAGATACACGTGTGGATGAATAGACAGACTTTGTGTCCCTAGTGTGCCTCTACAGGACTAGCTCGTTGATCAAAGATGACCGCGGTTTCCAGGTCATAAGACATGAGTTGTCATTTGATAACGGGATCACATCATTAGGAGAATGATGTGATGGACGAGACCCAAACGTAAACATAGCTTTTGATCGTGTCAGTTATCGCTATAGTTTTCTGCATGTCAAGTATAAGTTCCTATGACCATGAGATCATGTAACTCACTGACACCGTAGGAGTGCTTTGTGTGTGCCAAACGTCACAACGTAACTGGGTGACTATAAAGGTACTCTACAGGTATCTCCGAAGGTGTCTGTTGAGTTGACATGGATCGAGACTGGGATTTGTCACTCCGTATGACGGAGAGGTATCTCCGGGCCCACTCGGTAATACGTCATCTCAATGAGCTCAAATTGACTAAGTAGTTGGTCACGGGATTATGTATTACGGTAACGAGTAAAGAGACTTGCCGGTAACGAGATTGAACTAGGTATAGAGATACCGACGATCGAATCTCGGGCAAGTAACATACCGACGAGACAAAGGGAACTGTATACGGGATTGCCTGAATCCTTGACATCGTGGTTCATCCGATGAGATCATCGAGAAACATGTAGGAGCCAATATGGGTATCCAGATCCCGCTATTGGTTATTGACCTGAGAGTGTCTCGGTCATGTCTACATGGTTTCCGAACCCGCAGGGTCTACACACTTAACGTTCGGTGACGCTAGGGTTGTTAGTGAGAAGAGTGCATGGTTACCGAAGGTTGTTCGGAGTCCCGGATGAGATCCCGGACATGACGAGGGTCTCCGGAATGGTCCGGAGACGAAGATTGATATATAGGATGAAAGGTTTCGGAGTACCGGAAGTGTTCCGGGGAGCATCGGGAAATCGGCGGAATACCGGAAGGGTTTTCGGGGGGTCCGGAAGTTGTTCTGGGCCTATTGGGCCACAAAGGGGGACACCACAGCCCTCAGGGGGCTGTGCGCCCCCCTGGGCCCTCTCCCCATGCGGCTAAGGGGGTGGGACCCCCTAGGGCTGGCCGCACCCCTTGGGCTTGGGGGCAAGGCACCTAGGGGGGAAACCCTAGGGCCTGGGCGCCTCCCCCTGCCCTGGCCGCCGCCCCCTCCCCTTGCCCTGGCCGCCGGCCCCTAGGGGGAAACCCTAGGGCGCCCTCACCTCTCCACCCCCCCTATATATAGTGGGGCAAAGGGAGGGCAGCCAACACAGTTTGTGCCTCGGTGCTGCCCTCCCTCTCCCGTCATATCTTCTCCTCCCGCAGTGCTTAGGCGAAGCCCTGCTGGAGTTCTTCTCCACCATCACCACCACGCCGTCGTGCTGCCGGTTCTCCATCAACCTCTCCTCCACCCCTTGCTGGATCAAGAAGGAGGAGACGTCCCCGAGCCGTACGTGTGAAGAACGCGGAGGCACCGTTGCTTCGGTGCTAGGTCTTCGGCGATCTGAATCGCGACGAGTACGACTCCATCATCCGCGTTCATAACGCTTCCGCTTAGCGATCTACAAGGGTACGTAGATCACACTCCCCTCTCGTAGTTGCTTCTACTAGATTGATCTTGGTGAACGGTAGGAAAATTTTTGTTTCCCATGCAACGTTCCCCAACAAGAACGACGGTAGTAAATAAGCTGATCTCTCACTGAAAGTTTCAAGAATTGTGTTTCCCCTAACTGTGCACCGTTGCTAAGGATCATTGTTCCGAAGCACCACGTGATGATCGGGTGGGATAGGCTCTAACGTTCGCATACAACGGGTGTAAGCCAGATTTACACACGCAATACACTTAGGGTTCACTTGACGAGCCTAGCATGTACAGACATGGCCTCGGAACACGGAAGACCGAAAGGTCGAACATGAGTCGTATAGAAGATACGATCAACATGAAGATGTTCACCGTTGATGACTAGTCCGTCTCACGTGATGATCGGACACGGGCTAGTCGATTCGGATCATGTATCACTTAGATGACTAGAGAGATGTCAATCTGAGTGGGAGTTCATTAAATTTGATTAGATGTACTTAATTGTCATGAACTTAGTCTAAAATCTTTACAATATGTCTTGTAGATCAAATGGCCCACACTCAGGTTGCCCTCAACTTCAACGCGTTCCTAGAGAAAACCAAGCTGAAAGACGATGGTAGCAACTATACGGATTGGGTCCGTAACCTGAGGATTATTCTCATAGCTGCCAAGAGATCATATGTCCTTGAAGCACCGCTAGGTGATGCACCCGTTCTCCCGGCAACCCTGGACGTTATGAACGCCTGGCAGTCATGTTGTGATGATTACTCCCTGGTTCAGTGCGGCATGCTTTACAGCTTAGAATCGGGGCTCCAAAAGCGTTTTGAGCACCACAGAGCATATGAGATGTTACAAGAACTGAAAATGGTTTTCCAAGCTCATGCCCGAGTCGAGAGATATGACGTCTCCGACGCATTCTACAGTTGTAAGATGGAGGAAAATAGTTCTGTCAGCGAGCACATACTCAAGTTGTTTGGGTTGCACAACCGCTTGTCTCAGTTGGGAACGAATCTCCCGGACGAAGCGGTCGTTGACAGAATCCTTCAGTCGCTCCCACCTAGCTACAAGAGCTTCGTGTTGAACTTCAATATGCAAGGGATGGAGAGGTCCATTCCCGAGGTGTATTCAATGCTGAAATCAGCGGAGGTAGATATCAAGAAAGAACATCAAGTGTTGATGGTCAATAAAACCACTAAGTTCAAGAAATGCAAGGGTAAGAAGAACTTCAAGAATGACGGCAAAGGAGTTGTTGCGCCCGGTAAGCCAGTTGTTGGGAAGAAGCCAAAGAATGGACCCAAGCCTGAAACTGAATGCTTTCGTTGCAAGGGAACGGGTCACTGGAAGCGGAACTGCTCCAAATACTTAGCAGATAAGAAGGCCGGCAATGTCAAAGGTATATATGATATACATGTTATTGATGTGTACCTTACCAGCGCTCGTAGTAGCTCCTGGGTATTTGATACCGGTGCAGTTGCTCACATTTATAACTCAAAGCAGGAGCTGTGGAATAAGCGGAGACTGGCGAAGGATGAGGTGACGATGCGCGTCGGGAATGGTTCCAAGGTCGATGTGATCACCGTCGGTACGCTGCCTCTACATCTACCCTTGGGATTAGTTTTAAACCCTAATAATTGTTATTTAGTACCAGCTTTGAGCATGAACATTGTATCTGGATCTCGTTTGATACGAAATGGCTACTCATTTAAATCCGAGAAAAATGGTTGTTCTATTTATATGAGAGATATGTTTTATGGTCATGCCCCGCTGGTCAATGGTTTATTTTTGATGAATCTCGAACGTGATGATACACATATTCATAGTGTGAATGCCAAAAGATGTAAAGTTGATAATGATAGTCCCACATACATGTGGCATTGTCGCCTTGGTCATATTGGTGTCAAGCGTATGAAGAAGCTCCATGAAGATGGGCTTCTAGAGTCTCTTGATTATGAATCATTTGACACGTGCGAACCATGCCTTTTGGGCAAGATGACCAAGACTCCGTTCTCCGAAACAATGGAGCGAGCAGCCAACTTATTGGAAATCATACATACTGATGTGTGCGGTCCAATGAGTGTTGAAGCTCGCGGAGGCTATCGTTATGTTCTCACCCTCACAGATGACTTAAGTAGATATGGGTATGTCTACTTGATGAAGCACAAGTCTGAGACCTGTGAAAAGTTCAAGGAATTTCAGAATGAGGTTGAGAATCAACGTGACGGAAAAATAAAGTTCTTACGATCAGATCATGGGGGTGAATATTTGAGTCATGAATTTGGCAGGCACCTAAGGAACTGTGGAATTGTTTCACAACTGACACCGCCAGGAACACCTTAGCGTAATGGTGTGTCTGATCGTCGAAATCATACTTTGTTGGACATGGTGCGATCTATGATGTCTCTCATCGACTTACCACTATCTTTTTGGGGATTTGCTTTAGAGACTGCCGCATTCACTTTAAATAGGGCTCCGTCAAAATCCGTTGAGACGACACCGTATGAACTTTGGTTTGGCAAGAAACCTAAGATGTCGTTTCTGAAAGTTTGGGGTTGCGATGCTTATGTCAAGAAACTTCAACCTGAAAAGCTCGAACCCAAATCGGAAAAATGCGTCTTCATAGGATACCCAAAGGAAACAATTGGGTACACCTTCTACCTCAGATCTGAAGGCAAAATTTTTGTTGCCAAGAATGGATCCTTTCTGGAGAAAGAGCTTCTCTCGAAAGAAGTGAGTGGGAGGAAAGTAGAACTTGATGAGGTGACAGTCACCCTTCCCGAACCGGAAAGTAGCGCAGCGCGGGAAATTGTTCCCGAGGTGCCTGCACCGACAAGGGAGGAAGTTAACAATGATGATCATGAAGATACAGATCAAGTTACTACTAAACTTCGAAGGTCGACAAGGACACGTTCCGCACCAGAGTGGTACGGCAACCCTATCATGGAAATCATGTTGTTAGACAACGGTGAACCTTCGAACTATGAAGAAGCGATGGCGGGCCCGGATTCCAACAAATGGCTTGAAGCCATGAAATCCGAGATAGGATCCATGTATGAAAACAAAGTATGGACTTTGGTGGACTTGCCCGATGATCGGCACTCCATAGAAAATAAATGGATATTTAAGAAGAAGACTGACGCGGATGGTAATGTGACCATCTATAAGGCTCGGCTTGTCGCTAAGGGTTATCGACAAGTTCAAGGGATTGACTACGACGAGACATTCTCTCCCGTAGCGATGCTAAAGTCCGTCCGAATGTTAGCAATTGTCGCATTCTATGATTATGATATATGGCAAATGGACGTCAAAACGGCATTCCTTAATGGCTTCCTCAAGGAAGAGCTGTATATGATGCAGCCGGAAGGTTTTGTCGATCCAGAGAATGCTGACAAGGTGTGCAAGCTCCAGCGCTCGATCTACGGGCTGGTGCAAGCATCTCGGAGTTGGAATATTCGCTTTAATGATGTGATCAAAGCATTTGGCTTTATACAGACTTGGGGAGAAGCCTGTATTTACAAGAAAGTGAGTGGGAGCTCTGTAGCATTTCTCATATTATATGTGGATGATATACTGCTGATGGGAAATGATATAGAATTCTTGGAGAGCATAAAGGCCTACTTGAATAAGAATTTTTCAATGAAGGACATTGGAGAAGCTGCTTATATATTAGGCATCAAGATCTATAGAGATAGATCGAGACGCCTCATTGGTCTTTCACAAAGCACATACCTTGACAAGATATTGAAGAAGTTCAATATGGATCAGTCCAAGAAGGGGTTCTTGCCTGTTTTACAAGGTATGAGATTGAGCACGGCTCAGTCCCCGACTACGGCAGAAGATAGAGAAGTGATGAGTGTCATCCCCTATGCCTCAGCCATAGGTTCTATTATGTATGCCATGTTGTGTACCAGACCTGATGTGAACCTTGCTATAAGTTTGGTAGGGAGGTACCAAAGTGATCCCGGTATGGAACACTGGACAGCGGTCAAGAACATCCTGAAGTACCTGAAAAGGACTAAGGATATGTTTCTCGTTTATGGAGGTGACGAAGAGCTCGTTGCAAAAGGTTACGTCGATGCTAGCTTCGACACAGATCTGGATGACTCCAAGTCTCACACCGGATACGTGTATATTTTGAATGGAGGAGCAGTCAGCTGGTGCAGTTGCAAGCAGAGCGTCGTGGCGCATTCTACATGTGAA
The DNA here is from genome assembly GCA_902687465.1 of Secale cereale. Taxonomy (NCBI): domain Eukaryota; kingdom Viridiplantae; phylum Streptophyta; class Magnoliopsida; order Poales; family Poaceae; genus Secale; species Secale cereale. The sequence goes on from LR738713.1 coordinate 381,433,055, forward strand.
GCGGAGTACATAGCTGCTTACGAAGCAGCCCAGGAAGGAGTCTGGATGAAGGAGTTCATCACCGACCTAGGAGTCATTCCAAGCGCGTCCAGCCCGATGACTCTCTTCTGTGACAACACTAGAGCTATTGCCATTGACAAGGAGCCCAGGTTTCACAAGAATACCAAGCACATCAAGCGCCGTTTCAACTCCATCCGGAATTATGTTCAAGATGGATACATAGATATTTGTAAAGTGCATACAGATCTGAATGTCGCAAGACTAAACCTCTTCCACGAGCAAAACATGATCAATACCAGAACTCTATGGGTGTTCGATTCATCACAATGTAACTAGATTATTGACTCTAGTGCAAGTGGGAGACTGTTGGAAATATGCCCTAGAGGCAATAATAATAGGATTATTATTATATTTCCTTGTTCATGATAATTGTCTGTTATTCATGCTTGAATTGTATTGTACGGAAACAACGATACATGTGTGAATACATAGAGCACAACGTGTCCCTGGTAAGCCTCTAGTTACTAGCTCGTTGATCAACAGATGGTCACGGTTTCCTGACCATGGACATTGGATGTCATTGATAACGGGATCACATCATTAGGAGAATGATGTGATGGACAAGACCCAAACCTAAGCCTAGCACGAGATCGTGTAGTTCGTAATGCTTAAGTTTTTCCAGTGTCAAGTATCTGTTCCTTAGACCATGAGGTTGTGCAACTCCCGGATACCGTAGGAATACTTTGGGTGTGCCAAACGTCACAATGTAACTGGGTGGCTATAAAGGTACGCAACTGGTATCTCCGAACGTGTCTGTTGGGTTGGCACGAACCGAGACTGGGATTTGTCACTCCGTATGACGGAGAGGTATCTCTGGGCCCACTCGGTAAGACATCATCATAATGAGCTCAATGTGACTAAGGAGTTAGTCACGGGATGATGGATTACAGAACGAGTAAAGAGACTTGCCATGACGAGATTGAACAAGGTATCGGTATACCAACGATCGAATCTCGGGCAAGTACCGTACCGATAGACAAAAGGAATTACATACGGGATTAAGTGAATCCTTGACATAGTGGTTCATCCGATGAGATCATCGAGGAACACGTGGGAACCAACATGGGTATCCAGATCCCGCTGTTGGTTATTGACCGGAGAGTCGTCTCGGTCATGTCTACGTGTCTCCCGAACCCGTAGGGTCTACACACTTAAGGTTCAGTGACGCTAGGATTATGGAGATATATGCACACGGAAACCCGAATGTTGTTCGGAGTTCCGGATGAGATCCCGGATGTCACGAGGAGTTTCGGAATGGTCCGGAGGTAAAGAATAATATATAGGAAGTCCAGTTTCGGCCATCGGGAGAATTTCGGGGGTCACCAGTAGTGTATCGGGACCACTGGAAGGGTCCCGGGGGGGCACCGGGTGGGGCCACCCATCTCGGAGGGCCGCGTGGGCCGTAGGGGGAGGGGGACCAGCCAATAGTGGGCTGGCGCACCCCCCCATGGGCCTCCCCCATGTGCCTAGGGTTGAAACCCTAGGGGTGGGGGCGCCCCCCTTATGCTTGGGGGGCAAGCCACCCCCTTGGCCGCCGCCCCCCGTAGGAGATTGGATCTCCTAGGGCCGGCGGCCCCCTGGCCCCCTATATATAGTGGGGGGAGAGAGGGCAGCCGCACATCAGCCCCTGGCGCCTCCCCCCCCCCCCAGTTACATCTCCTACTCCTCCCGCAGGGTCTCGGCGAAGCCCTGCAGCTTTTCCCGTTGCATCCACCACCACGCCGTCGTGCTGCTGGATCTCCATCAACCTCTCCTCCCCCCTTGATGGATCAAGAAGGAGGAGACGTCGCTATACCGTACGTGTGTTGAATGCGGAGGTGCCGTCCATTCGGCGCTGGGATCATCGGTGACGAGGATCACGACGAGTACGACTCCATCATCCACGTTTCTTCGAACGCTTCCGCTCGCGGTCTACAAAGGGTATGTAGATGCACTCCTTTATGCTCGTTGCTAGATGACTCCTTAGATTGATCTTGGTGAAGTGTAGAATTTTTTTGAATTCTGCTACGTTCCCCAACAATAATTTCATAAGTCCATTCATCTTTCCACTCAAAACACTAATCTCTTCAATAGCATGCACTTTTTTACTAGTAGATCTTTCGGTGTGCCATTGAGAATAATTAACCATAATATTATCAAGGAGTTTGGTAGCTTCTCCTAAGGTAGTTTCCATGAAAGTGCCTCCTGCGGTCGAATCTAAAACATTTCTAAAAGCAAAATTCAAACCAACATAAAAGTTTTGAATAATCATCCATAAGTTCAAACCATGTGTAGGGCAATAACGTATCATTAATTTCATTCTCTCCCAAGCTTGTGCAACATGCTCATGATCTAGTTGCTTAAAATTCATAATATCGTTTCTAAGAGAGACGATCTTAGCAGGAGGGAAATACTTAGAGATAAAAGCATCTTTGCACTTATTCCACGAATCAATACTATTTCTAGGCAAAGAGGAAAACCAAGTTTTAGCATGATCTCTAAGTGAAAACGGAAATAACTTCAATTTAACAATATCATTATCCGTATCTCTCTTCTTTTGCATATTACACAAATCAACCAAGGTTGTTTAGATGGGTAGCGGCATCTTCACTAGGAAGGCCGAAAAATTGATCTTTCATAACAAGATTCAACAGAGCAGCATTGATTTCACAAGATTCAGCATCGGTAATAGGAGCAATCGGAGTGCTAATAAAATCATTATTGTCGGTATTGGCGAAGTCACACAATTTGGTATTGTTCTGAGCCATAGTGACAAGCAAGCAATCCAACGCACAAGCAAACAAGAAGCAAGCGAATGGAAAACACATGACACAAAGAAGGGCAAATAAAACGACAAGGGTGAAGTGGGGGAGAGGAAAACGAGAGGCAAATAAATGTAATGCGAAGGATAAGGGTTTGTGATAGGTACTTAGTATATGACTTTCGCGTAAGCCTCCCCGGCAACGGTGCCAGAAATTCTTCTTGCAACTTTTCGAGCTTGCGTTGTATTCCCTCGAAGAGGAAAGGGTGATGCATCACAGTAGCGTAAGTATTTCCCTCAGTTTTTGAGAACCAAGGTATCAATCCAGTAGGAGACCACTCGCGAGTCCCTCGCACCTGCACAAATAAATAAGAACTTCGCAGCCAACACGATAAGGGGTTCCCTTTACGGTCACTTACGAAAGTGAGATCTGGTAGATATGATAGTTTGATATTTTGGTTGTTTTTTGATATAAGAACAGAAAGTAAAAACGGTAAAGTAAAGTAGATTGTACATTGATATGTTGAGAATAGACCCGGGGGCCATAGGTTTCACTAGTGGCTTCTCTCATGATAGCAGAATTCTACGGTGGGTGAACGAATTACTGTCGAGCAATTGATAGAAAAGCGAATAATTATGAGAATATCTAGGCATGATCATTATATATAGGCATCTACTACTATTACTCCACACATCGACCGCTATCCAGCATGCATCTAGAGTATTAAGTTCATAAGAATAGAGTAACGACTTAACCAAGATGACATGATGTAGAGGGATAAACTCAAGCAATATGATATAAACCCCATCTTTTTATCCTCGATGGCAACAATACAATACGTGCCTTGCTGCCCCTACTATCAATGGGAAAGGACACCGCAAGATTGAACCCAAAGCCAAGCACTTCTCCTATTGCAAGAACTATAGATCTAGTAGGCCAAACCAAACCAATAATTCGAAGAGACTTGCAAGGATATTATAATGATACATAAAAGAATTCAGAAAGGAACCAAATATTTCTCGTAGATAATCTTGATCATAAACCCACAATTCATCGGATCTCGACAAACACACCGCAAAAAGAGATTACATCGAATAGATCTCCTCGAAGACCGAGGAGAACTTGGTATTGAGATCCAAAGAGAGAGAAGAAGCGATGTAGGTACTAACTATGGACCCGAAGGTCTGTGGTAAACTACTCACAACTCATGGTGAGGCTATGGTGTTGATGTAGAAGCACTCCATGGTCGATCCCCCCTTCGACGATGCTCCGGAACAGGCCCCAAGATGGGATCTCACGGGAACAGAAGGTTGTGGCGGTGGAATTAGGGTTTTTTCTCCTCTTCTGATGTTTTCGGGGTACATGGATATATATATATGAGGAATGAGGGCATCGGGGGACCAACATGGGGCCCACGAGGCAGGGGGCGCGCCCTGTAGGGGGGGCCCACCCTCGTGGACGCCACGTGTGCCCTATTCCGTGGTTCTCAAGTCTCCCGTAAAGATATCGCTCCAAAAATATCTCTCCCGAAGGTTTCATTCCGTTTGGACTTCGTTTGATATTCCTTTTTTGTAAAACCCTGAAATAGGCAAAAAACAGCAATCTGGCCTGGGCCTTTGGGTTAATAGGTTAGTCCCAAAAATAATATTAAAGTGTATAACATAGCCCATTAAACATCCAAAACGTCATAAATAATAGCAAGGAACAATCAAAAATTATAGATACGTTGGAGACGTATCAAGGTGCGCGGCGAATGAAGGTCAAAGGGCTCGCCTCTTGATAAGCATGTGCAGCGGTCTATTTGCATGCCTCTCGTACTCAAATAGCTACCCGACAGGGCGCCTCATAGCCAATAAAAAGGGGACGTGTGGTGGCACATAAATGGTTAGTACAACGCCCACAGTTTCAATAATACTTGTGTTTATGATTGTAACATGACACCCCTTGTTCCAAAATGACTTTGTTAGTCGTTAATGTGTGCACTTTCTCAAATAGGACAAAACATTTACCACAGCATGTTGGTGCCATGCCATGACACCATGCCAAGTTTCATGGTTTTCAGGCGAGCTTTGGATTTAGAGGAATTTGAAAACCAAGTTTCTCGATGTTTCCAGCCGAGCCACGATGCCCAGATGTTTTAATTTAATTTCCTATTTCTTGCATGGGACCTAGAAATTCACCCAAGTACACATAAATAATCTTTCAACCAACTTTGGCACACCGGAGCATGTGCTTATAGTTCAAATTTAAATTATGCACATTAAATGCCTAGAAACTCAATTAATGTATAAAAAAGGCCAAACGAATCTTGAATAATTTCAAAATTTAGCATGAAACTCCTATTGGTCTATGTTGCCTCTGTAAAAAAATCAAGGCGGGAAAAGGCAGTGTATGTCGTCTCATACACACATGTGACACGTTCCCTCTTGGAACCATGAGCCTTCTTGAGAGAAGCTCCGGTTTGCAAGAAGCTTATACCAAAACTTGTCCCAATTCGGCCAAAAAATTACCACACCATGTTGGTGCCATGTCATGACACCATGCCAAGTTTCATGATTTTCAGGCGAGTTTTGGATTTACAGGAATTTCAAAACCAAGTTTCTCAATGTTCCCGGTCGAGTCATGATGCTCAGATGCTTGAATTTCATTCCCATTTCTTGCATGGGACCTAGAAATTCACCCAAGGACACACATGTGATTTTTCAACCAACTTTGGTGCACTGGGGCATGTGCCTGTAGTTCAAATTTGAATTATGCATATTAAATGCATAGAAACTCAATTAGTATAAAAAAGGCTGAACGAACCCGGGAAAAATCCAAAATTTAGCACGAAAATCCTAATGTTCTATGTTGCCTCTGTTAAAAAAATCAAGGCGGGGAAAGGCAGCTTATGTCGTTTCGCACACAGAGGTGACACCTTCTCTCTCAGAACCACGAGCCTTCTTGAAAGATGCTCCAGCTTGCAAGAAGCTTATACCAATACTTGTCCCAATTCGGCCAAAAAAATACCACAACATGTTGGTGCCATGTCATGACACCATGCCAAGTTTCATTATTTCCAGGCGAGTTTTGGATTTATGGGAATTTAAAAACCAACTTTCTCAATGTTTCTAGTCGAGCCACGATGCCAAGATGTTTGAATTTCATTCCCATTTTGTGCATGGGACCTAGAAATTCACCCAAGGACACACATGTGATTTTTCAACCAACTTTGGTGCACTTGAGCATGTGCTTGTAGTTCAAATTTGAATTATGCACATTAAATGCTTAGAAACTCAATTAATGTGTAAAATAGACCAAACGAACCCGAGATAATTCAAAAAGTTAGCACGAAAATCCTATTGGTCTATATTGCCTCTGCAAGAAAATCAAGGCAGGAAAAGGCAACATATGTCGTTTCGCACACAGAGGTGACACGTTCCCTCTTGGAACCACGAGCCTTCTTGAGAGAAGCTCCGGTTTGCAAGAAGCTTATACGAAAACTTGTCCCAATTTGGCCAAAAAATTACCACAGATGTTGGTGCCATGTCATGACATCATGCCAAGTTTCATGATTTTCAGGCGAGTTTTGGATTTACAAGAACATGTTTCCGTGCGAGCCACGATGCCCAGATGTTTGAATTTCATTCCCATTTCTTGCATGGGACCTAGAAATTCACCCAAGGACACACATGTGATTATTCAACAAACTTTGGTGCACTGGAGTATGTGCTTGTAGTTCAAATTTGAATTATGCACATTAAGTGCCTACATAATCAACTAACGTATAAAAAGGCCAAACGAACCCGGAAGAATTCCAAATTATAACACGGCACTCATATAGTTGCTTGTTCATCCAGATAAATAGTCTAGCAATTCAAACACCGTCCTTTCCCCTCTGTAACACCATTTTGTCTTTCAAATCGGAATGAAAAAATCAGGTACACCACAAACAGTTTACTAGCAAGAATCGTGTGGGATGCGATATAAAATATCTTGGCGCACCCTCTTGTATGGCTTACGCAAGAAGCTTCGGCGTCTACAGTCCACTGCCCACGCTTGAACCACACTTGGCGCCAGTTACTCGCGGCACCGAGCGGAATTTTTCTGCCACTGTGGAAATATCTAGCTCCCCGTCCCCTCTCCCCGATCAAAAACCACATTTCCACTATTCCTTGTTATTTTCCAAGTTCAAACCTACACTTGTGACGCCCCGAGACCGATGCTCCAGATGCCTTCCTTTTTTTGCCGTGTGTTTATTGTGTTTGTTGCATTATCATAATTGTTTTCCATATCTCATTCTGATGTGTTTATGCCATGATCTGATGGGTGCCATTGCCATATTTTGTTTATTGCATCATGTTCATCTTTATTATATTGCATTGTGCCATTTCATTTTGTTGCATTGAGCCTATTGTCATTTTTCATTATGCCATCCTTTGCCTGATGCATCATATTATAGCATTGTGTCATTCATGTTGTTTCCAAGTCCATCATGTGCATTGCCCCTACATTATGTTTGTTGAATGCTCCATGTATGATCATGCATCATCACCTCCACCTTCCTTCTTCTTTCTTTCAATTTTGCAAGTGCCATTTTACCCTCCTCCAGTAATGTTCAACTTCTTCCTATAAATCGTGCAACATGCAAAAATTCAACTCAATTGAAGTTGTTTTGGTTAGGTTAAAAATGACCCAAGTTTGAACTAAATTCAAACTTGTTTTATTTTTCTACCTTTAAAAATGTCCAAGGCATTTTATACAAATAGTGCTTAAATCAAGGGTCATGAGGATATTTTTATACCTTTCATACCCCTATCCTATGTCCCTGCCTTTTTTCCTTTTATTTTTTTCTGTCTGAAGAAATTGAAAAGAAAAAAAGGGTAGCAGCAGCAACCCAGCAGGTGCAGCCCACTAGCCGCAACACAGGAGTCGGCCCAGCTTCCCCGCGCCCGCAGCCCAGCTCCACCCCAGTGTGCGGCCCTCTCTCCCTTCCTCACACGCACCCACGCTCACCCCCTCTGCCCCACGTCCACGTGGCGCAGCCGGGCCCGCCCATCAGCGACTACCAGCGCACCCACACCCACCTTTTCGTCCTCCTCTCACCATCACCATGTGGACTGCGCGGCCGAGAGCGTGCGAGCTCCGTTCTGTCGCCCTAGCCTCGTATATACCCCCTCTCCTTGTCCACCTGCTCCCTAGGGTTTTCCTATTCCATCATATGCCGCCGCTAGGAGCTTAGAGCCACCATATCCACCGCCCTGATCGTGTCCCGAGCACACGGCCATGGCGCCGCCATGAGCTCCGGCTCCTTTGCCTCACCAATCTTGTCCGAAAGTTTCGCCGACGTCGACTACGTTCCCTGCTACCTCCATGGCCCGCGGGACGCCAAGTCCAAGCCGACTTCTTCCTCAACGTCCGCATCGGCCGCCGCATTTTCTCCGGCGATCCCCTCTGTCCACGTCTACGTCCTGAGCAGCCAAGCACACCGCCGTGCTTGTGGTGAGCCACCGCGTCTCTTGACCCCTTTTCTTTACATGTCTGTCTCTTTGTCGCCGTTAGCTGCTCGCGCTCGACCCTGCCGCCGTCGGACCTCGCCTCCGACGAGTGCTCCGACCTCCATAGCTCCTCTGCGTGTGCCCGTCATGCTCGCCGCGATACGTAGGCCAGATCCACGTGCTCAGTAGCTCCATTAGGTCGCCGCCGCGTCGCATTCGTATCCACCTCGCCACCTTTATTTTCTCTCCACCAGCTTTGACTCTGACGTCGCCAGGAGTCGTGCATGCGCTTACGTGTGTGGGATCTTCATGCGACCCGGTGCCCCCTCCGCTGCTCCTTTGGTTCGCCGTAGCCTTCTCCGATGACCTCGTCGGTTGCGCCTCGCTCATCATCAGCAGGGCTCTGCCAGGCTGGTTCAAAAGAGTCAGAGCCCCATCTAGGTTACACGCACGCGCGCAGCCGAGCTGGTCTGCACCCCGCGCGCCTACTGCAGCGACCTGGGTTCGATCCCCGTGGGCGCGAATACAACCCCACCTCTTTTTCTCTCCCGCTGAGAGGCAGGGCCCACCTGTCATGCTCACTGCCAACTAGGCCCCACTGGTTATACACACACATCTCCAGGCCCACATGTCATCCCCTCTCCCCTTGTTTTATTTTATTTATTTCAACATATTCCATTTCTGGAAAGTGGCATCTTTCCATTTCTAGCCATGTCCAAATCTAGACATTCCTCTTCTGGTCATTTTCCTTTTTCTGGCATTTTTCCCTTTTAGGAAGTAGTGCATATGTTGCAGTTGTGAGCATTTTTTTCTTACAGTAGCATATACATATTATATATCATTATGCACAAGAAAAATCCAACTAATCCATTGGCAGCATTAGTTTTGTCATTTGAGCAAGTTTGTGAACATGTTATTTTTACAGCATATGCCATTTGTCCTTTTCATATCTTTTTGTGTGATTTTCTTTTGAGCATCATGTCAACATGTTTTAGGAGCACAATCATGTCATGTTTGCAATGGTGTAATTAGTTTTTCATGATATGTCTTATGGTGAGTGGAACATGCTTGCAAAGTGGCCTACTCCTTGTTTGTTGTTTTCTGAGACTTGTTAAAAACTGCTAAGTCTGAAAGTGTTATATTGTGATGTCATGTTTGCTTGATGCTATAGTCACATCTATGCATAATCTGGAGATGTTCAGTGATCATGTTTTGTTTTCCATGTACTGCTCTATCCATCCATGTCCTTGTTTGCAACTATTGCCTATTGTAGCTTGTGTTAACCATGCTCTCAAATTGCTATATAATGTTTGTCAGCCTATTATCAGTAAATTCAGTTTTGCCATGTGAATAGCTAGTGTTCTATGCATCCTATGACCATGTTCTTGCCATGAGTAGATGCATAAACATGTCTTCTTGTTGTTGGTTATATTCACATTCCATGATATGATTTGAGATGAGTTGCACAAGCTTGCAAACATGTCTACTTGTCGCTATTTCTGCCATGCCCAGTTTTCACCAAGTCTGTTATATCATCTTGCCATGTTCACTTGAAGCTATCATCAAATCTGTTGCTCCAATGATCATGCTCAGTAATGATGTTTAGTTAAGGGTGTTTTGTAAATGTTTGCCATGCCATTTGATGCCATGAAATATTCCTGTAGCATATACCTTTCTTGTCTCAAACTATGCATCATGAATCTGTTTTCTGCCATACTCTGTTTTTCACTAAGTCTGTGAATCTGTTATCATTTGCAATCTTGCCATGATAATTTGAGCATGTTCTGGTGGTTTCTAACAGTAGCTCAGTGATCATGTTATGTAATGCTTGACATGTAATTCACTGCCATGCCTTTTGTTTTCATGTTGGGGTGCTGTAGCATATTTAGTTGTTGCATATTAAGTGCCTAGTTGTTGTCTAGGTAGATTGTTGTTATATCTTGTTTCGTGTGTATGTGTTGAACCGTTGCTCCGTTTTGATCATGCCCTATATGAAACTTGCTTGGATTTGCATGTAGATGCATCATGTCATGTTGCTTCCATGTTTTGAGAGTGTGTGCTTGATGTTTGAATGTATTTTGCATCTTTGCCATGCTTGACTTGTTTTGCCCATATCTTCTAGGTCGTAGCTCCAAATTAAATGAACTTTATATGTAACTTGACTATAATTTCATGTAGATCATCATGGTGCATGTTAACTTGCTGTTTAACAACTTTAACTTAAGGATTGTTCAGATCTGGACCAATTTTGAAAATTGCATATGAGGACTTACCGGAATTGTTATATGTTGTTTCCGGCCTCATTTAAACTTGCTTGTTGTGATGTTCTTGTTTGCATCATCTCTTGCCATGAGTAGCATCATTTAGCTTGTCATGCATCATACTTGGTTGAGCATCATGTCATGTTTATGCTTGTGTGTTTACTATGTTGTTTGCTCCTTTCCAGTTGTGCTTCTTCTCGATAGTCCCTATTTCGTTGCGATCGTGAGGATTCGTTCGACTACACTTGGTTCACCTTCGTGGCTTCTTCCTCTTCATGGACTCGATCTTCTTCATAGCAGGATCTCAGGCAAGATGACCATCACCTTGGATCTCATTACTATCATTGCTATGCTAGTTGTCTTGATGCTATCGCTATATGCCGCGCTGCCTATCTATTATTGCCAGCCTCTCATTGTTGCCATGAAACCTCTAACCTTTGACACCAACCCAGCAAACCGTTGTATGGCTATGTTACCGCTTGCTCAACCCCTCTTATAGTGTTGTTAGTTGCAGGTGAAGATGAAGATTTCTCCATGTTGGAACTTCGGTGTTTTGGAAATACACAATATCTCTATTTAAATTAATGCACCTATATACTTGGCAATGGGTGGAAGGCTTGACCTTTTGCTCGGTGTTTTGTTCCACTCATGCCGCCTTAGGAACCGATAAACCGGTGTTATGTTCCTTGATTTTGCGTTCCTAACACGGTTGGGGTTTATGGGCCCCCTTGATAATTCGCTTTGTTTAAAGCTTTTCCAGCAAAGCCCAACCTTGGTTTTACATTTGCCTAATAACTAAAAACTTGCATTGGGACTTTCCGAACCCCGTGGATTCTTAATCAACCCCCGGGCCAATGCTCCTCTGAGTGTTGGTCCAAACTGGGCGATGTCTGGCGCCCCCTGGGCAACCAGGGTTTCAGCCAACCCGACGTCTTGCCCATCCGGTGTGCCCCCAGAACGTGGTACGTGCGACTCCTATCGAGATTTGTTGGCACATCGGTCGGTCTTGCTGGATTAGTTTTACTATTGTCGAAATATCTTGAGCACAGGATTCCGAGAACACTCGGGCCTTCCCAATTTTGGAGTTGTTACTCCGCTGATCGTGAGAGATTGTGATGGGCTATGTTGGAACACCCCTGCAAGGTTATGATCTTTCGAAAGCCGTGCCCATGGTTATGTGGCATATTGGAATTTGTTAATATCCAGTTGTAGAAAAGTTGACAGAGGATCCGAAATAAAATACACCAACCGCGTGAGTAATCATGATCGTCTCTTTTCATTTTGAGAAGAGAACACGGTGGGGTTATGTTTGACTCGTAGGTAGTTCAGGATCACTTATTGATCATTACTAGTACGCGATTGTTTGCGTAGATGCTCTTCTTATTCTTGTACTTGTAAGTTAGCCACCATACATATGCTTAGCCGCTGCTGCAACCTCACCACTTAACCTATCCATACCCATTCAGCTTTGTTAGTCTTAATACCCATGGTTATGGGATTGCTGAGTCCTCGTGGCTCACAGATACTACAACAACAGTTGCAGGTGCAGGTTTCCGATGACTTGACGTGAGAGCGATGTTTACTTGTGTTGGAGTTCTTTATTCTTCTTCTTCGTTAGTCTTGGGATAGATTCCTGGTCGGCAGTCTGGGATAGCAGGATGGATGTCGTTGTGCTTTTTCATGTGTTTGCATCTGTAGTCGGATGTCTTGTATATGATGTTGTTGTATTCATGTGGATGTTGTATGAATTGTATGTATCCCCGTCTATTTATGTAAGGGTACGATGTACTGATATCAATCTTGCTAAATGCCTGAAATGCGGTTGTGCGCAAATCAGAAGTTCATCACGTGATCGGGATAGAATCGCATCTTGGGCGTGAAAACACTACTCCTTACTAGCAGCGCCGCCTCCTCGCTCGTGACCCTTCTTCTTACAGTGCCACCTTCTCGTCGGTGACCCTTCTTTTTGCTGCGTGGACTCGTCGATAGGTCAGGTAATCCACACCCCACCCCCATCATCCTCCTCCTTCTCTATCCCACATGCCGTGATCGACGGCACGACACCTCGTGCCCAAATCACTGCCTCGTCCTCCAATTAAGCGGAGAAGCCAATTGTGTCCACACGTGCGGATGAGGTCGTGAAGCCTGCCATGTGTGCCAACCGCCAGATCTTGGAGGAGCATCTCGTCTTCGAGGCCACCGTCGACGCCGCCACGCGGTTGGCTACTTTAAATTATAGTTCGTGGTGTTTTCTCGAGGCCATCGCTAGTGCCATCTAGTGAATTATCCTCTGTAAAGTTAATATGAAATTTGAGTTGGGAAACGTTGCATGGAAAACAAAAAATATATACGCACACGCAAGATCTATCCATGAAGATGCATAGCAACGAGGGGGGAAGTTTGTCTATGTACCCTCAAAGACCGTAAGCGGAAGCGTTTGACAACACGATTGATGCAGTCGAACTTTCTTCTCGATCCAACCGATCGAGTACCGAACGTATGGCACCTCCACATTCAGCACACGTTCAGCTCGGTGACGTCCATGCCTTCTTGATCCAGCTAGACGGCTGATACATCACCAACGTATATATTTTTTTTTATTGTTCCATGCTATTATATTATCTGTTTTGGATGTTTTATATGCATTAGTATGCTATTTCATAAGATTTTTGAGACTAACCTATTAACCTAGAGCCCAGTGCCAATCTTTGTTTTTTCTTGTTTTTGAGTTTCGCAGAAAAGGAATATCAAACGGAGTCCAAACGGAACGAAACTTTACGAGGATTTTTCTTGGACCAAAAGACATCCAGAGGACTTGGGGTATAGGCCAGGGGAGCCTCGAGGCAACCACAAGGGTGGAGGGCGCGCCCTGGGGGGTAGGACACGCCCCCTACCTTGTGGGGCCCCCGAGACCCCCTGACCTACTTCTTCCGCCTATATATTCTCAAATATTCCAGAAACATCAGGACATCCATCGAAAACACTTTTCCATTGCCATAACCTTTTGTTTCCACGAGATCCCATCTGGAGGTCTTTTCCGGTACTATGCCGGAGGGGGGTTCGACCACGGACGGCATCTACATCAACCCTATTGCCCTTTCGATGAAGTGTGAGTAGTTTACCACAGACCTACGTGTCCATAGCTAGTAGCTAGATGGCTTCTTCTCTCTCTTTGATCCTCAATACCATGTTCTCCTCGATGTTCTTGGAGATCTATCCGATGCAATCTTCTTTTGCGGTGTGTTTGCCAAGATCCGATGAATTTTGGATTTATGATCAGATTATCTATGAATATAATTTGAGTCTCTTCTGAATTCTTATATGCATGATTTGATATCTTAGTAATTCTCTTCGACCTATCGATTTGGTTTGGCCAACTAGATTGGTATTTCTTGCAATGGGAGAAGTGCTTTGCTTTGGGTTCAATCTTGCAGTGCTCAATCCCAGTGATAGTAGGGGACATGACACGTATTGTATTATTGCCATCGAGGATAACAAGATGGGATTTTCATAATATTGCTTGAGTTAATTCCGCTACATCATGTCATCTTACTTAATGTGTTACTCTGTTCTTATGAACTTGATACTCTAGATGTAGAATCGCTTCGGTCGATGTGTGGAGTAATATTAATAGATGCAGGCAGGAGTCGGTCTACTTGACACGGACGTGATGCCTATATTCATGATCATTGCCTTATATATCGTCATAACTTTGCGCTTTTCTATCAATTGCTTGGCAGTAATTTGTTCACCCACCGTAATATTTGCTATCATGAGAGAAGCCTCTAGTGAAACCTATGGCCGCCGGGTCTATTTTACATTTCAGATCTACTATTTTGCAATCTTTTACTTTCCAATATATGAACCAAAAAACCCAAAAATATTTAGTTTACAAGTTATCTATCTCTATCAGATCTCACTTCTGCAAATAACCGTGAAGGGATTGACAACCCCTTTTTTGCATTGGGTGCAAGTTGTTTGATTGTTTGTGCAGGTATTTGGTGATTTTTGCGTAGTCTCCTACTGGATTGATACCTTGGTTCTCAAACTGAGCGAAATACTTACTCTACTTTGCTGCATCACCCTTTCCTCTTCAAGAGAAAAAACTACGCAAGCTCAAGAGGTAGCAGGAAGAATTTCTAGCGCTGTTGCCCGGGAGATCTACGTCAAGTCAAGACCTACCAAGTACCCTTAACTAAACTCTCATCTCTCGCACTTACATTATTTGCCATTCGCCTCTCGTTTTCCTCCCCCCCCCCCACTTCTAAAATGATTTTCGAAAAGATTTACCTTTTCTTCGCCCTTCTTTCGTTCGTCTTGTTCGCTTGCTTTTTGTGTGCTTGTGTGTTGGATTGCTTGCTTTATCACGATGGCTCAACCAAAAAACTCTGATCCTCACCTTAAAAGGTTGGTAGAAATTGAAAATACTGTGAGAAGCTTTATGTCTTTGCAATTTGAGCACAACAATTTCTTTAGAAACGAGCTCAAGGAGCAGAAAAGTTTCATGGAGTTTATGAATAAAGAGATCGATGATATGTCTAAAGAATTTTATGGCCTAAAATATCAATTTCCTCATCTTGAAAATTTAGTGGGTCAGATCTCTGATAAGCAAGCCACCTTAGTAAATAAGATGGCCGCTAACCGAGAATCTGAAAATAATAATGAAGATCTTAAAGTGATTGATGTGACTCCTGTTGAATCTTTGTTTTCCAAAATAAATATAGATAAAGATGGGATAGGAGATGAGTCAACTTTAGCTAAAATGCGTCCCAATAATTCGGAGTTTTTAGATCTTGACACAAAAACTTATAAAAGTGGGATTGGCAAAGTCAAAACTTTAAGTAGCAATGGACCCACTAGTTTGGATCGCAAGGAATTTAATTATGATAATTGTTCTTTAATAGATTGTATTTCCTTGTTGCAATATATGTTGAATTCTCCTCATGCTTATGCTCAAAATAAAGCTTTTACTAAACATATCGTTGATGCTATGATGCAATCTTTTGAAGAAAAGCTTGAATTGGAAGTTTTTATCCCTAGAAAACTTTATGATGAGTGGGAACTTACTATTAAGATCAAGATTAAAGGTTATGAGTGCGATGCTTTGTGTGATTTGGGTTCTAGCATTTCTATGATTCCAAAAACTTTATGTGATGTGCTAGGTTTCCATGAAATTGATGAGTGTTCTTTAAATTTTGCATCTTGCGGATTCCACTATTAAGAAACCTATGGGAAGGACTAATGATGTTCTTATTATTGCAAATAGGAATTATGTGCTCATAGATTTCATTCTTCTTGATATAGATTGCAATCCTACATGTCCTGTTATTCTTGGTAGACCTTTCCTTAGAACAATTGGTGCCATTATTGATATGAAAGAAGGAAACATTAGATTTCCATTTCCATTAAGGAAAGGCATGGAACACTTTCCAGGAAAGAAAATTAAATTGCCTTATGAATCTATTATGAGAGTTGCATATGGATTGCATACGAAAGATGATAATACCTAGATCTATTTGCGTTTTATGCCTAGCTAAGGGCGTTAAACAATAGCGCTTATTGGGAGGCAACCCAATTTTATTTCTGATTGTTATTTTTGCTTATGTTTTTCAATAATAAAACATTATTACTTATGTAGTAATTGTGTTTTGGTGTTTCAATTAGTGTTTGAGCCAAGTAAGACCTTCGGGGTGGCTTACGATGATCGTTGATTTGATTTTGCTGAAAAACAGAAACTTTTGCGCCCAATGCAGGAAATTCAATAATTCACTAGAACGTGAAAACCTTCTAAAATTTGTACACAAAATTTATATATATAATTCCCCACGTCGTCCTAATTTTTTAGAATTTTTAGAGTTACGGAAGTATGCGAAGTTTTCAGATTGCTACAGACTGTTTTGTTTTTGACAGATTTTGTTTCTATGTGTTGTTTGCTTATTTTGATGCATCTATGGCTAGTGTCGGGGGGTATGAACCATGGAAAAGTTGGAATACATTAGATATTACACCAATATAAAATAATAATAAGATCATAATAGTACCTTGAGTGGTTATTTGCTTTGTTTTACTAACGGAGCTCACGAGATTTTTGTTGAGTTTTGTGTTGTGCAGTTTTCAAGTTTTGCGTAAGGATTTATCGGACTATGGTATAAGTAGTGGCAAGTGCCTAAGCTTGGAGATTCCCAAGGCACCCAAAGGTAATATCCAAGGACGGCAAAGATCCTAAGCATGGGGATGCCCCAGGAAGGCATCCCCTCTTTCGTCTTCATCTATCGGTAACTTTACTTGAGGCTATATTTTTATTCACCACATGATATGTGTTTTGATTGGAGCGTTGTGTATGATATGATTCTTTGCTTTTAGTTCGCCACAATCATCCTTTCTATACACACCTTTTGAGAGGGACACGCTTCAATCGTGATTTATTAGAATACTATATGTGCTTCACTTATATCTTTTGAGCTAGGCAATTATTCTCTAGTGCTTCACTTATATCTTTTTAGAGCACGGTGGTGGTTTTATTTTATAGAAATTGTTGAACTCTCTTGCTTCACTTATATTATTTTGAGAGTCCTTAAAAACAGCATGGTAATTTGCTTGGGTTATGAATTTAGTCCTAATATGATAGGCATCCAAAGGAGATATAATAAAAAACTTTCATATGTAGGGCATTGAATACTATGTGAAGTTAATTTGACTCCTTGTGATTGTTTTGAGATGTTAAGATGGTAATATTAGAGTCATGCTAGTGGTAGTTTGTGAGGTTAAAGAAATAATTGTGTTAAGGTTTGTGATTCCCGTAGCATGCATGTATGGTCTCCTAACTATGTAACCGAATTGGACCACTTTGTATTTTGAGTGTTTGTCTTTGCATGAAGGTCGGGGGCGCGCGATGGTTAACTCCTACCAACCTTCCCCCTAGGAGCATGCATCGTAGTACTTTTCTTCGAGAACTAATAATTTTTTTCGCAATAAGTATGTGAGTTCTTTATGACTAATGTTGGGTCCATGGATTATACGCACTCTCACCCACCTTGCTAGCCACTCTAGTGTCGCGCAACTTTCGTCGGTGCATAAAACCCTCCATATACTTTACTCATGACAGCCACCATACCTACCTATTATGGCATTTCCATAGCCATTCTGAGATATATTGCCATGTAACTCCGTCGTTCTGTTTATTATGACACGCATCATCATTGTCATATTGCTTTGCATGATCATGTAGTTGACATAGTATTTGTGGCAAAGCCACTATTCATATTTTTTTATACATGTCACTCTTGGTCATTGCACATCCTGGTACACCGCCGGAGGCATTCATATAGAGTCATATATTTGTTCTAGTATCGAGTTGTAATATCGAGTTGTAAGTAAATAAAAGTGTAATGATCATCATTATTAGAGCATTGCCCTAGTGAGGAAAGGATGATGGAAGCTATGATTCCCTCACAAGTTTGGATGAGTCTCCGGACTTTAAAAATAATAAAAGAGGCCAAAGAAGCCCAAATAAAAAATGAGAGAAAAAGAGAGAAGGGGCAATGTTACTATCCTTTTCCACACTTGTGCTTCAAAGTAGCACCATGTTCTTCATAATAGAGAGTCTCCTATGTTGTCACTTTCATATATTACTAGTGGGAATTTTTCGTTATAGAACTTGGCTTGTATATTCCAACGATGGGCTTCCTCAAACGCCCTAGGTCTTCATGAGCAAGCAAGTTGATGCACACCCACTAGTTGTCTTTTGAGCTTTCATACACTTATAGCTCTAGTGCATCCGTTACATGGCAATTCCTACTCACTCACATTGATATCGATTGATGGACATCTCCATAGTCCATTGATTTGCCTAGTTGATGTGAGACTTTCCCCCTCCTTTTGTCTATTACCGCCTTCTATTCCACCCATAGTGCTATATCCATAGCTCACGCTCACGTATTGCGTGAAGAGTTGAAAAGGTTTAAGAATGTTAAAGTATGAAAACAATTGCTTGATTGACATCGGGATAGGCATGATTTATACTTTGTGTTAAGAAGAGGGAGCATAAATGACTATATGATTTTGTAGGGATGACTTTCTTTAGCCATCTTATTTTTGAAGCTTCGTAGATTACTTTTTAGTATGCTTGAAGTATTATTGTTTTGATATTGATAAACTTTTATTTTGAGTCTTATGGATCTAAACATTCATGCCACAATAAAGATATTGCATAGATAAATATGTTGGGTAGCATTCCACGTCAAAAATTCTATTTTTATCATTTACCTACTCGAGGACGAGCATGAATTAAGCTTGGGGATGATTGATACGTCTCCAACGTATCTATAATTTTTTATTGTTCCATGCTATTATATATCTGTTTTGGATGTTTTATATGCATTAATATGCTATTTTATATTATTTTGGGACTAACCTATTAACCTAGAGCCTAGTGCCAGTTTCTGTTTTTTTCCTTGTTTTTGAGTTTTACAGAAGAGGAATATTAAACGGAGTCCAAACGGAACGAAACTTTACGAGGATTTTTCTTGGACCAGAAGACATCCAAAGGACTTGGAGTACATGACAGGGGATCTATGAGGCGTCCACAAGGGTGGAGGGCGCGCGCCCTACCTTGTGCCCCCCCCCCTAATCCCCCGAACCTACTTCTTCCGCCTATATATTCTCAAATATTCCAGAAACATCAGAACATCCATAGAAACCACTTTTTCGCTACCGTAACCTTCTTTTTGCACGAGATCCCATCTGGAGGCCTTTTCTGGTACTCTGCCAGACGGGGATTCGACCATGGAGGGCATCTACATCAACCCTATTGCCCTTCCGATGAAGTGTGAGTAGTTTACCACAGACCTAGGGATCCATAGCTAGTAGCTAGATGGCTTATTCTCTCTCTTTGATCCTCAATACCATGTACTCCTCGATGTTCTTAGAGATCTATCTGATGTAATCTTATTTTGCGGTGTGTTTGCGAAGAACCGATGAATTGTAGATTTATGATCAGATTATCTATGAATATTATTTGTGTCTCTTCTGAATTATTATATGCATGATTTGATATCTTAGTAATTCTCTTTGAACTATCGGTTTGGTTTGGCCAACTAGATTGGTATTTCTTGCAATGGGAGAAGTGCTTTGCTTTGGGTTCAATCTTGCGGTGCTCAATCCCAGTGATAGTAGGGGACATGAAACGTATTGTATTGTTGCCATCGAGGATAACAAGTTGGGGTTTTCATCATATTGCTTGAGTTAATTTCGCTACATCATGTCATCTTACTTAATGTGTTACTCTGTTCTTATGAACTTAATACTCTAGATGCAGAATCATTTCGGTCGATGTGTGGAATAATAGTAGTAGATGCAGGAAGGAGTCTGTCTACTGGACACGGACGTGATGCCTATATTCATGATCATTGCCTTAGATATCATCATAACTTTGTGTTTCTCTATCAATTGCTTGGCAGTAATTTGTTCACCCACCGTAATATTTGCTCTCATGAGAGAAGCCTCTAGTGAAACCTATGGACCCCGGGTCTATTTTACATCTTACAAGTTTTAGATCTACTATTTTGCAATCTTTTACTTTCCAATCTATAAACCAAAAAACCGAAAAATATTTACTTTACAAGTTATCTATCTCTATCGGATCTCACATTTGCAAATAATCATGAAGGGGTTGACAACCCTTTTTGCGTTGGGTGCAAGTTGTTTGATTGTTTGTGCAGGTATTTGGCAATTTGTGCGTAGTCTCCTACTGGATTGATACCTTGGTTCTCAAACTGAGGGAAATACTTACTCTACTTTGATGCATCACCCTTTACTCTTCAAGGGAAAAACCAATGCAAGCTCAAGAGGTAGCAAGCTTCTCCTTGTCGGGAACGATAAGGAGGACGACGGGCGCAAATAAGTTCACCTCGTTACCCCTGACACTTTCTGTATGAAAGACTTGGGATTAAGGAAACCTTGTCAGCCCCAACATTTGTGCTCCCATTTCTTGATTCGAAGCTTCTTCGGTCAAATTTGTTGCAGTAGAATTTGGAGGAGGGCGGACAAGGAGTCGGCCTATGTCCGCGAACTCTAGCCCGCCGCATAGGGACTAGTAGCCACCGTGGAAAGGCCTGGCAAGATGCCCTGCCGGAAAATTTTGTCTACTAGGAAGTACTGGGGAAGAATTCCTCAGCATGGTTATAATACATGCACAAATGCCCCAGCAGGCATTCTTTTCCATTAATACATAGATAACAAGTACATTTCATACAAGATACAAACATGGGTAGAGGATTACATAATTTTAACTAAACCTTGGCAAATGCCTACATTTTTTGATTTGAAAAAAGATAAGTGCCCCGTAATGCCTATTTTGTCCCTCTCCTCCTAGGAGTTGTATCCAGAAGGAAAGAGGGCAAAAGGAGTGCCTGGGCAGAAGCCCAGCCTGACCCTGTTAGGGCCCACGGGACGCAGCCTGACAAGATCGGGAGGGCCTCTCCCCGACAAGGAAGAAGAGGCTAGGGAGAGCGGCTAGGCGATGCCCTGGTCACCACCGCTAGGACAGGAGGAACACGACAGGAGGGACACCAACACGGAAGACGAAGCCGGAGTCCACGAGGAAGCCTGTCGAGGTCCAGCTGGAGGAGGCGGAGACACCTACACCCAACACCCCGACAAATTGCTCTACCAGGGAAAAGTCCAGGTGCACATGATGGTGCTGTCGGCGCCTAGCTGACGGTGACGATGCGTCCAGTGCTCAGCTGGAGTCTGAGTCATCAGCTTCCTGCTTGACGACCGGGGGCTCGGCACCATCGCCTTCGTCGTTGCTACTTCTCGAGCTTGCGTTGTATTACCTCTAAGAGGAAAGGGTGATGCAGCACAATAGCGTAACTATTTCCCTTAGTTTTTGAGAACCAAGGTATCAATCCAGTAGGAGACCACGCGCGAGTCCCTCGCACCTGCACAAACAAATAAGAACTTCGTAGCCAACGCGATAAGGGGTTGTCAATCCCTTCACGGTCACTTACGAAAGTGAGATCTGATAGATATGATAAGATAGTATTTTTGGTATTTTTGGTATAGAAACGGAAAGTAAATAATGCAAAGTAAAGTAGATGGAAGATTAATATGATGAGAATAGACCCGGGGGGCATATGTTTCACTAGTGGCTTCTCTCATGATAGCAGAATTCTACGGTGGGTGAACAAATTACTGTCGAGCAATTGATAGAAAAGCGCATAGTTATGAGAATATCTAGGCATGATGATTATATATAGGCATCACGTCCATAACAAGCAGACCGAAACGATTCTGCATCTACTACTATTACTCCACACATCGACTGCTATCCAGCATGCATCTAGAGTATTAAGTTCATAAGAACAGAGTAACGTCTTAAGCAAGATGACATGATGTAGAGGGATAAACTCAAGCAATATGATATAAACCCCATCTTTTTATCCTCGATGACAACAATACTATACGTGCCTTGCTGCCCCTACTGTCACTGGGAAAGGACAACGCAAGATTGAACCCAAAGCCAAGCACTTCTCCCATTGCAAGAACTGTAGATCTAGTAGGCCAAACCAAACCAATAATTCAAAGAGACTTGCAAGGATATTATAATCATACATAAAAGATTTCGGAAAATAATCAAATATTGTTCATAGATAATCTTGATCATAAACCCACAATTCATCAGATCTCGACAAACACACAGCAAAAAGATGACATCAAATAGATCTCCTCGAAGATCGAGGAGAACTTTGTATTGAGATCCAAAAAGAGAGAAGAAGCCATCTAGCTAATAACTATGGACCCGAAGGTCTGTGGTAAACTACTCACAACTCATCGGAGGGGCTATGGTTGTGATGTAGAAGGCCTCCGTGATCGATGCCCCCACCGGCGGAGCTCCGGAACAGGCCCCAAGATGGGATCTCACGGCAACAGAAGGTTACGGCGGTGGAATTAGGGTTTCTGCGTGCTCCTCGATGATTTTAGGGTATGAGTATATATATAGGATGAAGAGGGGCGCCGGGGGAGCCAGAGGGGGCCCACGAGGGTGGGGGGCGCGCCCCCTGCCCTCGTGGCCACCTCTTTCGTTCCCTCGCGTGTACTCCAAGTCTTGTGTGTTGATACGGTTCCAAAAATAACTCTCCCGAAGGTTTCATTCTGTTTGGACTCCGTTCGATATTCCTTTTCTGCGAAACACTGAAATAGGCAAAAAAATAGCAATTTGCACTGGGCCTTGGGTTAGTAGGTTAGTCCCAAAAATAATATAAAAGTGTATAATAAAGTCCATTAAACATCCAAAACCGAATATATAATAGCATCTACCAATCAAAAATAACAGATACGTTGGAGACGTATCAAACATCCCCAAGCTTAATTCCTTCTCGTCCTCGAGTAGGTAAATGATAAAAATAGAATTTTTGATGTGGAATGCTAACCAACATAATTCTCAATATAATTTCTTTATTGTGGCATGAATGTTCAAATCCGAAAGATTTAAGACAAAGGTCTATATTGACTTAAGAATAATAATATTTCAAGCATACTAACAAAGCAAACATGTCTTCTCAAAATAACATGCCCAAAGAAAGTTCATCCCTACAAAATCATATAGTTAGGCTCTGCTCCATCTTCGTCACACAAAATACTCAAATCATGCACAACCCCGATTTCAGCCAAGCACTTGTTTCATACTTAAATTTTTTCAAACTTTTTCAACTTTCACGCAATACATGAGCATGAGCCATGGACATAGCACTATATGGAATAGAGTGGTGGTTGTGGAGAATACAAAAGAGGAATATGGTCTCACATCAACTAGGCATATCAATGGGCTATGGAGATGCCCATCAATAGATATCAATGTGAGTGAGTAGGGATTGTCATGCAATGGATGCACTAGAGCTATAAATGTATGTAAGCTCAACAAAAGGAACTAAGTGGGTGTGCATCCAACTTGCTTGCTCACGAAGACCTAGGACATTTGAGGTAGCCCATCGTTGGAATATACAAGCCAAGTTCTATAATGAAAATTCCCACTAGTATATGAAAGTGACAAAACAAGAGACTCTCTATCATGAAGATGATGGTGCTACTTTGAAGCACAAGTGTGGAAAAAGATAGTAGCATTGTCCCTTTTATTTTCTTTTTTCTTTTTTCCCTTTTTTGGGGCCTTTCTTTTTTTATTTTTGGCCTTTCCTTTTTTTTCTTTTTTTTCTTTGGGACAATGCTCTAATAATGATGAACATCACACTTCTATTGATTTACAACTCGATATTACAACTCGATACTAGAACAAAGTATGACTCTATATGAATGCCCCCGGTGGTGTACCGGGATGTGCAATGAATCAAGAGTGACATGTATAAAAAATAATGCATGGTAGCTTGGCCACAAATATGATGCCAACAACATGATCATGCATGGCAATATGACAATGATGAAGCGTGTCATAATAAACGGAACGGTGGAAAGTTGCATGGCAATATATCTCGGAATGGCTATGGAAATGCCATGATAGGTAGGTATGGTGGCTGTCTGGAGGAAGGTATAAGGTGGGTGTATGGTACCGGCGAGAGTTGCGCGATACAAGAGAGGCTAGCAATGGTGGAAGGGTGAGAGTGCGTATAATCCATGGACCCAACATTAGTCATAAAGAACTCACATACTTATTGAAAAAATCTTCAAGTCATCAAAACAAAGTACTACACGCATGCTCCTAGGGGAAGGGTTGGTAGGAGTTAACCATCGCGCGATCCCGACCTCCACACAAAGGATGACACTCAATGAAATACCTCATGCTTCAAATTTGTCACACAACGGTTACCATACGTGCATGCTACGGGACTTGCAAACATTAACACAAGTATTTCTCAAATTCACAACTAATCTAATAGCATGACTCTAATATCACCATCCTCATATCTCAAAACAATAATCAAGTATCAAACTTCTCATAGTATTCAATACACTTTATATGAAAGTTTATACTATACCCATCTTGGATGCCT
Source organism: Secale cereale (assembly GCA_902687465.1). Classification (NCBI taxonomy): domain Eukaryota; kingdom Viridiplantae; phylum Streptophyta; class Magnoliopsida; order Poales; family Poaceae; genus Secale; species Secale cereale. The sequence continues at coordinate 381,457,597 of LR738713.1, forward strand.
ATCATATTAGGACTAGTTTTATAACCAAAGCACACTACCATGCTGTTCTAAAAGACTCTCAAAATAATATAAGTGAAGCATAAGAGATCAATAATTTCTCCAAAATAAAACCACCACCGTGCTCTAAAAGATATAAGTGAAGCACTAGAGCAAAATTGTCTAGCTCAGAAGATATAAGTGAAGCACATAGAGTATTCTAATAAATTCTAAATCATATTTATATCTCTCAAAAGGTGTGTCCAGCAAGGACGATTGTGGCAAACTAAAAAGCAAAGACTCAAATCATACATGACTCTCCAAGCAAAACACATATCATGTGGTGAATAAAAATATAGTCTCAAGTAAAGTTACCGATAGACGAAGACGAAAGAGGGGATGCCTTCCCGGGGCATCCACAAGCTTAGGATTTTGGTTGTCCTTGAATTTTACCTTTGGGTGCCTTGGGCATCCCCAAGCTTAGGCTTTTGCCACTCTTTGTTCCATAGTCCATCAAATCCATACTCAAAACTTGAAAACTTCACAACACAAAACTTAGCCAAAAATCTCGTGAGCTCCGTTAGTATAAGAAAACAAACCACCACTCAAAGGTACTATAATGAACTCATTATTTGTTCATATTGGTGTTAGACCTACTGTATTCCAATTTCTCCATGATTCATACTCCCCGATATTACTAATAGATTCATCAAAATAAGCAAACAACACACGAAAAACAGAATCTGTCAAAAACATAACAGTCTGTAGCAATCTGTAACTTTCGAATACTTTTGTAACTCTAAAAAAATAAACAAAATTGTTGGACGTGAGGAATTCTTCTATTAATCATCTGCACAAAGAATCAACTAAAAAGCACTCTCCAGTGAAAAATGGCAGCTAATCTCGTGAGCACAAAAGTTTCTGTTTTTACAGCATGACCACATAAACTTCACCCAAGTCTTCCCAGAGGTTCTACTTGGCACAAACACTAATTAAAACACAAAACCACATCTAAACAAAAGATAGATGCGTTATTTATTACTAAATAGAAGCAAAAGAAATAAAATAAAATTGTGTTGCCTCCCAACAAGCTCTTTCTTTATAGCCATTAAGATAGGCTTGAAAATTCAATGATGCTCACATGAAAGACAGGACTTGAAGCACAAAAAAAGCATCATATAGCATGTGAAAATCACATCCAAGTCTAACATACTTCCTATGCATAGGAATTTTATAGGAAAACAAATTAGCAAGACAAGCAAGATCTAACATATGCAAGGAAGAAGAAAGAAACAAGATCAATCTCAACATGAAGAGAGGTAATTTAGTAACATGAAGATTTCTACAACCATATTTTCCTCTCTCATAATAATTGCATGTAGGATCATAAGAAAATTCAACAATATAGCTATCACAAAATATATTCTCAACACGATCCACATGCATACGAAGTTGACACTCTTCCAAAATAGTGGGATCAACATTAACTAAAGTCATGACCTCTCCAAACCCAATTTTATCAAAAAAAATCATAAGATTGAACATTATCCAAATATGTGGGATCTAAAGTTGACACTCTTCCAAACCCACTTTCAATATTATTCCAAATATTATTATCAATCTCATATTCATCATGGGGATTAAATAATTTTTTAAGATCATAAGAAGAATCACCCCAATCATGGTCATTGCAACAAGTAGTGGACATAGCAAAACTAGCATCCCCAAGCTTAGGGTTTTGCATATAATTAGCATAATTTATATCAATAGAATTTATAATAACATTGTTGTAATCATGCTTTTTACTCAAGGAGCTGTCATGAATCACTTTATAATTTTCTTTCAATACTTCATCATAATTTTCAGATTCACAAATTTGAAGCAAAACCTCATAAAGAAAATCTAGTGCACTAAACTCACTTGCAATTGGTTCATCATAGTTGGATCTCTTAAGGAGATTGGCAAGAGGATGAGGATCCATAATTTAGCAAGCGAAGATGCAAGCTGGCACATGGCAACACAAGCAAACAAAAAGGCGAACGGAAAAAAAGGCGAACGGAAAAAAGGCAAACGGAAAAAGGGCGAATAAAACAGCAAAGGTGAAGTGCGGGAGAGGAAAATGAGAGGCAAATAATATAGTGCGAGGGATAAGAGTTTGTGACAGGTACTTGGTATATGACTTTTACGTAGATCTCCCCGGCAACGGCGCCAGAAATTCTTCTTGCTACTTCTCGAGCTTGCATTGTATTACCTCGAAGAGGAAAGGGTGATGCAGCACAGTAGCGTAAGTATTTCCCTTAGTTTTTGAGAACCAAGGTATCAATCCAGTAGGAGACCACGCGTGAGTCCCTCGCATCTGCACAAACAAATAAGAACTTCGCAGCCAACGCGATAAGGGGTTGTCAATCCCTTCACGGTCACTTACGAAAGTGAGATCTGATAGATATGATAAGATAGTATTTTTTGTATTTTTGGTATAGAATAGAAAGTAAATAATGCAAAGTAAAGTAGATGGAAGATTAATATGATGAGAATAGACCTGGGGCCATAGGTTTCACTAGTGGCTTCTCTCATGATAGCAGAATTCTACGGCGGGTGAACAAATTACTGTCGACCAATTGATAGAAAAGCGCATAGTTATGAGAATATATAGGCATGATCATTATATATAGGCATCACATCCGTAACAAGTAGACCGAAACGATTCTGCATCTACTACTATTACTCCACACATCGACTGCTATCCAACATGCATCTAGAGTATTAAGTTCATAAGAACAGAGTAATGCCTTAAGCAAGATGACATGATGTAGAGGGATAAACTCAAGCAATATGATATAAACCCCATCTTTTTATCCTCGATGGCAACAATACTATATGTGCATTGCTGCCCCTACTGTCACTGGGAAAGGACACCGCCAGATTGAACCCAAAGCCAAGCACTTCTCCCATTGTAAGAACTATAGATCTAGTAGGCCAAACCAAACCAATAATTCGAAGAGACTTGCAAGGATATTATAATCATACATAAAAGATTTCAGAAAAGAATCAAATATTGTTCATAGATAATCTTGATCATAAACCCCAATTCATCGGATCTCAACAAACACACCGCAAAAAGATCACATCGAATAGATCTCCTCGAAGATCGAGGAGAACTTTGTATTGAGATCCAAAATGAGAGAAGAAGCCATCTAGTTAATAACTATGGACCCGAAGGTCTGTGGTAAACTACTCACAACTCATCGGAGGGGCTATGGTGTTGATGTAGAGGCCCTCCATGATCGATGCCCCCTCCGACGGAGCTCCGGAACATGCCCCAAGATGGGATCTCACGGGAACAGAAGGTTACGGCGGTGGAATTAGGGTTTCTGCGTGCTCCTCAATGTTTTCAGGGTATGAGAATATATATATCGGAGGAAGAGGGGCACCGGGGGAGCCAAAGGGGGCCCACGAGGGTGGGGGGCACCCCTGCCCTCGTGGCCACCTCTTTCGTTCCCTCGCGTGTACTCCAAGTCTTCTGTGTTGATACGGTTCCAAAAATAACTCTCCCAAAGGTTTCATTCCGTTTGGACTATGTTTTATATTCCTTTTCTGTGAAACACTGAAATAGGCAAAAAAATAACAATTTGCACTGGGCCTTGGGTTAGTAGGTTAGTCCCAAAAACAATATAAAAGTGTATAATAAAGCCCATTAAACATCCAAAACAGAATATATAATAGCATGGAACAATCAAAAATTATAGATACGTTGGAGACGTATCAGCCGTCAGTGTCCTCCTCGTCGCTGTCGCTCGAGGAGGAGCTTTCATCATCGGTCGAGCTCTCCGCGCAGCACCCTAAGCGAGCACTCGAATGCCCGAAGACCTTGATGGAGAGGAGATCAGCCTCCATTAGCTTAAAATGGAGGATGTGCCCTTCCGCCAAGTTATGGGCACATGCAAAACTTTTCCAGCCACACCGGAGAAGCATGACATGAAGAGCGGGGAACTCGACGTCCACCCACATGTTGCCATTACAGCAACCCCTCATGTGCATCTTCAACCCATGCAGTTGTTCAACCTCCATCACCCTTGCAAAAGGACTAGGAAGTCGAAGACGACTACGTGGAGGTTCGCGCAGTCTAGCAATGAATTCCAGCACCGTGTCTCCAACATGACCACTACCGCGGCGAGATCTGACACTACTAGAGATGCCAAATTCAAATTTCCTCCAACCAAACTCTAATCCACCTATTCTAGCAATCTTCTATGCCCTACTCATGTCCCGATTTGGCCAAAACTCAAAGAATGCAACATGTATTGCCCTAGAACCTATATTAAAAAACTAGAACAGTAGGAGAGGAAAACGGGGGCAAAGCCGGCATCCATGGCAAGAGGAGAGAGTGGGGATCGATTCCATCGGTCGGAATCGCGGAAGACGGCATAGAATAGGTGGCCTGGCAGCGGCCACTGGAGCAACTTCTTAACCTGGGAGAGAGGAGAATGTGAGGGAGAGAGAGATGAATGGGTATGGGGGATGTCGTGGATTTGTCACGGCAGATGCCCTAGGACTAGGACTTAGATGTGGAGCCATCGCAACTAGGTTAGCTTGAAGGGGTTAAACGGGACAAGAGACACGAAGAGTTTTTAATCCTGGTTCAGACCCTCAATGAGGTAAAAGCTTAATCCAGCTGGGGGTGTATTTCTCGAGTCCCATTGACCAGGGAGCGAATACGCTTGACCTTTTTCTCGAGCGATTGTTTCTTGAGTTAACCCGCCGCCGGGTCACCCCTTTATATACAGGTTGATGCCCGGTGGCTTACAGAGTCCCGGCCGTCTCATACACAACGCGTCCGGCTCGGTAACCAACTAAGTTTGCCTTACAATACAAGTTTAAACATATGGTGGTTCACACCCATGGGCCTCAACTCGTCCCCGGGTCTTGGGCCTTCAATAAGCTTGCTCTATGAACCACCATCTTCATGTCATCTTGGGCTTCTTTATCTTAAACCGCCAGTGGCATGACCCGGCCCCTCCTGGGAGGGTCATACCTAGTAGTTATATCCCTAACAGGGGAGTTGGAACTCCCCCTGCCGACTCATAACCCCTCCCCCCCACCAATCTGCAACGCGGTAGTACCGCTCAGAGGAGCGGTAGTACTGCCCCAGTACTACTCACGACAGGAGGTCGGGTAGTACCGCTCCAGGGTAGTCCCGCAGTGCTCGGCGATAGTAGCGCGCATGCGCAAACTTGCAAGATCAAGTTGAAAGGGTGGCTTATGTAAATATCTAGAGGTTGTAGATGACATGGCTTCGGTTGGAGACACGAAAACTAGCAAATGGGAAGATAAACTCCAAGTTCAAAAGGACAAACAAAAGGAGAGCAAACTTGGAGTGACTCAAAGCACAACAAAGCCCTAACTCAAGCAAATACCTCACTAGGAGTGGGCGCTGGCCGAAGCCACCTATGTTTGAGTCAATTGGTATGGCACCGCGAAGATTTTATCCTTGGGCCCATGATCAGAACTCATCTTTGAAGCACAAGTACCATCAATAATGGCTAATGTGAAAGACTTGATCGACTTATGCATAGTGGGGGAGGGAGAGTTCATTGAAAGAACAACACTCCCCCTATGTCCATGCCTACATCTAGAACAAGATAACATGGTGAATGCGGTAGTGCGCGCCTAGATTCAAGCCACGTTGCTCAAATCAATGATATTTAGCTCATGCCTTAACTCGCGAAATCTTGCTTCATCCAATGGCTCTATGAAGATATATGCTAGTTGCTCTTGAGTGTTGACGTAGATAATATCAATGTCTCCACGCTTGATGTGATCCTGGATGAAATGATGATGAATCTCAATATGATTCGTCTTGCTATGTTTCACCGGATTGTAGGAGATCTTGATAGCACTTTCATTGTCACATAGAAGAGGCACTTTGTCACAAGTGACACTATAATTCTTTAATGTTTGCCTCATCCATAGTAATGGAACACAACAACTTGCGGCGAATACATACTCGGCCTCGGTGGTGGAGAGAGACACACAATTTTGCTTCTTTGAAGACCAACTCACCAAAGAGCGACCAAGGAATTGGCACCCTTTGGAAGTTGGCTTCCTATCCACACGGTCGCCCGCCCAATCCGAATCCAAATATACCATGAGATTGAAACTTTCTCCTTTGGGGTACCATTAACCAAAGTTTGGGGTATGAGCCAAATATTGAAAGATTCGCTTGACCGCCACACAATGGCTTTCCTTAGGTGCAGCTTGAAACCGTGCACACATTCCCACACTCAACATGATATCTGGCCTAGATGCACAAAGGTAAAGCAAGGATCCAATCATGGAGCGCTATACCTTTTGATCCATCGCTTTACCATTGGGATCAATGTCAAGTTGGCACTTGGTTGGCAATGGAGTCTTAGCCGGCTTGACATCATCTAGCTTGAATCTCTTGAGCATGTCATGAGTATATTTTGTTTGATTTATGAAGGTGCCTTCTCTTCTTTTCTTGACTTAAAACGCAAGAAATAATTTCAACTCTCCCATCATTGACATCTCAAACTTCTCGGTCGTTAGTGTAGCAAACTCATCATTGAAAGATTTTTTTAGGAGAACCAAAAATAATATCATCAACATATAGTTGGCATATGAACAAATCCCCTTTGACCCTCTTAGTAAAAAGAGTGGGGTCGATTTTCTCAATTTCAAACCCATGATCTTGCAACAACTCGGTAAGGTGCTCATACCACGCACGCGAGACTTGTTTAAGGCCATAGAGTGCCTTGTTTAGTTTATATACATGATTGGGGAGCTTGGGATCCTCAAACCCCGGGAGTTGTCTGACATATACCAACACATTTAAAGGACCATTAAGAAATGCACTTGTCACGTGCATTTGTCGCAACTTGAAGTCATGATGAGATGCATATGCAAGCAACATGCAAATAGATTCAAGACGAGAAACGGGAGTAAAGGTTTCACCATAGTCTATACCCTTGACTTGGGACTAGCCTTGTGCTACCAATCTTGACTTGTTTCAAACCACCACACCGTTCACATCTTGCTTTTGTTCCAATGACATTATGGTTCTCCATTGGCCTTGGCACTAATTCCCATACTTTGTTGTTCTTGAAGTTGTTGAGTTCATCATGCATGGCTTCAGGCCAATCCGTGTCCTCGACCACTTCATGTAACTTTTGGGGTTCAACACAAGAAACAAATGTGCGATGCTCACAAAAGTTTGTTAATTATTTACGGGTAGTTACCCCCTTTCTTAGGCTACCAGGCACATTCTCCATGACATGTTCTTGTTGTTTGAGTTTGGAAGAAATCTTGGTGGCATACACTCTAATAGCTCCTCCATAGAAATTTGAGGAGCATCATCTTTAGTGTCGTCTTGATCTTTCTCTTGATCTTGAGCTTGCTCGTACTCATGAACTTGATCTTGGGCATCAGTTGGTGTATCACCATCATCATGAGGTTGATCTTGCCCTTGACCTTGTTCACTTGGTTGAGGGCCTTCACTTTGTTCTTCTGTAGGATCGAAAGTAGGTCTAGAGGGGGTGATTAGACTACTTGACAATATAAAAAATCTGCCTTTAGATCATGCAATGTTTTTGGCAGTTTCACAATTAAGATCAACACAAGTATCACCCTACACATGCAATTCTAGAGTATAAGCAGCGGAAAGTAAATTGCACATGTAAAAGAGAGGTGGAGAAGATCAAACGCAGTTTGGTGACACGAAGATTTTTGTCGTGGTTCCGATAGGTGGTGCTATCGTACATCCACGTTGATGGAGACTTCAACCCACGGAGGGTAACGGCTGCGCGAGTCCACGGAGGGCTCCACCCACGAAGGGTCCACGAAGAAGCAACCTTGTCTATTCCATCACGGCCTACGCCCACGGAGGACTAGCCTTACTCGGGGTAGATCTTCACGAAGTAGGCGATCTCCTTGCCCTTACAAACTTCTTGGTTCAACTCCACATCTCAAAGACGGAGGCTCCCAAGCGACACCTAACCAATCTAGGAGGCACCACCCCCCAAAAGGTAATAGACGGTGTTGATGATGATGAACTCCTTGCTCTTGTGCTTCAGATGATAATCTCCCCAACACTCAACTCTCCTCACTGATATGGCTGTGGTGGAAGAAAGGTTTGAGTGGAAAGCAACTTGGGAAGGCTAGAGATCAAGTTTCATATGGTAGGAATGGAATGGCTTGATCTCAACACAAGGGTATGTGGTTCACTTCTCAGAAAGTGTATGGTAGAAGTGGTGGTACTTTCTGATGGCTCTCCTCACGAGTGAAGAGGGGGTGGAGGGGTATATATAGCCTCCACACAAAATCCAACCGTTACACACACATTTGACCAATCTCGGTGAGACCGAAGTTAAAACTCGGTCAGACCGAAAGTTCAAATATAGTGAACGTTGGGATTTTCGATGGGACCGAAAATACCATCTCGGTGTGTCCGAAGTGAGTCAAAGGTTAGGGTTTGCCATCTCGGTGTGACCGAAAACAACAACTCGGATATTCCGAAATGCTGTCATTGGTTACAGAAGGTTGGCAGTACATTTTCGGTGAGACCGAAACTCAGAATCGGATGGACCGAGAAATTAGGGTTTGGGGAAATAACTGAAGTGGTTCATCTCGGTGGGACTGAGTTTGCAGAATCGGTTTGTCCGAGATTACTTATGAGTGTGTTGAAAAATGAAGAGTGCTGATAGTTGAGGGAGCTAGATCACCAAGCACTTGAGCAACAAGAACATTAACACAACCTCATCCCCTTTTAATAGTATTGGCTTTTCCTATGGACTCAATGTGATCTTTGATCACTAAACCAAAAGTAGAGTCTTGAGCTTTTGCCAATGCTTGTCTTAGCATTTTGAGGGGTCCACTTCTTCAGACATTTCCATACCCATATCATCAAACTTCTCTGAAATGATTCTCAAGTAAATATTAGTTCAATGATATATATGTTGTTATTAATTACCAAAACCACCCGGGGATTAGTTGCACTTTCAATCTCCCCCTTTTTGGTAATTGATGACAACATATAGATCAAAGCTTCGACAAAAGATATAATCAAGGAATAATATCGTCGCTTTGAGAAGTATGTGATAAACAAGAGCTCCCCCTAAATTTGTGCATTATTTGAAATTTGCGTTTGAATGCAAATGCACAATCGATTAGGATTATGGGTCACTCTTCCATGTCACATACATCTTGGTGGAGCGCACAAAATGATAAGAGTGAGTAACATGCACTCAATCACCAAGACAAGAGTAAATAGCCATACAATAAGGAATAGCATATGATAAGCAATAAGCACACATTAAAGCATAGTATGACTAAGCACTCATTAAGGTAGCATCAAACGTAGTAGCAAGCACACATAAAGTATCAGGAACCAAAAGAAACCAATGTATCTCAAGGAAAACCGGCAAAAGAACGAAAAGACGAAAGAGCACTCTCTCTCTCGAAGCCATATGATCTATAACAATTTCTCCCCCTTTGGCAACAAGTTACCAAAAAGTTCGAAAAGGTATAGAGCTAAACGTCACTGCGGGCTCTGCTGGCGGCTCCCGTCTGGGTAGATGTCGGTGTAGAGATAGCTGCATCTGCGAAGACTTCTGCTGAAGTCTGCGGTGGAGGAGTGGATGCTGGAGCTGGAGGAACTGCTGGAGCTGTAGCTGGTGCTGAAGTGGTAGCCCTGGAGTCTGTCACTGGGATAGCTGCAGATCTGGATCCTCTGGGAATCTGAGCAGTCTGGCGATGAGAGTCCTGGACTAGATCATCCTGCATAAGCTCTGCTCTCTCCTGCCTAGTCTCCTCCATGTCTGCCTCAAGCTTGTTGACAGACACCTGAATCTCAGTCAGCTTCACGTCCAGAGCGTGGATCTTGTCCTCGACAATCCTCTCAAGGCTCTCCTGAGATTGCTCAATGCTGGCCAGGCGTTGTTCAATCCTCTGGGTAGCTTCAAGAATTTGTTCTCCAAAGCTCTTTGGCTTAGCTGCTGCTGCTGCCTCTTTGTCAGCTTTAGCCTTCTTTGCAGCTTCGATTTTGGCTTGTCCTTCAACTGAGGTAGGATCCTCTTCATCCATCACAACTACGTTGTCCTCATGCTCTGGCTGCAGTGGCAAGTGCTTCCTATCCAACAAGAATTTGCCCGTGCCAAACTTGGCGTTGATGAGCATCTGTATCTGCGGTGCAAACCCACACGACCTTTTCTGGTCAGCTGCAGTCCTCTTAATGGTTTCTACCATCAAGTCCATCACCTTAAAAGGTGCCTTCTCATCGAGAATGTGCAGCATGTTGATAGAATAGCCTCGTATCATCCGGTGGTCTTCTGACTTAGGCATCAATGTATGCCTCAGAATAGTGTTAGTGGTGGTCAGACCTGCCTGGAGATAATACACTGAGCCAAGCTTCCATCCTTCCAAATCAGCAGCTGGGATCTCCTTGTACATATTCTTCATGGAATCATGACTCTTCTTAGGAATCCCATAGACATCAATGTCGTCCTCTCTCTGCACTGGAGCGTTCAGAAGTTCTGCCCATTCTTCAACAGTCGAAGAAAACCGTTGACCTTCAGTCATCTAGGTGATCTTGCCATCAGGATAGAAGTGGGCTGTGGCATAGAACTGCATGATCATCTCGTCATTCCAAGCTGTCAGCTCTTGACCCACAAAGTCAGCAACTCCACATGCAGTAAAGCTCTCATGCACATGGGGAAAGAAGTCCCGGTGCTCTTCACTGTCAATATACTTCCAGTCAACATACCTGGTGTCAGCAACAATGGGCTTCTTATCCATTAGCACGGTCTCATAGAAATCCTGCTGCTCTCTGGTGTGGAATCTGGGGTCCACAGCAGTCCTTCTCCTTACAGCATATGGATCAGACTGTCTCCATAGCCTGAGACCTTTGTCCTTTCTTGCCTTCATGTCCTCAGCTTGAGGATGAGCATCATTGTGGAGTGGAAATTTGGGACGGAGCTTAAGCAACACATGCTCTTCATCTGATTCAGACTGTGGCATCTCACCTTTGTTCTTCTCAGAAGCTGGAATGCTTCTGGTTGTTCTCTTGGGCTTGGCTGGAGCTGCCTTGGATGGAGCAGGCTTATTGGGCTTAGAAGAGGCTTGAGCCCGAATAGCATCACCCATGAACTTAGCTTTCTGAGGAGGAGGCTGGGGTGCTTCTTCTTCTTCTTCTTCAGCATCAACTTGAGGTTCAGCATATACTACCCTCTTCCTTTTGGAAGTCTTCTTCACCTTGCTTGGAGCAGGTTCTTCCAAGTTGAGCTTCTTAGCAACTGCGGACTGCTTCACTTTGCTTGTGCCTTTCCTTGGCTGCTGCCCTTGGTGCTCTTTGGCAACCACATTCCTCTTGGGCTTGGAGGTAACTTCCTCAGCAACAAAGTCAGAGTCCTCATCATCAGAAGTTCTCTTCTTCCTGGTTCTGGTGGCTGCAGGAGGCAAACCACTAGGGGTGCTCCTCTCACCATCATCACTAGAGCTGCTCGCAGGACTTGTATCTGCCTCTGGAATTTCAGCAAACGGTGATTCAGACCTGTTCTGGCTGTCACTGACATCTGACATGGCTGAAAAACCTGTGAAAAGATAAGGTATAGGCAGAATAGAAGAGTTATCACAACTGCAGAAGTTTTTGCAAAAAAAATGAGTTCAAAACTTAGTTTTGAGTTTTCACAGAATGTATTTCGGTCAAACCGATTTCAGGTTTCGGTGCAACCGAAGTGCTCAACAGAAACCTACACACCACTTTCGGTCAGACCGAAATGGGTTTCGGTCCTACCGAAAACTTAGGGTTTCACTGAAACTACTTTTCGGTCGTTCCGATTGGCACAACTCGGTTAAACCGAATTACGCAGTGCAATGGCCAGAGGCCAAATCGGTCATTCCGAGTTTCAAAAATCGGCTTCACCGAGATGCATTCCGTGGAAACCTAAACCTAAGAATTTTCCTCGAAACTAGAAGATCTGAACTATTGTATGGGGAACATATCAAACATGGATTGAATCATGGCAACCTATCGTGCAAGAATCAGAAGTGGAGCACGAAAAGGGATCGGGACACACCCTAACTTGGTGGTGTCCCTCTACGGCGGCAACGGTGGAGATGATTACCGTTGACGGCGGCGGAGACCTGCGGCGAGGGCGCACAGGCGACGAAGGCGACGATCCGTAGACCAGGGCGGCGGTAGCAGGGGTCTTGGGGCGAACGGTTTGAAGAAAGAAATCGCACGCAGCCCCTCAGGTATATATAACCCCATGCTGTCGGTGGGACCGAGTTGAAAAACTCGGTGTCACCGAGATGTATAACTGCTGTGCAGTTACGCATATCGGTCAGACCGAGAGTTTGAACTCGGTTTCACCGAGATGAAACCTAGATCAGTCTAAGCGTTTCGGTTGGACCGAGATTGAGAAACCGGTCAGACCGAAATGGACTTAGAAGGTTTTGGAAGTCAGCCTTAGACGAATCGGTGGTTCCGAGTGCTCCTCACTCGGACTGTCCGAAAAAGACTTGTTCAAAGTTGTGATATGAGCATGAATAGAATTTGAGACAAGAAAGCATAGATAGCTAGGGAAGGTGCTTAGGCATTCTTGTCCATCCATTTGGCCAGAAAAAGAAACCAAAACAATCAAAACAACAAATGGATGTCCTTGAATGGATAAAATCATGCATTCAACATGCTCACACAATAAGATAGCAACTGAAATATGTGTCAAACATGCACAACCAATCACTCTAGCTACTAGCACACAATCTGTCGATGACTAGGTCATCTATATATGAGTATATTGACTTAGGAGCCAAATGAGAACATTTGATCATAGGTCATACTCATCGTTTAAGCACAAGTGGGGTTACCACTTTTACATAAAGCATTTATGTGTTCACATCATTTGGAGATGCTTTTGCTCAATTTTTAGAGCAAAGCTCCCCCTAGATGTGAGAACCCCTTTTAAAGGGTCAAACTAACCTTGGGTTGTCGTAGAAGACTTCATGTAGATGTTGAAGATGTGGATGCTCAATGTTGATGTAGATCATCAAGAGTTGGGAGCAATCCTTTGGATTAGGGCACTTTCAATACCTACATGGGTTAGTCCCACAAGGAACAAACAAGAATATCCGTAGACATAGAGTGAGGTACACAAAAGATGATGTCCATGAAAGCAATGATTACCTTGTCCCTTGACTTACCAACAAGAGGGTTTGTGACTCCATGAACAAGTGCATGATGTGGAAGTTGATTGCACAAGTTCTTGCCAAAATGAATATGAGTGAAGTTTGTTGGCGGAGTCACCCTCAAGAACCTACTAGTTCTTCTTCTTTGGGATCCACATCATCTTGATGGGAATCCTTGGTGTTGTAGTTGAGCTTGACGAAGTAGAACTTGATGTGTCCTTGGGAACCCACTTGACCATGGCTTGAGGTGCTTCAATGAATGCATCAATCTCCTCTTGAAGCTTGTCCTTGGCCTTTAGCTTGTGGTCTTGTGGTGGAAGGTCATCTTGAGCTTGTTCCACATTGGAAGAAGTAGGATCATACTTCTCCTTTTGTGAAACAAACTGTGGAGTAGGGTATTGACCTTCTTCCCACTCAACACCTTCGGCGTTGATCTTTCGCTCAAAACCAATCCCTTGATTCTTCCGGTGTCTTCCTTGTTTGCGAACAATCTCCTCAAAGTTCTTGCTTCCGGCAAGACTCTTGTAGACACCTTTCTCTATGATTTCCTTCAATAAGCTATTTTCTTGCTCAAGTGTAACTTGGCTTGAAACATTGTTAGTGGAATCAAGAGAACTACTAGAAGCAACAATATTGGATTTAACATTGTTATTGTTACTACTAGAGGAAGAACTTTTCTTATGCTTGTCATGCTTAGTCTTAATAGGTGGCAAGAAATTAGACAAGAGAAGTCGTTTGGCAAGATATGAAGAACTCTTCTTTCGAAGATCGTCATTGATCGCTTTTAGAAACTCATGTTCTTGCTCTAGAGTGAGCTTCTCGAAGCGTAGCTTCTCATGAGATCTCAGGAGCTCTCTATGATCTTCTTGAGTTGTTTCATGAGCTAACTTAAGAGTGTTTAGTTCTTTAGTTAGACGCTCAATCTCCTTCATAGCATTGTCATTCGACTCTTCTCGACTATAAAGACTACTAGCATTTTCATCATTACTAAGCTCACTAGATTTATCATGCAAGAGCTCATCTTCACCAAGCAAGTCATCCTCATCACTATCAAAGTCAATGAATTCAGGGTGTGTTACCTTGGGGCCTTTAGCCATGAAGCATCTTCCAATTCCCTCATTTGGTGAATCAAATAAGTCGTAGGAGTTGGAGTTGGAGGATACTAGTGCAAGTCCGGCAACACCTTCATCTTGACTATAGTCGGAGTCGGAGTGATAGCTTCCATCGGATTGATTGTCAGAGTTGGAGCCGGAGACCCATTCACCAACATGAGCTTGATGTCTTCTTCTTGTGTAGCTCCTTGATGACTTGTCTTTCCTCTCCGAATCCTTGCTTCTCTGAGAGGGTCTTCGTTCATAACGATCATCTCTACTCCTTCTCTCTCTCCGAGGTGACTCATCTCTTGCTCTTCTTCTTGGAGATTCTTCTCTTCTTTTGTGGGGAGCCGTACACTCATTTGAGAAGTGTCCGGGTCTTCCACAATTGTAGCAGTTTCGATCACGGCTAGAAGATCTCTTTTCATCATATGATCTAGATTTTGAGCTTCTTTCTTTGCCTCTATTCTTGTAGAACTTGTTGAAGTTCTTGACCATTAGGCTTATCTCTTCATTGGAAATTAGCTTGTCACTTGAGGTAGTAGGAGCATCACTTGTAGCTTTGTAAGCACCACTTGACTTGTTGTGAAGCTCTTCCTTATCCTTAAGTGTCATCTCATGAGCAACAATTCTTCCAATGACTTCAGTTGGCTTGAGAGTCTTGTAGTTTGGCATCATTTGGATCAAAGTGCACACGGTGTCATACTTTCCATCCAAAGCTCTGAGAATCTTCTTAATGATGAATCGTTCGGTCATTTCTTCGCTTCCTAAGCCAGCAATCTCATTTGTGATGAGAGCAAGCCTAGAGTACATTTCAGCGACTGTTGGGGAACGTTGCATGGGAAACAAAAATTTTCCTACCGTTCACCAAGATCAATCTAGTAGAAGCAACTACGAGAGGGGAGTGTGATCTACGTACCCTTGTAGATCGCTAAGCGGAAGCGTTATGAACGCGGATGATGGAGTCGTACTCGTCGCGATTCAGATCGCCGAAGACCTAGCACCGAAGCAATGGTGCCTCCGCGTTCTTCACACGTACGGCTCGGGGACGTCTCCTCCTTCTTGATCCAGCAAGGGGTGGAGGAGAGGTTGATGGAGAACCGGCAGCACGACGGCGTGGTGGTGATGGTGGAGAAGAACTCCAGCAGGGCTTCGCCTAAGCACCGCGGGAGAAGAAGATATGACGGGAGAGGGAGGGCAGCACCGAGGCACAAACTGTGTTGGCTGCCCTCCCTTTGCCCCACTATATATAGGGGGGGTGGAGAGGTGAGGGCGCCCTAGGGTTTCCCCCTAGGGGCCGGCGGCCAGGGCAAGGGGAGGGGGCGGCGGCCAGGGCAGGGGGAGGCGCCCAGGCCCTAGGGTTTTCCCCCTAGGTGCCTTGCCCCCCAAGCCCAAGGGGTGCGGCCAGCCCTAGGGGGTCCCACCCCCTTAGCCGCATGGGGAGAGGGCCCAGGGGGGGCGCACAGCCCCCTGAGGGCTGTGGTGTCCCCCCTTGTGGCCCAATAGGCCCAGAACACCTTCCGGACCCCCCGAAAACCTTCCCGGTACTCCGCCGATTTCCCGATGCTCCCCGGAACACTTCCGGTACTCCGAAACCTTTCATCCTATATATCAATCTTTGTCTCCGGACCATTCCGGAGACCCTCGTCATGTCCGGGATCTCATCCGGGACTCCGAACAACCTTCGGTAACCATGCACTCTTCTCACTAACAACCCTAGCGTCACCGAACGTTAAGTGTGTAGACCCTGCGGGTTCGGAAACCATGTAGACATGACCGAGACACTCTCAGGTCAATAACCAATAGCGGGATCTGGATACCCATATTGGTTCCTACATGTTTCTCGATGATCTCATCGGATGAACCACGATGTCAAGGATTCAGGCAATCCCGTATACAGTTCCCTTTGTCTCGTCGGTATGTTACTTGCCCGAGATTCGATCGTCGGCATCTCTATACCTAGTTCAATCTCGTTACCGGCAAGTCTCTTTACTCGTTACCGTAATACATAATCCCGTGACCAACTACTTAGTCACTTTTGAGCTCATTGAGATGACGTATTACCGAGTGGGCCCGGAGATACCTCTCCGTCACACGGAGTGACAAATCCCAGTCTTGATCCATGTCAACTCAACAGACACCCTCGGAGATACCTGTAGAGTACCTTTATAGTCACCCAGTTACGTTGCGACGTTTGGCACACACAAAGCACTCCTACGGTGTCAGTGAGTTACATGATCTCATGGTCATAGGAACTTATACTTGACATGCAGAAAACTATAGCGATAACTGACACGATCAAAAGCTATGTTAACGTTTGGGTCTCGTCCATCACATCATTCTCCTAATGATGTGATCCCGTTATCAAATGACAACTCATGTCTTATGACCTGGAAACCGCGGTCATCTTTGATCAACGAGCTAGTCCTGTAGAGGCACACTAGGGACACAAAGTCTGTCTATTCATCCACACGTGTATCTGAGTTTCCAATCAATACAGTTATAGCATGGATAATAAACGATTATCATGAACAAGGAAATATAATAATAACTCTTTTATTATTGCCTCTAGGGCATATTTCGAACAGTCTCCCACTTGCACTAGAGTCAATAATCTAGCATTACAAGGTAATGAATCTAACACCCATAGAGTCTTGGTGTTGATCGTGCTTAGCCCGTGGAAGAGGCTTAGTCAATGGATCTGCAACATTCAAATCCGTGTGTACTTTGCAAATGTTTATGTCCTCCTCCTTGACCGAATCGCGGATGGAATTGAAGCGTCGCTTTATGTGTCTGGTCCTCTTGTGAAACCTTGGTTCCTTGGCTAGAGCAATGGCACCAGTGTTGTCACAGAACAGAGTCATTGGGTTCAGTGCACTAGGCACAACTCCAAGATCTGTCATGAACTCCTTCATCCAGACACCTTCCTTAGCCGCCTCCGAGGCAGCTATATACTCCGCTTCACATGTAGAATCAGCTACCACGCTCTGCTTGGAACTGCACCAGCTTACCGCTCCCCCGTTGAGAATATATACGTATCCGGTTTGAGACTTAGAGTCATCCGGATCAGTGTCAAAGCTTGCATCGACGTAACCCTTTACGACGAGCTCTTGATCACCTCCATAAACGAGAAACATATCCTTAGTCCTTTTCAGGTACTTCAGGATATTCTTGACCGCTGTCCAGTGATCCATACCAGGATTACTTTGAAACCTTCCGGCCATACTTATGGCAAGGCTGACATCTGGCCTTGTGCACAGCATTGCATACATGATAGAGCCTATGGCTGAAGCATAGGGGACGACACTCATCTTTTCTCTATCTTCCGCAGTCACTGGGCATTGAGTCTTACTCAACTTTGTACCTTGCAATACCGGCAAGAACCCCTTCTTGGATTGATCCATTTTGAACTTCTTCAAAACTTTATCAAGGTACGTGCTTTGTGAAAGTCCTATCAAGCGTCTTGATCTATCTCTATAGATCTTGATGCCCAATATGAAAGCAGCTTCACCGAGATCTTTCATCGAAAAACTCTTGTTCAAATACCCCTTCACGCTATCCAAAAATTCTATATTGTTTCCAATCAGCAATATGTCATCCACATATAATATTAGAAACGCTATAGAGCTCCCACTCACTTTCTTGTAAATACAAGCTTCATTGTAAACTTGTATAAACCCAAACGCTTTGATCACCTCATCAAAACGAAGATTCCAACTCCGAGATGCTTGCACCAGTCCATAAATGGAACGCTGGAGCTTGCATACTTTGTCAGCATTCTCTGGATCGACAAAACCTTCTGGTTGCATCATATACAACTCTTCCTTAAGAAAACCGTTAAGGAACGCTGTTTTGACATCCATCTGCCAAATTTCATAATCGAAAAATGCAGCTATTGCTAACATGATTCGGACGGATTTAAGCATCGCTACGGGTGAGAAAGTCTCATCGTAGTCAATCCCTTGAACTTGTGAAAATCCCTTTGCCACAAGTCGAGCTTTATACACGGTGACATTACCGTCAGCGTCCGTCTTCCTCTTAAAAATCCATTTATTCTGAATGGCCTTCCGCCCTTCAGGTAATACTTCCAAAGTCCATACTTTGTTTTCATACATGGATCCCATCTCGGATTTCATGGCCTCTAACCATTTGTCGGAATCTGGGCCCACCATCGCTTCTCCATAGCTCGTAGGTTCACCGTTGTCTAACAACATGACCTCCAAGACAGGGTTACCATACCACTCAGGTGCAGTGCGTACCCTTGTCGACCTACGAGGTTCGGTAGTAACTTGATCGGAAGCTTCTTGATCATCATCATTGGCTTCCTCTTCAACCTCTATAGGCTCCACAAAAACATCTTTCTGTGCTGCGCTACTTTCTGGTTGAAGCAGAGGTTCAATAACCTCATCAAGTTCTACCTTCCTCCCACTCAATTCTTTCGAGAGAAACTCTTTCTCGAGGAAGGACCCGTTCTTAGCGACAAACACTTTGCCCTCGGATCTGAGATAGAAGGTGTACCCAACTGTTTCTTTTGGGTATCCTATGAAGACACATTTGTCCGCTTTGGGTTCGAGCTTTTCTGGCTGAAGCCTTTTGACATAAGCATCGCAACCCCAAACCTTGAGAAAAGACAACTTAGGTTTCTTACCAAACCACAGTTCATACGGTGTTGTCTCAACGGACTTAGATGGAGCCCTATTTAAAGTGAATGCAGCTGTCTCTAACGCATATCCCCAAAACGATAGTGGCAAGTCGGCAAGAGACATCATAGAACGCACCATATCTAATAGGGTTCGATTACGACGTTCGGACACACCATTACGCTGTGGTGTTCCAGGTGGAGTCAACTGTGAAACAATTCCACATTTTCTTAAGTGATCACCAAACTCATAACTCAGATATTCTCCCCCTCGATCAGATCGTAGGAACTTGATCTTCTTGTTACGATGATTTTCAACTTCACTCTGAAATTGCTTGAACTTTTCAAAAGTTTCAGACTTATGCTTCATCAAGTAAATATACCCATATCTACTTAAGTCGTCAGTGAAGGTGAGAAAATAACGATATCCACCGCGCGCCGTTACACTCATCGGACCGCACACATCAGTATGTATGATTTCCAATAAGTCACTTGCCCGTTCCATTGTCCCTGAAAACGGGGTCCTTGTCATCTTGCCCATGAGGCACGGCTCGCACGTGTCAAGTGATTCAAAATCAAGAGACTCCAAAAGTCCATCAGCATGGAGCTTCCTCATGCGTTTCACGCCGATATGACTGAGACGGCAGTGCCACAAGAAAGTGGTATTATCATTATCTACTCTACATCTTTTGGCATCAATGTTATGAACATGTGTATCATCACTATCGAGATTCAATAAGAATAAACCCCTAACTTCGGGTGCATGACCATAAAAGATATTACTCATATAAATAGAACAACCATTATTCTCTGACTTAAATGAGTAACCGTCTCGCAATAAACAAGATCCAGATATAATGTTCATGCTTAACGCAGGCACTAAATAACAATTATTCAGGTTCATAACCAATCCCGATGGTAATCGAAGAGCGAGCGTGCCGACGGCGTTCACATCAACCTTGGAACCATTTCCCACGCGCATCGTCACTTCGTCCTTCGCCAGCCTCCGTTTATTCCGCAGTTCCTGTTTAGAGTTGCAAATGTGAGCAACCGAACCGGTATCAAATACCCAGGCACTACAACGAGAGTTGGTAAGGTACACATCAATAACATGTATATCATATATACCTTTGTTGTTGTTGGCCCCCTTCTTGTCCGCCAGATACTTGGGGCAGTTCCGCTTCCAGTGGCCATTCCCCTTGCAATAGAAACACTCAGTCTCTGGCTTGGGCCCAGCCTTGGGTTTCTTCACTGGATTAGCAACTGCTTTGCCACCCTTCTTAGAGTTACCCTTCTTGCCCTTGCCATTCTTCTTGAAACTGGTGGTCTTATTGACCATCAACACTTGATACTCCTTCTGGATGTCTGCCTCAGCGACTTTCAGCATCGAAAACAGCTCGGCGATGGTTTTATTCATCCCTTGCATGTTGTACTGCTGGACGAAGCTCTTGTAGCTTGGAGGGAGTGACTGGAGAATTCTGTCAATGATAGCCTCATCCGGGAACACAAGTCCCAGATCAGCTATGCGGGTATAGTACCCAGACATCTTCAGTAAGTGCTCACTGACAGACGAATTCTCCTCCATCTTGCAAGCGAAGAATTTATCGGTGGTCTCATACCTCTCGATCTTAGCATTCTTCTCAAAGATGAATTTCAACTCCGTGTACATATCATATGCACCATGACGTTCAAAACGCCTTTGGAGTCCTCCTTCCAAGCCGTACAACATGGCACATTGTACTATCGAATAGTCATCCGAACGCGTCTGCCAGACGTTCATATCGTCCGCAGAGGCTCCAGGAGCGGGGGGTTGACCTAGCGGTGCATTTAGGACATAAACCTTTTGGGCAGCTGTGAGGATGATCCTCAGATTGCGGAGCCAGTCCACAAAGTTGCTCCCATCATCTTTCAGTTTAGCTTTCTCTAGAAACGCATTAAAATTCAGGGGAACTCCTGCGCGAGCCATCTACAACATAAATTTGCAAAGACATTTTAGACTATTGTTCATGATAAGTGAGTTATTACCTAATCAAATTAATTATAACTCCCACTCAAATTGACATCCCTCCGGTCATTCGAGCGTGACATGATCCAAATTCACCAACCCAAGTCCGATCATCACGTGAGATGAGGTGGTGTCAATGGTGAACATCAACATGTTGATCATATCTACTATATGACTCATGCTCGACCTTTCGGTCCTCCGTGTTCCGAGGCCATGTCTGTACATGCTAGGCTCGTCAAGTCTAACCCGAGTGTTCTGCACGTGCAAAACTGGCTTGCACCCGTTGTATGAGAACGTAGAGTCTATCACACCCGATCATCACGTGGTGCTTCGAAACGACGAACCTTCGCAACGGCGCACACTCGGGGGGAACACAATTTTATCTTGAAATTTTAGTGAAGGATCACCTTATAATGCTACCGTCGTCCTAAGCAAAATAAGATGCATAAAAGGATTAACATCACATGCAAATCATAAGTGACATGATATGGCCATCAACTCGTGCTTTTGATCTCCATCTCCAAAGCACCGGCATGATCTCCATCGTCACCGGCGCCACACCATGATCTCTATCATCATGATCTCCATCATCGTGTTGCCATCGGGGTTGTCGGCGCCCCACCATGCTCTTACTACTATTGCTACCGTTTAGCGATAAAGTAAAGCATTACAAAGCGCTTAATGATTGACACGCAGGTCATACAAAAAATAAAGACAACCCTATGGCTCCTGCCGGTTGCCGTATGCATCGACATGCAAGTCGATGTTAACTATTACAACATGGTCATCTCATACATCAAAATATATTTCATCATGTCATTGGCCATATCATATCACATACATACCCTGCAAAAACAAGTTAGACGTCCTCTAATTTGTTGTTGCATGTTTTACGTGGCTGCTATGGGTATCTAGCAAGAACGCTTCTTACCTACGCAAAACCACAACGGTGATATTCAAGTTGCTATTTAACCTTCTACAAGGACCGCCTTGTTCTATTCCGATTCAACTAAGATAGGAGAGACAGACACCCGCCAGCCATCTTATGCAACAAAAGTCACATGACTGTCGATGGAACCGGTCTCATGTACGTGGACATGTAAAGTTGGTCCGGGCCGCTTCATCCTATAATACCGCTGAATCAAGAAAGACTAAGGAGGGCAGCAATTTAAACATCAACGCCACAAACTTCTTTGTGTTCTACTCGAGAAAGCATCTACGCAAGATCCTAGCTCATGATGCCACTGTTGGGGAACGTTGCATGGGAAACAAAAATTTTTCCTACCGTTCACCAAGATCAATCTAGTAGATGCAACTACGAGGAAGGAGTGTGATCTACGTACCCTTGTAGATCGCTAAGCGGAAGCGTTATGAACGCGGATGATGGAGTCGTACTCGTCGCGATTCAGATCGCCGAAGACCTAGCACCGAAGCAACGGTGCCTCCGCGTTCTTCACACGTACGGCTCGGGGACGTCTCCTCCTTCTTGATCAAGCAAGGGGTGGAGGAGAGGTTGATGGAGAACCGGCAGCACGACGGCGTGGTGGTGATGGTGGAGAAGAACTCCAGCAGGGCTTCGCCTAAGCACCGCGGGAGAAGAAGATATGACGGGAGAGGGAGGGCAGCACCGAGGCACGAACTGTGTTGGCTGCCCTCCCTTTGCCCCACTATATATAGGGGGGGTGGAGAGGCTAGGGCGCCCTAGGGTTTCCCCCTAGGGGCCGGCGGCCAGGGCAAGGGGAGGGGGGCGGCGGCCAGGGCAGGGGGAGGCGCCCAGGCCCTAGGGTTTCCCCCCTAGGTGCCTTGCCCCCCAAGTCCCAAGGGGTGCGGCCAGCCCTAGGGGGTCCCACCCCCTTAGCCGCATGGGGAGAGGGCCCAGGGGGGGCGCACAGCCCCCTGAGGGCTGTGGTGTCCCCCCTTGTGGCCCAATAGGCCCAGAACACCTTCCGGACCCCCCGAAAACCTTCCCGGTACTCCGCCGATTTCCCGATGCTCCCCGGAACACTTCCGGTACTCCGAAACCTTTCATCCTATATATCAATCTTCATCTCCGGACCATTCCGGAGACCCTCGTCATGTCCGGGATCTCATCCGGGACTCCGAACAACCTTCGGTAACCATGCACTCTTCTCACTAACAACCCTAGCGTCACCGAACGTTAAGTGTGTAGACCCTGCGGGTTCGGAAACCATGTAGACATGACCGAGACACTCCCAGGTCAATAACCAATAGCGGGATCTGGATACCCATATTGGCTCCTACATGTTTCTCGATGATCTCATCGGATGAACCACGATGTCAAGGATTCAGGCAATCCCGTATACAGTTCCCTTTGTCTCGTCGGTATGTTACTTGCCCGAGATTCGATCGTCGGTATCTCTATACCTAGTTCAATCTCGTTACCGGCAAGTCTCTTTACTCGTTACCGTAATACATAATCCCGTGACCAACTACTTAGTCACTTTGAGCTCATCGAGATGACGTATTACCGAGTGGGCCCGGAGATACCTCTCCGTCATACGGAGTGACAAATCCCAGTCTCGATCCATGTCAACTCAACAGACATCTTCGGAGATACCTGTAGAGTACCTTTATAGTCACCCAGTTACGTTGTGACGTTTGGCACACACAAAGCACTCCTACGGTGTCAGTGAGTTACATGATCTCATGGTCATAGGAACTTATACTTGACATGCAGAAAACTATAGCGATAACTGACACGATCAAAAGCTATGTTTACGTTTGGGTCTCGTCCATCACATCATTCTCCTAATGATGTGATCCCGTTATCAAATGACAACTCATGTCTATGACCTGGAAACCGCGGTCATCTTTGATCAACGAGCTAGTCCTGTAGAGGCTCACTAGGGACACAAAGTCTGTCTATTCATCCACACGTGTATTTGAGTTTCCAATCAATACAGTTATAGCATGGATAATAAACGATTATCATGAACAAGGAAATATAATAATAACTCTTTTATTATTGCCTCTAGGGCATATTTCCAATAGCGACTCCTTCACCATCCTTCATCTTGAACTTGTCAAGTTGACCTTGAAGAATATCTAGCTTTGATTCCTTCACAGATTCAGTACCTTCGTGCATTTCAACCAAAGTATCCCAAATCTCCTTAGCATTCTCAAGACGACTGATTTTGTTGAACTCTTCGGGACACAAAGCATTGAAGAGAATGTCACAAGCTTGAGCATTGTTTTGCAACATCCGCAACTCTTCGGGTGTAGCTTCGCGATCCGGAACTTTTCCTTCTTCAAAGAAATCACCTTGCATACCAACACAGATAATGCCCCATGCGGCTGGGTTATGACCAAGAATATGCATTTTCATTTTATGCTTCCAACTAGCAAAATTTGTACCATCAAAGTAAGGACCTCTACGATAATTACCCTCACTAGACGCCATACTCTCCTAGGTTGTGAAACCAAGCTTATGGAGTCCAATGCAATGGAAACCAAGGCAATGGAGACCAAAGCTCTGATACCACTTGTAGGATCGAAAGTAGGTCTAGAGGGGGGGGTGATTAGACTACTTGACAATAAAAAATCTGCCTTTAGATCATGCAATGTTTTTGGCAGTTTCACAATTAAGATCAATTCAAGTATCACCCTACACATGCAATTCTAGAGTATAAGCAGCGGAAAGTAAATTGCACATGTAAAAGAGAGGTGGAGAAGATCAAACGCAGTTTGGTGACACGGAGATTTTTGTCGTGGTTCCGATAGGTGGTGCTATCGTACATCCACGTTGATGGAGACTTCAACCCACGGAGGGTAACGGCTGCGCGAGTCCACGGAGGGCTCCACCCACGAAGGGTCCACGAAGAAGCAACCTTGTCTATTCCATCACGGCCTACGCCCACGGAGGACTAGCCTTACTCGGGGTAGATCTTCACGAAGTAGGCGATCTCCTTGCCCTTACAAACTTCTTGGTTCAACTCCACATCTCAAAGACGGAGGCTCCCAAGCGACACCTAACCAATCTAGGAGGCACCACCCCCCAAAAGGTAATAGACGGTGTTGATGATGATGAACTCCTTGCTCTTGTGCTTCAGATGATAATCTCCCCAACACTCAACTCTCCTCACTGATATGGCTGTGGTGGAAGAAAGGTTTGAGTGGAAAGCAACTTGGGAAGGCTAGAGATCAAGTTTCATATGGTAGGAATGGAATGGCTTGATCTCAACACAAGGGTATGTGGTTCACTTCTCAGAAAGTGTATGGTAGAAGTGGTGGTACTTTCTGATGGCTCTCCTCACGAGTGAAGAGGGGTGGAGGGGTATATATAGCCTCCACACAAAATCCAACCGTTACACACACATTTGACCAATCTCGGTGAGACCGAAGTTAAAACTCGGTCAGACCGAAAGTTCAAATATAGTGAACGTTGGGATTTTCGATGGGACCGAAAATACCATCTCGGTGTGTCCGAAGTGAGTCAAAGGTTAGGGTTTGCCATCTCGGTGTGACCGAAAACAACAACTCGGATATTCCGAAATGCTGTCATTGGTTACAGAAGGTTGGCAGTACATTTTCGGTGAGACCGAAACTCAGAATCGGATGGACCGAGAAATTAGGGTTTGGGGAAATAACTGAAGTGGTTCATCTCGGTGGGACTGAGTTTGCAGAATCGGTTTGTCCGAGATTACTTATGAGTGTGTTGAAAAATGAAGAGTGCTGATAGTTGAGGGAGCTAGATCACCAAGCACTTGAGCAACAAGAACATTAACACAACCTCATCCCCTTTTAATAGTATTGGCTTTTCCTATGGACTCAATGTGATCTTTGATCACTAAACCAAAAGTAGAGTCTTGAGCTTTTGCCAATGCTTGTCTTAGCATTTTGAGGGGTCCACTTCTTCAGACATTTCCATACCCATATCATCAAACTTCTCTGAAATGATTCTCAAGTAAATATTAGTTCAATGATATATATGTTGTTATTAATTACCAAAACCACCCGGGGATTAGTTGCACTTTCATCTTCGGAAGTGTGTGGGTCTAGTGTTGGTGATGGTTCCACTTGCATAGAACATTGTCCTTCTCCATCGGCCACAAGGGGTTCCTCAATGGAGAGAATTTGACCAATCCCCAATCTTCTTATGGCTTGGGTAGGAATTTCATCACCTACGTCACAAAGACCACTTTGCTCCACTTGGGAGCCGTTATTTTCATCATACTCCATGTTACACGTCTCATCGATGTGTCCATTGGACTTCTTGATGACATGGTAAGCATGAGAGTTTGTAGCATAACCAACAGATATGCCCTCTTGAGCTCTAGGTTCAAATTTAGACAAATGAACACCTTTCTTGAGAATGAAACGCTTACAACCGAACACCTGAAAGTACTTGAGGTTGGGCTTGTTGCCGGTGATTATCTCATATGGAGTCTTGTTCCAGACTTTGTGGAGGTAGAGCCGATTGGATGCATGACAATCGGTGTTGATGGTTTCAGCCCAAAAGTTCTACGGAGATTTGAATTCTGCCATCATGGTCCTTGCCGCATCCATCAATGTTCGGTTCCTCCTCTCCGCAACACCATTTTTTGAATGGTATATGGTGTGGAGTATTGGTTCTTGATCCCCTCATAACTGAGGAACTCATCCAAGGTGTAGTTCTTGAACTCGGTGCCATAGTCACTTCTAATCATCAATATCTTTGCATCATGTTGACGTTGAGCTTCATTTGCAAAGTCGATGATGGTTTGTTGGGTCTCACTCTTACTCTTGAAGAAATATACTCAAGTGTATCTTGAATAATCATCCATGGTCAACAAGCAATACTTTTTTGCCCCGAGACTATCAAAGGATGGAGGTCCAAAGAGATCCATGTGAAGGAGCTCCAAGGGCCTCTTCGAAAAGATAGTAGTTGTGGGTCGGTGAGTCGTCTCATTTAGCTTTCCTTCGGTACAAGCACTGCAAGCATGCTCTTTGGCAAAACTAACATTTGTTAGTCCACATACATGGTCCCCATTGAGGAGGATTTGCAAAGATCTCGTATTGACATGGGCTAAACAGCAATGCCAAAACCAGCCCATGTCAACTTTAGCCATTAGGCAAGTCATGGTCTTAGTGGATCGCTCCAAGAAGTTAACCACATAAAGACCATTCTTGACATACCCAACAAAGGCTTATTTAAGAGTCGTGCCCCACAAAAAGGCCATGGTATCAAGATCAAAGAATGTAGCAAATCCCATGAGTGCAAGTTGACTAACGTAAAGTAAATTGTATGCAAGGGTCTTAACAAGCATGACTTTCTCAATGGATAAGTCTTGAGAAATGACAACCTTGCCAAGACCCAATACCTTAGATCTTGACACATCACCGAATTGTACATGGGTGGTCATAGATGGACTTTGTTGCACATCCATCAACAAGTCCTTGTCTTGGTCATATGATTTGTCGCTCTGCTATCAAGCAACCATGACACTCCACCGGAAGAAAACTCCTACAATAGATCAATGATTGTTTTTAGATACCCATTTAGTAATGGACCCTTTGATGTTAGTAACAAGGGTATTAGGAACCATAATAGACCATTCAATGTACTCATAAGGAGAACCAACAAATTTTGCATAGACATGCTCATCACTAGCACGGCATAACACATAAGAGGGGTTAAAGTCGTCGGCTTTGTTGGGAGGGGTGGTCTTGCCGTTATTGGCATTACCACCCTCCACATTGTTCTCGTTCTCCACATGAGCACCCTTTCCCTCCTTGATGAATACCTCCTTGAGAGGGAGAGGTTGCTTGGTCTTGTTCTTCTTTTTCTTCTTCTTTGACTTGGGTGCAAACCCAAGTCCCTCCTTTGCTACAGCTTTCTTTTGATTGATCAAAAGGTCATTGAGGTTCTTCTCGCCTTGTATACATGTCACAAGATCCTTCTCAAGTTGCTCCTTCAACTTGGCATTCTCCTCCACAAGATGTTCATGCTCACAACAAGGGCTAGTAGCATTTGCATTATTGATTACAACGAATGGAGGACAAGTGTCTATATCCTTGGTTACCTTCACTTGGAGTTGATCATGAGACTCTCTGAGAATGGCATGGGCACTCTTGAATGTCTTTTGAGCCTTGTCGAGCACATCAAACTCCTCCTTGAGTCTAGCATGGCCAACCCTAAGTTCAACCTTCTCGGATTTGAGCACACGAGTAAGTACAAGAGCATGATCATGATCTTTCCTTGATTTAGCAAGATCATCGTTGTGTGACTCCTCAAGAGCTAAATGAAGACCTCGCTCTTCCTCAAGAGCAATGGAAAGATCTGCAATCTCATCGGCATAGTCACGTGAAAGATCGTGGATGTCACCTAGAGGGGGGTTAATAGGCGCTTTAAAATAATTACGTTTAGGCTTGAACAAATGCGGAATAAACCTAGCGGTTAATTTGTGAAGCACAAAACCTACAACAACTAGGCTCACCTATGTGCACCAACAACTTATGCTAAGCAAGATAAATAACTAGGTGATAGCAGGATATATGACAAGAAACAATATGGCTATCACAAAGTAAAGGGCTCGAGTAAGAGATAACCGAGGCACGTGGAGACGATGATGTATCCCGAAGTTCACACCCTTGTTGATGCTAATCTCCGTTTGGAGCGGTGTGGAGACACAATGCTTCCCAAGAAGCCACTAGGGCCACCGTAATCTCCTCACACCCTCGCACAATGCAAGATGCCGTGATTCCACTAAGGGACCCTTGAGGGAGGTCACCAAACTCGTACAAATTTCTCGGGGCGATCTCCACAACCTAATTGGAGACCCCGATGCTTGCCCGGAGCTTTACACCACAATGATTGAGCTCCGAACACCACCAAGGTTGGGGCTATCTCCACAACTTAATTAGAGGCTCCCAGCGACACCACAAAGCTTCACCACAATGGAATATGGCTCCGAGGTGACATCAACCGTCTAGGGCGCCAAGCACCCAAGAGGAATAAGCTCAAGGGTACCAAGCACCCAAGAGTAATAAGCTTCTCAACTTGTAACTTCCACGTATCACCGTAGAGAACTCAAACCGATGCACCAAATGCAATGGCAAGGGCACACGGAGTGCCCAAGTCCTTCTCTCCCAAATCCCACCAAAGCAACTAACGCTAGGGAGGGAAATGAGAGGAAGAACAAAGAAGAGAACACGAAGAACTCCAAGATCCAGATCCAAAGGGTTCCCATCACATAAAGGAGAAAGTGATTGGTGGAAACATAGATCTAGATCTCCTCTCTCTTTTCCCCCAAAATCTAGCAAGAATCCATGGAGGGATTGAGAGATAGCAAGATCGAAGAAGGTCAACAATGGGGGAAGAACACGAGCTCAAAGAATTAGGCTCAATGGGGAAGAAGACCCCCTTTTATAGGAGGGGGAATCCAACTGTTATCCCCATTCACAGCCCGCAGCGAGCGGTAATACCACTCTAGGGAGTGGTACTACCGCTGGCCACAGCGGTACTGCCGCTCGGCCCAGCGGTACTACCGCTCGGACCTCGCACAGCGCCAACGGGAGAAGGAACATGAAAGATAGCCCCTGAGCGGCACTAGTAGCGATGGTAGGGCGGTACTACCGCACCCACTGCCGCTCCTACTGTCGCCCAACCCGACACGAGAAGCGACGATGTCGAATAGAGGCGGTACTAGCGCAGAACAGGAGCCGTAATACTGCATGTAGCCATGGGTTGTACTACTGCTGTGAAACAGCGATACTACCGCTGTGAAACAGCAATACTACCGCTTCTGGCTATAAGTGTTACTAGCGATCCGGCCTAGCGGTACTATCGCAGGAGCAACAAGAAAGCCTAGAATTGTCGTAACTTCTGCAAATAGGCTCCGAATTGAGCAAACTCAAGCTTGTTGGAAAGATGAAGACGAGTAGCCTAAGATATAGAGGAGTGAACCCTCCATCTGAGAAGAACCGGCATAACCTCCAACATCGAAAACATCATAGAAGATGCATGAGTGAACTCCGTTTTCGATGAACTCGAGCTTGTCATCAAGATGACCATAAGCTCCAAAACTCGCAAGGAGAAGAACCAAACTCGCAAGGAGAAGAACCAAACAAGTACCAATAAAGATGATGCAAGGATGCAGTGGTTTGAGCTCTCTATGAATGATACGATCAAGCTACTCATTGAGAGCCCCCCTTGATGGTACGGTAATCGATCCTAATACACGGTCTCCCACAACTACCATGAGACCGGTAAAATAGAAAACCTATCAAGGGAAAACCTTTGCCTTTCATATAGTCCACTTGACCTAGATGATGACGATCTTGACTTCATCAAGTTGGACCACCTTTCTTGATTGCGTTGGCTAGGTGAAGACTAGTTGATTGCTCCCCCATACTCCACTATGGGTGAGCCACTCTTCGGCACATCTTCACGAGTCCGTTGCCACCACAATGGACGGCAAGCTTCAAGCCTATGATCTCTTCGTGATGATCCTACTTTAACTTGCACACCGCAACCTAACCCCACAAAGAACTCTCACGAAGACCATGGGTTAGTACACAAAGTGTAATTGACAATGCTTACCATACCATGGGATCGCTTGATCCCTCTCGGTACATCTTCTATGCTTTGTGTGTTGATCAACTTGATTCACTCTTTGACTTAGTCTTGATCAACCTTGAATCTTTCCAACTCTCTTCATTTGGATGATGTCTTGAAGGTAAACATGAATGATCACACACTCTTCTTATTCAAGACATACTTGCAATAAGCTCAACACTCACAAGACCAATCTTTGGATAATTCCTTAATAGCACCTTGGTCATCACAAACTCTCCTTGAAACCAACAAATGGACTCAAAGAAAAGCCTATGGACAAACCCTTCAAATATAACTCAAGGCAACCATTAGTCCATATAGATTGCCATCAATTACCAAAACCAAACATGGGGGCACTCCATGTTCTTTCATCACGGTTATGCCCCTCCATCTTAGTGATGGTTTCTTCATGAGACTCAGTGATATCATTGGCCTCACCAAGTTATTCCAAGAGAGCAACAAAGTGCTTCTTGGTCTCACCTTTAAAATTACCCGAGAACTTGTCGAACTCATTCCCATCCACCTTTGCCTCCACATTTTCATCCACACAATCCAACAATGAAGAATTCGTAGAGATGGAAGTTTTAATGTTGTAAGTTACCTTGTTGATGCCTTTTGCCATGAGGCACTTGTGGATAAGGTTCTCGTTGGGGAGCATTGAAGAGGGACACCGAAGTTGGGGAATAAGTAGCAATGGCCACAGAGGTCGTTGCTATCACTTCACCGCTTGTATCATCATCATCATCATTGAATGCATACTCTTCGTGCGCCACCAACCCCTTTTGTGGAACCTTCTTCATGATTTTTTTTCTTGTTTGAGAAGGACTTGGCCTTGTCTTTGTGGATAAGCTTGCCACCGTTGTCTTACCTCTTCTCATACGGGAAATCCACCACAAAGTGACTCACGTTGCCACAATTTTAGCAATCTCACATGTTGCTTGCACTTGGAGCCACTTGAGTTGTTCTTGGAGAAATTGGGCTTGGTATTTCTCTTGTTTCCCAAAAATTACCTTGCCGCAAGAGCCATGTGACTGTGGTAAGCATATTTGGTGTCTTCGGGGCAACCCTCCCCTTCTTCCTCTTCTTCTTCTTTCAGAATGGCCTTGGCCTTCACAGAAAGGTTGGGCTTATTTGACCGTTGAGCACGCGTAAGGGCATTGTCGGCGGTCTTGTTCAAGATGTCCATAGCAATAAACTCATCCAACACATCACTTGAGTACAAGGTGTGGAAGTCCGGTCTTTGACGAATGATGGAGGACATAGCTTTGTTGTGGGGCATAATGGCCTTGAGGAACTTGTGATTGATCCAAGCATCATTTGTATCCTTGCTCCCGTGATCTCGAAGTGAGACCGCGAGAGTAGTCAATCTCTGGTAAAGCTGACGAGGATCTTCATTATCATTCATCACAAACGCATCGGCCTCATCAAGAACCACCTCAAAGTTGGAGTGTTGAATGCTCGACCTTTTCTTATACAAAGAGATGATGTGCTCCCATGCCTCTTTAGCAACCATGAATGGCCGCAAGTGAGAGATCTCTTCGGGAGGCATGGCGGCTTGGAGGATGAAAAAGGCAGAGTGGTTGTATTGGTTGTCCACTTATTCTCTTGGAGTGAAGTTGTGTGGATCATTCGGGTAGAAGCCCTGCTCAATAATTCTGCAAAGATGAGTCGAGTTGTGATTCAAATTTGACTTGATACAAAACACCCAATTAGGAAAATCATTTAACACAAGCTTAGGAGGAGGACCAAGGTGGTTGATATGAGGTGCTTGGACCGATCCACTATAGACCGGGGAGGGGCAACCGCGGCATGGATGCCCTTCCCATTTTTACCTTGAGGGGTGGCATGTTTGTCACGATTAGCCGCCTCCTTGATGGGGTCTGTTGGGGATCGATGCAGAAAATCAAAAAAAAAATTCTACGCATCACTAAGATCTATCTATGGAGATTACTAGCAATGAGAGGGGAGTGCATCTTCATACCTTTGAAGATCGCAATGCGGAAGCGTTGCAAGAACGCGGTCGGTGGAGTCGTACACGAAGCAATTCAGATCGCGGCCGAATCCGATCTAAGCACCAAACAATGGTGCCTCCGCGTTCAACACACATGCAGCCCGGTGACGTCTCCCATGCCTTGATCCAGCAAGGAGAGAGGGAGAGGTTGGGGCAGACTCTGTCCAGCAGCAGCACGATGGCGTGGTGGTGATGGAGTAGCGTGGCACTCCAGCAGGGCTTCGCCAAGCACTGCGAGAGACGAGGATGGAGAGGGGTAGGGCTGCACCAAGAGAGAGGGAGACTCGTGTGTCTGGCAGCCCCAAAAACCCCACTATATATAGGGGGGAGGGGAGGGGTTGCGCCCCCATCTAGGGTTCCCTCCCTAGGGGGTGCGGCACCCCAGATCGGATCTGGGGGGCGGCCAGGGGGAGAGGGGAGCGCACCTAGGGTGCGCCTTAAGGCCCATCTGCCCCTAGGGTTTGCCCCCTTCCCTCTTCCCTGCGCCTTGGGCCTTGGTGGGAGGCACACCAGCCCACCTAGGGGCTGGTCCCTTCCCACTCTTGGCCCACGCAGGCCTCCGTGGCTGGTGGCCCCTCCCGGTGGACCCCCGAAACCCTTCTGGTGGTCCCGGTATGTTACCGGTTATGCCCGGAACACTTTCGGTGCCCAAATCCTCACTTCCTATATATAAATCTTTACCTCCAGACCATTCTGGAACTCCTCGGGACGTCCGGGATCTCATCCGGGGACTCCAAACAACATTCGGTAACCACGTACATATATTCCCTATAACCCTAATGTCATCGAACCTTAAGTGTGTAGACCCTACGGGTTCGGGAATCATGCAGACATGACCGAGACATATCTCCGGCAAATAACCAACAGCCGGATATGGATACCCATGTTGGCTCACACATGTTCCACGATGATCTCATCGGATGAACCACGATGTCAAGGATTCAATCAATCTTCTATATGATTCCCTTTGTCGACCGGTATAGTACTTGCCCGAGATTCGATCGTCGGTATACCGATACCTTGTTCAATCTCGTTACAGCAAGTCTCTTTACTCGTTCCGTAACACATCATCCCGTGACCAACCCCTTAGTCACATTGACCTCATTACGATGATGTCTTATCGAGTGGGCCCAGAGATACCTCTCTGTCATACGGAGTGACAAATCCCAGTCTCGCTTCATGCCAACCCAACAGATGCTTTCGGGGAAACCCGTAGTGTACCTTTATAGCCACCCAGTTACGTTGTGACGTTTGGCACACCCAAAGTATTCCTACGGTATCCAGGAGTTGCACAACCTCATGGTCTAGGAACATATACTTGACACTGGAAAAAGCTTTAGCATACGAACTACACGATCTTGTGCTAGGCTTAGGATTGGGTCTTGTCCATCACATCATTCTCCTAATGATGTGATCCCGTTATCAATGACATCCAATGTCCATGGTCAGGAAATCGTAACCATCCATTGATCAACGAGCTAGTCAACTAGAGGCTCACTAGGGACATGTTGTGGTCTATGTATTCACACACGCATTACTGTTTCCAGATAATACAATTAAAGCATGAACAATAGACAATTATCATGAATAAGGACATATAATAATAACCATTTTATTATTTCCTCTAGGGCATATTTCCAACAGTCTCCCACTTGCACTAGACTCAATAATCTAGTTACATTATGATGAATCGAACACCCATAGAGTTCTGGTGTTGATCATGTTTTGCTCGTGGAAGAGGTTTAGTCAACGAATCTGCGACATTCAGATCCGTCTGTACTTTACAAATATCTATGTATCCATCTTGAATATAATTTCGGATGGAGTTGAAACGGTGCTTGATGTGCTTGGTCTTCTTGTGAAACCTTGGCTCCTTGGCAATGGCAATAGCTCCAGTGTTGTCACAGAAGAGAGTCATCAGGACCGACGCGCTTGGCATAACTCCTAGGTCGGTGATGAACTCCTTCATCCAGACTCCTTCATGTGCTGCTTCGGAAGCAGCTATATAATCAGCTTCACATGTAGATCCCGCCACGATGCTTTGCTTGCAACTACACCAGCTGACTGCCCCACCATTCAAAATATACACGTATCCGGTTTGTGACTTAGAGTCATCCAGATCTGTGTCGAAGCTAGCATCGACGTAACCCTTTACGACGAGCTCTTCGTCACCTCAATAAACTAGAAACATATCCTTAGTCCTTTTCAGGTACTTCAGGATGTTCTTGACTGTTGTCCAGTGTTCCATACCGGGATCACTTTGGTACCTCCCCACCAAACTAATGGCAAGGTTCACATCAGGTCTGGTACATAGCATGGCATACATAATTGAACCTATGGCTGAGGCATAGGGGATGACACTCATCTTTTCTCTATCTTCTGCCGAGGTCGGGCATTGAGCTGCGCTCAATTTCATACCTTGCAATACAGGCAAGAACCCTTTCTTGGACTGATCCATATTGAACTTCTTCAAAATCTTGTCAAGGTATGTGCTTTGTGAAAGACCAATGAGGTGTCTCGATCTATCTCTATAGATGTTGATGCCTAATATGTAAGCAGCTTCTCCAAGGTCCTTCATTGAAAAACACTTATTCAAGTAGGCCTTTATGCTTTCCAAGAGTTCTACATCATTTCTCATCAGCAATATGTCATCCACATATAATATGAGAAATGCTACAGAGCTCCCACTCACTTTCTTGTAAATACAGGCCTCTCCATAAGTCTGTATGAACCCAAATGCTTTGATCACCTCATCAAAGCGAATGTTCCAACTCCGAGATGCTTGCACTAGCCCATAGATGGAGCGCTGGAGCTTGCATACCTTGTTAGCATTCTTAGGATCAACAAAACCTACTGCATCATATACAATTCTTCCTTAAGGAAGCCGTTAAGGAATGCCGTTTTGACGTCCATTTGCCATATTTCATAATCATAGAATGCGGCAATTGCTAACATGATTCAGACGGACTTCAGCATCGCTACGGGAGAGAAAGTCTCATCGTAGTCAATCCCATGAACTTGTCGATAACCCTTAGCGACAAGTCGAGCCTTATAGATGGTCACATTTCCATCTACGTCAGTCTTCTTCTTAAAGATCCATTTATTTTCTATGGCTCGCTGATCATCGGGCAAGTCAACCGAAGTCCATACTTTGTTATCATACATGGATCCTATCTCGGATTTCAGGCTTCAAGCCATTTGCTAGAATCCGGGCCCGCCATCACTTCTTCATAGTTTGAAGGTTCACCGTTGTCTAACAACATGATTTCCAGGACAGGGTTGACGTACCACTCTGGCGCGGAACATGTCCTCGTGGACCTACGAAGTTCAGTAGTAACTTGATCCGAAGCTTCATGATCATTATCATTAACTTTCTCTCTAGTCGGTGCAGGCACCACAGAAACATCTTCCTGCGCTGCGCTACTTTCCGGTTCGAGAGGTGTGACAATCACCTCATCAAGTTCCACTTTCCTCCCACTTACTTCTTTCGAGAGAAACTCTTTTTTCAGAAAGGATCCATCCTTGGCAACAAAGACCTTGCCTTCGGATCTGAGGTAGAAGGTATACCCGATAGTTTCCTTAGGGTATCCTATGAAGACACATTTTTCCGACTTGGGTTCGAGCTTTTCAGGTTGACGTTTCTTGACATAAGCATCGCGTCCCCAAACTTTTAGAAACGACAACTTAGGTTTCTTCCCAAACCATAGTTCATACGGTGTCGTCTCAACGGATTTAGACGGTTCCCTATTTAAAGTGAATGCGGCTGTCTCTAAAGCATAACCCCAAAATGATAGCGATAAGTCGGTAAGAGACATCATAGATCGCACCATGTCCAACAGAGTACGATTACGATGTTCGGATACACCGTTACGCTGAGGTGTTCCAGGCGGTGTCAATTGTGAAACAATTCCACATTTCCTTAGGTGCGTGCCAAATTCGTGACTTAAATATTCTCCTCCATGATCTGATCGTAAGAACTTTATTTTTCTGTCACGTTGATTCTCAACCTCACTCTGAAATTCCTTGAACTTTTCAAAGGTCTCAGACTTGTGTTTCATCAAGTAGAAATACCCATATCTACTTAGGTCATCAGTGAGGGTGAGAACATAACGATAGCCACCACGAGCTTCAACACTCATTGGACCGCACACATCAGTATGTATGATTTCCAATAAGTTGGTTGCTCGCTCCATTGTTCCGGAGAACAGAGTCTTGGTCATCTTGCCCAAAAGGCATGGTTCGCACGTGTCAAATGATTCATAATCAAGAGACTCCAAAAGTCCATCTGCATGGAGCTTCTTCATACGTTTGACGCCAATATGACCAAGGCGGCAGTGCCACAAGTATGTGGGACTATCATTATCAACCTTACATCTTTTGGCATCCACACTATGAATATGTGTAACATCACGTTCGAGATTCATTAAGAATAAACCATTAACCAGCGGGGCATGACCATAAAACATTTCTCGTATTATAAATAGAACAACCATTATTCTCAGATTTAAATGAGTAGCCATCTCGCATTAAACGAGATCCAGATAAAATGTTCATGCTCAAAGCTGGTACTAAATAACAATTATTGTGGTTTAAAACTAATCTCGAAGGTAGATGCAGAGGTAGCGTGTCGACGGCGATCACATCGACCTTGGAACCATTCCCAACGCGCATCGTCACCTCGTCCTTCGCCAGTCTCCGTTTATTCCGCAGCTCCTGCTTTGACTTACAAATGTGAGCAATTGCACCGGTATCAAATACCCAGGAGCTACTACGAGCGCTGGTAAGGTACACATCAATAACATGTATATCACATATACCTTTGACGTTGCCTGCCTTCTTATCCGCTAAGTATTTGGGGCAGTTCCGATTCTAGTGACCCGTTCCCTTGCAATAAAAGCCCTCAGTCTCAGGCTTGGGTCCATTCTTTGCCTTCTTCCCAGCAACTGGCTTACCGGGCGCGGCAACTCCTTTGCTGTCCTTCTTGAAGTTCTTATTACCCTTGCCTTTCTTGAACTTAGTGGTTTTATTCACCATCAACACTTGATGTTCCTTTTTGATCTCCACCTCCGGTGATTTCAGCATTGAATATACCTCGGGAATGGGCTTCTCCATCCCTTGCATATTTAAGTTTGTCACAAAGATCTTGTAGCTAGGTGGGAGCGACTGAAGGATTCTGTCAACGACCGCGTCATCTGGGAGATTAACTCCCAACTGAGACAAGCGATTATGCAACCTAGACATTTTGAGTATATGCTCGCTGACAGACCTATTCTTCTCCATCTTACAACTGTAGAACTTGTCGGAGACTTCATATCTCTCGACTCGGGCATGAGCTTGGAAAACCATTTTCAGCTCTTGGAACATCTCATATGCTCCGTGCTGCTCAAAACACTTTTGGAGCCTCGATTCTAAGTTGTAAAGCATGCCGCACTGAACCAGGGAGTAATCATCACTACGCGACTGCCAGGCGTTCATAACGTCTTGAGTTGCTGGGAAAACGGATGCATCACCTAGTGGTGCTTCAAGGACATATGCTTTCTTGGCAACTATGAGGATGATCCTCAAGTTACGGACCCAATCTGTATAGTTGCTACCATCGTCTTTAAGCTTGGTTTTCTCTAGGAACGTGTTGAAGTTGAGGGCAACATTAGCGTGGGCCATTTGATCTACAAGACATATTGTAAAGATTTTAGACTATGTTCATGACAATTAAGTTCATCTAAACAAATTTAATGAACTCGCACTCAGATAGACATCTCTCTAGTCATCTAAGTGATACATGATCCGAATGGACTAGGCCGTGTCCAATCATCACATGAGACGGACTAGTCATCAACGATGAACATCTTCATGCTGATCGTATATTCCATACGACTCATGTTCGACCTTTCGGTCTTCCATGTTCCGAGGCCATGTCTGTACATGCTAGGCTCGTCAAGTCAACCCTAAGTGTATTGCGTGTGTAAATCTGGCTTACACCCATTGTATGCGAACGTTAGGACCTATCACACCCGATCATCACGTGGTGCTTCAGAACAACGAACCTTAGCAACGGTGCACAGTTAGGGGGAACACAATTCTTGAAATTTTAGTGAGAGATCATCTTATTTACTACCATCGTTCTAAGAAAATAAGATGTAAAACATGATAAACATCACATGCAATCAAATAGTGACATGATATGGCCAATAGCATTTTGCTCCTTTTGATCTTCACCTTCGGGGCTCCATGATCATCATCGTCACCGGCATAACACCATGATCTCCATCATCATGATCTCCATCATCGTGTCTTCATGAAGTTGTCTCGCCAAACGTTACTTTTACTACTATGGCTAAGGTTAGCAATAAAGTAAAGTAATTGCATGGCGTTTTCAATGACACGCAGGTCATACAATAAAATTAAGACAACTCCTATGGCTCATGTCGGTTGTCATACTCATCGACATGCAAGTCGTGATTCCTATTACAAGAACATGATCAATCTCATACATCACATATATATATCATTCATCACATCATTTTGGCCATATCACATCATATGGCACATGCTGCAAAAACAAGTTAGACGTCCTCTAATTGTTGTTGCATGTTTTTACGTGGCTGTTATAGGTTTCTAGCTAGAATGTTTCTTACCTATGCCAAAACCACAACGTGATATGCCAATTACTATTTACCCTTCATAAGGACCCTTTTCATCAAATCCGATCCAAATAAAGTGGGAGAGACAAACACCCACTAGCCACCTTATGCAACTAGTGTGTGTCAGTCGGTGGAACCTGTCTCACGTAAGCGTACGTGTAAGGTCGGTCCGGGCCACTTCATCCCACGATGTCGTCGAATCAAGATAAGGCTAGTAGCGGCAAGTGAATTGACATGATCTACGCCCACAACAACTTGTGTTCTACTCGTGCATAGTAACTACGCATAGACCTAGCTCTGATACCACTGTTGGGGATCGATGTAGAAAATCAAAAAAAATCTACGCATCACCAAGATCTATCTATGGAGATTACTAGCTACGAGAGGGGAGTGAATCTTCATACCTTTTAAGATCGCGATGCGGAAGCGTTGCAAGAACGCGGACGGTGGAGTCGTACACGAAGCGATTCAGATCGCGACCGAATCTGATCTAAGCACCGAACAACGATGCCTCCACGTTCAACACATGTGCAGCCTGGTGACGTCTGTCGTGCCTTGATCCAGCAAGGAGAGAAGGAGAGGTTGGGGAAGACTCCGTCCAGCAGCAGCACGACGGCGTGGTGGTGATGGAGGAGCGTGGCACTCCAGCAGGGCTTCACCAAGCACTGCGAGAGACGAGGAGGGAGAGGGGTAGGGCTGCGCCAAGAGAGAGGGAGACCCGTGTGTCTGGCAGCCCCAAACCCCCACTATATATAGGGGGGAGGGGATGTGCCCCCATCTAGGGTTCCCGCCCTAGGGGGTGCGGCAGCCCAGATCGGATCAGGGGGGCGTCCAGGGGGGAGAGAGGGGGGCGCACCTAGGGTGGGCCTTAAGGCCCATCTGCCCCTAGGGTTTGCCCCCTCCCCTCTTCCCTGCGCCTTGGGCCTTGGTGGGAGGCGCACCAGCCCACCTAGGGACTGGTCCCTTCCCACTCTTGGCCCACACAGGCCTTCGGGGCTGGTGGCCCCTCCCGGTGGACCCCCGGAACCCTTCTGTTGGTCCCGGTACGTTACCGGTGATGCCCAGAACACTTTCGGTGGCCAAATCCTCACTTCCTATATATAAATCTTTAACTCCGGACCATTTCGGAACTCCTCGTGACGTCCGGGATCTCATCCGGGACTCCGAACAACATTCGGTAACCACGTACATCTATTCCCTGTAACCCTAGCGTCATCGAACCTTAAGTGTGTAGACCCTACGGGTTCGGGAATCATGCAGACATGACCGAGACATGTCTCTGGCCAATAACCAACATCGGATCTGTATACCCATATTGGCTCCCACATGTTCCACGATGATATCATCGGATGAACCACGATGTCAAGGATTGAATCAATCCCGTATACGATTCCCTTTGTCGACCGGTATAGTACTTGCCCGAGATTCGATCGTCGGTATACCGATACCTTGTTCAATCTCGTTACGGCAAGTCTCTTTACTCTTTCCGTAACACATCATCCCGTGACCAACCCCTTAGTCACATTGAGCTCATTACGATGATGTCTTACCGAGTGGGACCAGAGATATCTCTTTGTCATACGGAGTGACAAATCCCAGTCTTGGTTCGTGCGAACCCAGAAGATGCTTTCGGAAATACCCGTAGTGTACCTTTATAGCCACCCAGTTACGTTGTGACGTTTGGCACACCCAAAGTATTCCTACGGTATCCGGGAGTTGCACAACCTCATGGTCTAAGGAACAGATACTTGACATTGGAAAAAGCTTTAGCATACGAACTACACGATCTTGTGCTAGGATTAGGATTCGGTCTTGTCCATCACATCATTCTCCTAATGATGTGATCCGGTTATCAATGACATCCAATGTCCATGGTCAGGAAACCGTAAGCATCCATTAATCAACGAGCTAGTCAACTAGAGGCTCACTAGAGACATGTTGTGGTCTATGTAATCACACATGCATTACTGTTTCCGGATAATACAATTAAAGCATGAACAATAGACAATTATCATGAACAAGGAAATATAATAATAACCATTTTATTATTGCCTCTAGGGCATATTTCCAACAGGGTCGGCATCTGAATCTGATTTGGTGGGTTTAACCACTTGCAACTTAGCTCTGACACCCCGAGACCGGTGCACCAGGTGTCAGTCAGTTATTCGTCTTTGTTGCCATGTCATCTGCTTGCGTGTTGCATCTTGCCATGTCATCATGTGTGTTGCATCATCATGTTTTCAAAACTTGCATCCGTCCGAGTTCCCTCGTCTTCTCCGTTGTCCGTTCTGAGCCCGGACACACTTGCACGCGCCCGCGGTGCCTCCGAATATTTATTTTATGAGTGGCTGGAAAACGTTCTCGGAATGGGTTTAAACTTGGCGTGTGGTCTTATTATAGCATAGGTAGACCGTCCGTCAAGTTTTGTCGCGTTCGGAGTTCGTTTGATAGCCGAACGGTTAACCGCGTTAACCGCCGGAAGCCTTTTGTCTTTTGGCCCAGCACCCCTTTCACACAGCCCACCAAGCCCATTCTAACCCCTCCATGCTCTTGGCCGTTCGATCACGATCGCGTGGCCGCGAACCGCTCCTCATTTGGACACTCCTAGCTCCCTCTACCTATAAATATGTGCATCTCCTTCCAAATCACGGATGAAACCCTAAAAATCCTCCTCCCCACGCAGCCGGACATGTCCACTCCGCCTGGCCATCCCCGCAGCCAATGAGAGGCCGCCACCTCAGCACGCAGCCTCCCTCCTCCAATAGCACACCGCCACGTGGCCCAGCCACCGCGCCCACTTCGTCGGGCCCGTCGGGGCCCGGATCTGGCCCGCGAAGCCTGCGGCCGCCGCGGCCGCGGCCCGAGCGCGTCCATCCTGCAGAGCCACGACCCCGCGCCTCCCGTGGCCGAGCGCCGCCTGTTGGGGAACGTAGTATTTTAAAATTTTCCTACGATCACACAAGATCTATCTACCAGATGCATAGCAACGAGAGGGAAGAGTGTGTCTACGTACCCTCGTAGACCGGAAGCGGAAGCGTCAAGTGACGCGATTGATGTAGTCAAACTTCTTCGCGATTCAACCGATCAAGCACCGAACGTACGGCACCTCCGCGTTCAGCACACGTTCAGCTTGATGACGTCCCATGAGCTCTTGATCCAGTTGAGCTTCACGGGAGAGTTTTTTCAGCACGACGGCGTGGTGACGGATATGATGTATTTACCGGCGCAGGGCTTCACCTAAGCACTGCAACGGTATGACCGAGGTGTGTTTCTGTGGAGGGGGGCACCGCACACGGCTGGAACAATTCAACTTGTGTGTCTTTGGGTGCCCCCCCTGCCCCCATATATAAAGGAGCAAGAGGGGAGGGCCGGCCGGCCTCCTATGGTGCGGCTAGGGCAATCCTACTAGGAATAGGATTGCAATCCTATTCCTAGTAGGAGTCCACCAAGAAGGAAGAGAGGGAAAGGAAAAGAGGGAGAGGTGGCGCCCCCCCAATCCTAGTCCAACTAGGATCCCTAGGTGGGGCGCCGGCCAGCCTCTATGGGCTGCCTCTCTCCTTTCCTCAAGGCCCACTATGGACCATCCCCCCTCGTAGGGGGTTCCGGTAACCCCCTCCGGCAATCCAGTTAAATCCGAAACTTTTCCGGAACACTTCCGGTGTCCGAATATAGTCGTCCAATATATCAATCTTTATGTCTCGGACATTCCGAGACTCCTCGTCATGTCCGTGATCTCATCCGGGACTCCGAACTACCTTCGGTACATCAAAACTCATAAACTCATAATACCGATCGTCATCAAACGTTAAGCATGCGGACCCTACGGGTTCGAGAACTATGTAGACATGACCGAGACTCATCTCCGGTCAATAACCAATAGCGGAACCTAGATGTTCATATTGGCTCAAGACGAGATACGCGCGGCTACTATCAGGGTGTCGGCACGCCGGGAGGTCTTGCTGGACTTGTTTTACCATTGTCGAAATGTCTTGTGCACCGCGATACCGAGCCTGATCGGATTTCCCTAAGATAAGGGGTAATTATTATTATTACATCAGCTGATCGTGAGA
This sequence comes from Secale cereale, assembly GCA_902687465.1. Lineage (NCBI taxonomy): Eukaryota > Viridiplantae > Streptophyta > Magnoliopsida > Poales > Poaceae > Secale > Secale cereale. Next base: position 381,500,789 of record LR738713.1, read on the forward strand.
GCTTGTGATGGGCTAAGTTGGGACACCCCTGCAGGGTTATGATCTTTCGAAAGCCGTGCCCGCGGTTATGTGGCAGATTGGAATTTGTTAATATCCGGTTGTAGAAAACTTGACAGAGGATCCAAAGTAAAACACACAACCGTGTGAGTAACTGTGACTGTCTCTTTTCACTTTGAGAAGAGAACACTGTGGGGTTATGTTTGACTCGTAGGTAGTTCAGGATCTTTAGCGATCACTACTAGTTTGCGACCGTTTGCGTAGATGCTCATCTTATTCTTGTACTCGTAAGTTAGCCACCATACTTTTGCTTAGTCGATGCTGCAACCTCACCACTTTACCTCTTCCTACCCAGTTAAGCTTTGATAGTCTTGTTACCCATGGTTATGGGATTGTTGAGCCCTCGTGGCTCACAGATACTACAACAACAGTTGCAGGTGCAGGTTTTCGATGTCTTGACGTGAGAGCGATGATCGTTGTGTTGGAGTTCTTTATTCTTCTTCTTCTTCAGTCTTGGGTTAGGTTCCGGGTCGGCAGCCTGGGATAGCAGATGGATGTCTTGTGCTTTTCATGTTTGCATCCGTAGTCGGATGCCTTGTATTGGTGTTGTTGTATTTATGTGACTTGTATGTATTGTTGTATCCCCCGTGTATGTATGTAATGGTATGATGTAATGATATCCATCTTGCTAAGCGCCCGAAATGAGGTTGTGCCCCAATCACGTAAGTGTCACGTGATCGAGATAGAATCGCATCTTCGGCCTGACAAGTTGGTATGAGAGCCTCGACCGACCATAGGAGCCCCCTTGATTGATCGTAGCTTGGCCGTTGTCGAGTCTAGCAGAAAACTTTTTTTCGGAGTCTAGTTATATCGGAGAGTAGGAATTCTTTTTACTCCTCAGCCCCTTCGTCGCTCTGGTGAGGAATCTTGACGTAGGTGTTTTGAATTACTCCTCTTCCCCTTCAATTTTTTTTAGGATCACGTGGTTAGTTTTCGGTCATTGTGTTGTTAGCTCTTTCATCTGGTGCATCTCTCGTCAAGTGGACTCGACCCTCTTCTTATTTGCAAGTTCAACCCTCAGTTCTTTTCAAACAATGGTATTTTCCCCGTCCGAAGTGGACTTTCTTTTTCCCACGCACCCACCCTTTTTGCTTCTCAGGACCGGAGTCCTTAATCGAGTATCCATCCTACTCGTGTGAATCCTTTTGCATTTTTCCCTCAGTATTCCAACTGGTGAATTCTCGTCTTGTTCGTCATCATTCATCTCTTTTCTTCTCCGATGAATTCTCCTCTCGTTTGATATTCTTCATCTCGTCTTCTTTTACGGTGGACTCAATTCCAATATGTCATTGTTGTTCTTATTCTTTCATCGGTTCAAGTGTTTCCTTTGTCTCGTTCGCCTCTCGCCATTTAATTATTCCGGAGTTCCGAAGTCATCTCAGGAGATTTGTCCGTATTCCAATTAACTCGAGGTTGTCACCTCATTCAAGTTTTTTTTCAATCGTTCCGGTGCATTATCTCCTTTTTTGATCTTTTCCAACGGTGGTTTTCTCTTCGGTGGGCTCATCACCCACATGTCTTTTCCGGGATCTTACCTGACTCCTCTAATTTACCGGAGTGTTCCCAAATTCTTTTCAAATGTGACGTAAGTATGGATTCCATCAGTCATATGCCTTCTTCAAGATCACTTTAATTCTTTTCATCGTTGGTCCGACCTTCTTCATCCGGAGTATTCATGAATTCTATTCTTGTGTTCCTCCGAAGGCCATCTTTCAGAAGATTTCTTCATTCGCAGTTTTCAACTTCGTCCTCCAAATATTCTTCATTGATGCCTCTTCGTTCGTCTCTCATTCTTTCCGGTGCGTCGTTCAAGTATTCTTTAATCAGTTCATGTTCTCTTGGTTCTCGTCATTCTAAATTCCCCGAGTGCCTTATTCTTCCCGGTGATTCATTCTCTTGTATTCACTCAATTTCAATTCGTTACGGTGGGTTGTTCTCCTTCATCACTCGATTTTATTCTTCCCGGTGGTTCGTTCCTTTTCTTCACTTGGCTTCAATTCTTACGGTGATTCGCTCAACAGTTCTTTTCCGGTGCTATCATGTCAATTCATTCATTCATTCCAATCCTACCGGTGTTTCACGAATATTTTCCCGAGTTCGATATATATCCCTCTTTAATCATTTCAAACGGGAATAAGTAGTATGCAAATCCATTGCTTCTCATCAATTTAATTGGTGAAGGATAAGCATAACATAAATCTTATTCTTTTCATCAAGTTGATTTAATTCCGTCCTTCAGAGTTTATTCTTGAGGAATAAATTCTAGTTCCAAGTGCGTTAATCTTTTCTTCCGGAGTTCAAAATTTTCTCGGCTATGTCGATGGAACCCCGTCTAAATCATCGCAAGGCTTTAATCTTATTCTCTTGATCATTCAATTATATCTCATCATCCTTTCATTACCGGAGTTCTTCATGGTGGTCCCTCATGTTTTAAATCATTCTTCGAGTATTCATCAAATTCTTTTGGAATCAAGCGCAAGCATTCTTATTCTTGCCTCTCGGGTGCAATTAATTCTCCGTATTCTTTTGAAGTGGAGTTTTACATTCTTCGCTCTTCTCAGCTCATCAATATTTTGGTTGCGGCATAATTCACCTCAAGTTTTGAGATGATTTCTATAAGTCCACAACAAGTTAATTCTTTTGTTGTTGATTTCTCAACAACTCCGTTCGAGTCTTTCTCTTATAAATTCTCGTTCATGTCACTTGTGCTCAAGTTGTCATCTTCTTCTCCATTCTTTAATTCCATCATTTCAATTATTCCGGAGGCATTGTCTTGTTCATTTCGTCATGTTTTTATTCCATCTTCTCAGGTTCTTGTTCCAGTCCATTCATGTTCAACCGGTGTGCTATTTCTTTCAGTTTCAGCCGGAGTGCTGCCCGAATTCCTTCGTTCGAATTTCATTTCTATATCTCTGTCAATCGGAGTGGTTTCGAAGTCATTCTTGTTCCTTCAGCTCTTGTTTCGTGCCTTTCAACCTCCTTGGTTTTCTTGTGTTCCTTGTTCCTCTTTTGTATCGGAGCTTCTCAATCTCGTTCATCTCCGTTATATTCTTCCTGTTGAGTGGCTCAACCTCTCGATATTCTGGTTTCACTCTTTTGTCTTCGAAGAACTTGTTCTTCCTTTCCTCTTCCGTTTCGTTCCTAAGATCTCGGGACGAGATCTCTTGTTAGTAGGGGAGTGTTGTGACACCCCGAGACCGGTGCGCCAGGTGTCAGTCAGTTATTCGTCTTCGTTGCCATGTCATCTGCTTGCGTGTTGCATCTTTCCATGTCATCATGTGTGTTGCATCATCATGTTTCCAAAACTTGCATCCGTCCGAGTTCCCTCGTCCTCTCCGTTGACCGTTCTGAGCCCAGACACACTTGCACGCGCCCGCGGTGCCTCCGAATATTTATTTTATGAGTGGACATAAAATGTTCTCGGAATGGGTTGAAACTTGGCGTGTGGTCTTATTATAGCATAGGTAGACCGCCTGTCAAGTTTCGTCGCGTTCGGAGTTCGTTTGATAGCCCAACGGTTAACCGCGTTAACCGCCGGAAGCCTTTTGTCTTTTGGCCCAGCACCCCTTTCACACAGCCCACCAAGCCCATTCTAACCCATCCATGCTCTTGGTCGTTCGATCACGATCGCGTGGCCGTGAACCGCTCCTCATTTGGACACTCCTAGCTCCCTCTACCTATAAATATGTGCCTCTCCTTCCAAATCACGGATGAAACCCTAAAAGTCCTCCTCCCCGTGTAGCCGGACATGTCCACTCCGCCTGGACATGTCCATCCCCGCAGCCAATGAGAGGCCGCTACCTCAGCGCGCCGCCTCCCTCCTCCAATAGCACGCTGCCATGTGGCCCAGCCACCGCGCCCACTTCGTCGAGCCCGTCGGGGCCCAGATCTGGCCCGCGAAGCCCGCGGCCACCGCCGCCGCGGCCCGAGCGCGTCCATCCTGCAGAGCCACGACCCCGCGCCTCCCGTGGCCGAGCGCCGCCGCCCCTCCGCGCCGGCCGGCGAGCCTCGCCGCCACTCTCGAACTCCGCCGCCGGTCAGCCGCAGGATCGCCGCCGCCTGGAGTTCCCCTCGCCGTCGGCCCCGTCTTCTCTTGCCGCCGCCGGATCTGGGGATCCCACTCCCGGATCCAACTGTCCCCGCCCGTCTCCGGCGTCCTAGCCTCGCCGGCGTCGCGGGCCATCGCTGGTAACCGTCGCCCAACTGCCTGCTCGAGCGAGCGCTTGGGGACGACGAGCCGTCCCGCTCGCCTCGTCCACATGGGCCCGGCTCGATCGAGCTGGCCTAGCTCCCTCGCAAGGCAGGCCCGGTCCAGTCGCCGGGCTCTTCTGCAACTGGGCCACGGCCCGCTAGGTGAGCGCCCGCCGGTCCTATCCGTCGCCATGTGCGTGTTATAGTTATTTTGCGCCGGTCATTTTTTTTTTCAGAAAACTGCTAAGTCCTTTTTTGTGTAATTTTTGTTGCATGTTTGCATAGTGATAACTTTTTGTGTGTTTATCCAAATTGAGTGTATAATATGTCAAAATGATCGTGGTGATATGCTCTACACTTTGTTCCATTGTGCCATGCTTGTTTGACTCCATCTAGATGTCTTAATCTCTGTTGCAAGAGTGCTACTTGTTATAAACTGCTGCTACTTGTTATTTTTTTGCCATGTTTGAGATATGATAATTTGGTGCATGTTTATCCAAATGATGCATATGATATGTCAAAATGTTCATTGTGAAGTGTACTACATGATGGTTGCTGTAGCATGCTTGTTTGAGTCCATATTGCCATGTTAATCTCTGTTGCAAAAGTGCATTTGGCTGTTAGGTGCTGAAACTTGTTATGAGATGCTGATTTCAATTGCTCTTTGCTATTGATGTGTTTGTCCGCATGCCACATGTTTAGATGTTTTAGAAGCACCATTATATGGTCTTTGCTGTGGTGCATTTAACTTTCCATGTTATGCCTTGAGGTGACTTAAACATGCTTGTAAACATGCCATGTTGTTGTTGTTGTTTTTATACTTGGTGAAAAAACTGCTAAGTCTGGAATCTGTTATAACCTGATGCTATGTTTGCTTGATGCCCTAGTCAAATCCATGCTTGTTTTGGAGTGGCCAATGATCATGTCTTGTTGTCCATGTTATTGTATATCCATTCATGCCCTTACTTGCACATATGACCTGTTGTAGCTTATTTATTTCGTGCTCTCAAGTTGCTATAAATTATGCCTGTCGGGTTTTTAACAGCATGTTTAATTTGGTGTAGCTTGTTGCTGTTGATCCATGCCTCCTATGGAGGTGCTCCAATGGAGTTGTTTGCTGTAGGATATGTCTACTACATATCCATGCTCTTTATATACTTAGTTCAGTTGATATGCATGTTGTTTTGTGCCTCCGAAGGCAGCATCGTTATGATGTTTTTGCCTTCCCAGATTTTGGCTAAGTCTGGATAATTTTATTGCAACTTTTCATGCTTGTTTAAATGTGTTCCAGCAAGCTTTTGGGTGTGTTCTAAGTTCCTACTTGTTAAGTAACATGTCTACTTAACATCCATGCTTCTTGCTATCATGTTTGAGTGCTTTAGCTTATATATATTTTGCTCCCAAGTTGCTATGTGGTTGTTAACTTCAGCTTGTTGTTATATCTTGTTTCATGTGTATCTTTTAGCCCGTTGCTCCGTTTCGGGTGTGCCTTATATGAAACTTGTGTGATTTGAATGTAGAATCATAATATCATGTTGTTTTCATGTTTGGAGTGAATTCGCTTGATGTTTGGGTGCATCTTGCACCGTTGCCATGTTTGTCTTGTTTTGCTCATGTCTTCTAGGCCGTAGCTCCGAATTATACAAACTTTATATGAAACTTGACTAGAATTTCGTGAAGATCATCATGGTGCATGTTAACTTGCTGTTTAACAGCTTTAACTTAAGGATTGTTTAGATCTGGACTAATTTCAAAACATGCTTATGAGGGCTTACCGGATTTGTTATATGTAGTTTCCGGCCTCATTTAAACTTGTTGACTTGTGTTGTTTTTGAGTGCTTCCTGCCTTGCCATGTTTTGCATCATATATAGACTCGTCTTGCATCCTACTTGGTTGAGCATATTGTAATGTTCTTGTGATGTTTTTGAGTGCTTCCTACCTTGCCATGTATTGCATCATATATAGACTTGTCTTGCATCATACTTGGTTGAGCATATTGTCATGTTCTTGTGTTGTGTGTTTACCGTATTGCTTGCTTCTTCTCGTTGGTGCTTGTTCCGTTGCGATCGTGAGGATTCGTTCGACTTCGCGTGCTTCGTCTGCAAGGCTTCTTCTTCGTCTTCTTCATGGATCCGTTCTTCTTCCTTGCGGGATCTCAGGCAAGATGACCATACCCTTGGATACCTTTACTATCACTGCCATACTTAGTTGTCTCGATGCTATCGTTATATGTCGCGCTACCCATCATTATTGTCAGCCCATCTCCTTGTTGCCATGAAACCTCTAACATTTGACACCTTCCTAGCAAACCATTGTTTGGCTATGTTACCCGCTTGCTCAGCCCCTCTTATAGCGTTGTTAGTTGCATGTGAAGATGAAGATCATTCCATGTTGGAACTTGTTGTTGGAATATCACAATATCTATTATTATTATTAACACACCTATATACTGGGCATGGGTGGAAGGCTTGGCCTTTTGCTCGGTGTTTTGTTCCAATCATGCCACCTTAGGAGCTGATAAACCGGCATTATGTTCCTTGATTTTGCGTTCCTTACACGGTTGGGTATATGGGGACCCCTTGACACTTCGTCTTTGAATAAAACTCCTCCAGCAAGGCCCAACATTGGTTTTTATTTGCCTCATAATAACAACTTAATTAATTAATTAAATTGCATCGGGGGGACGCTCCCTCGAGATTCTTTTCTACATGGCAGGGGGGCCAATGTTGATGGTATTGGTCCCAAACGGGGGTCCTGCGGGGCCACCTCGGGGAAACTCGAGGGCTGGTTTTACCTGTAGCATCGCCCATCCGGTTGTGGCCCAAGACGAGATACGCGAGGCTACTATCAGGGTGTCGGCACGCCGGGAGGTCTTGCTGGACTTGTTTTACCATTGTCGAAATGTCTTGTGCACCGCGATACCGAGCCTGATCGGATTTCCCTAAGATAAGGGGTAATAATTATTATTACTTCAGCTGATCGTGAGAGCTTGTGATGGGCTAAGTTGGGACACCCCTGCAGGGTTATGATCTTTCGAAAGTCGTGCCCGCGGTTATGTGACAGATTGGAATTTGTTAATGCCCGGTTGTAGAAAACTTGACAGAGGATCCAAAGTAAAACACACGACCGTGTTAGTAACCGTGACTGTCTCTTTTCACTTTGAGAAGAGAACACTGTGGGGTTATGTTCGACTCGTAGGTAGTTCAGGATCTTTAGCGATCACTACTAGTTTGCGACCGTTTGCGTAGATGCTCATCTTATTCTTGTACTCGTAAGTTAGCCACCATACTTTTGCTTAGTCGCTGCTGCAACCTCACCACTTTACCTCTTCCTACCCAGTTAAGCTTTGATAGTCTTGTTACCCATGGTTATGGGATTGCTGAGTCCTCGTGGCTCACAGATACTACAACAACAGGTGCAGGTGCAGGTTTTCGATGTCTTGACGTGACAGCGATGATCGTTGTGTTGGAGTTCTTTCTTCTTCTTCTTCCTCAGTCTTGGGTTAGGTTCCGGGTCGGCAGCCTGGGATAGCAGATGCATGTCTTGGCTTTTCATGTTTGCATCCGTAGTCGGATGCCTTGTATTGGTGTTGTTGTATTCATGTGACTTGTATGTATTGTTGTATCCCCCATGTATGTATGTAATGGTATGATGTAATGATATCCATCTTGCTAAGCGCCCGAAATACGGTTGTGCCCCAATCACGTAAGTGTCACGTGATCGGGATAGAATCGCATCTTCGGCCTGACAAGTTGGTATCAGAGCCTCGACCGACCATAGGAGCCCCCTTGATTGATCGTAGCTTGGCCGTTGTCAAGTCTAGTAGAAAACTTTTTTTCGGAGTCTAGTTATATCGGAGAGTAGGAATTATTTTTACTCCTCAGCCCCTTCGTCGCTCTGGTGAGGAATCTTGACGTATGTGTTTTGAATTACTCCTCTTCCCCTTCAAATTTTTTTAGGATCACGTGGTTAGTTTTCGGTCGTTGCGTTGTTAGTTCTTTCATCTGGTGCATCTCTCGTCAAGTGGACTCGACCCTCTCCCTATTTGCAAGTTCAACCCTCAGTTCTTTTCAACCGATGGTGTTTTCCCCGTCCGAAGTGGACTTTCTTTTTCCCACGCACCCACCCTTTTTGCTTCTCAGGACCGGAGTCCTTAATCGAGTATCCATCCTACTCATGTGAATCCTTTGCATTTTTCCCTCAGTATTCCAACTGGTGAATTCTCGTCTAGTTCGTCATCATTCATCTCTTTTCTTCTCCGATGAATTCTCCTCTCGTTTGATATTCTTCATCTCGTCTTCTTTTACGGTGGACTCAATTCCAATATGTCGGTGTTGTTCTTATTCTTTCATCGGTTCAAGTGTTTCCTTTGTCTCCTTCGCCTCTCGCCATTTAATTATTCCGGAGTTCCGAAGTCATCTCAGGAGATTTGTCCGTATTCCAATTAACTCGAGGTTGTCACCTCATTCGAGTTTTTTTTAATCGTTCCGGTGCATTATCTCCTTTTTCGATCTTTTCCAACGGTGGTTTTCTCTTCGGTGGGCTCATAACCCACAGGTCTTTTCCAGGATCTTACCTGACTCCTCTAATTTACCGAAGTGTTCCCAAATTATTTTCAAATGTGACGTAAGTATGGATTCCATCAGTCATATGCCTTCTTCAAGATCACTTTAATTCTTTTCATCGTTGGTCCGACCTTCTTCATCCGGAGTATTCATGAATTTTTTTCTTGTGTTCCTCCAAAGGCCATCTTTCAGAAGATTTCTTCATTCGTAGTTTTCAACTTCGTCCTCCAAATATTCTTCATTGATGCCTCTTCGTTCGTCTCTCATTCTTTCCGGTGCGTCGTTCAAGTATTCTTTAATCAGTTCATGTTCTCTTGGTTCTCATCATTCTAAATTCCCCGAGTGCCTTATTCTTCCCGGTGATTCATTCTCTTGTATTCACTCAATTTCAATTCTTTACGGTGGGTTGTTCTCCTTCATCACTCGATTTTATTCTTCCCGGTGGTTCGTTCCTTTTCTTCACTTGGCTTCAATTCTTACGGTGATTCGCTCAACAGTTCTTTTCAGGTGCTATCACGTCAATTCATTCGTTCATTCCAATCCTACCGGTGTTTCACGAAGATTTTCTCGAGTTCGATATATATCCCTCTTTAATCATTTCAAACGGGAATAAGTAGTATGCAAATCCATTGCTTCTCATCAATTTAATTGGTGAAGGATAAGCATAACATAAATCTTATTCTTTTCATCAAGTTGATTTAATTCCGTCCTTTAGAGTTTATTCTTGAGGAATAAATTCTAGTTCCAAGTGCGTTAATCTTTTCTTCCGGAGTTCAAAATTTTCTCGGGAATCTCGACGGAACCCCGTCTAAATTATCGCAAGGCTTTAATCTTATTCTCTTGATCATTCAATTATATCTCATCATCCTTTCATTACCGGAGTTCTTCGTGGTGGTTCCTCATGTTTTAAATCATTCTTCGAGTATTCATTAAATTCTTTTAGAATCGAGCGCAAGCATTCTTATTCTTGCCTCTCGGGTGCAATTAATTCTCCGTATTCTTTTGAAGTGGAGTTTTACATTCTTTGCTCTTCTCAGCTCATCAATATTTTGGTTGCGGCATAATTCACCTCAAGTTTTGAGATGATTTCTATAAGTCCACAACAAGTTAATTCTTTTGTTGTTGATTTCTCAACAACTCCGTTCGAGTCTTTGTCGTATAAATTCTCGTTCATGTCACTTGTGCTCAAGTTGTCATCTTCTTATCCATTCTTTAATTCCATCATTTCAATTATTCTGGAGGCATTGTCTTGTTCATTTCGTCATGTTTTTATTCCATCTTCTCAGGTTCTTGTTCCAGTCCGTTCATGTTCAACCGGTGTGCTATTTCTTTCAGTTTTAGCCGGAGTGCTACCCGAATTCCTTCGTTCGAATTTCTTTTCTATATCTCTGTCAATCGGAGTGGTTTCGAAGTCATTCTTGTTCCTTCAGCTCTTGTTTCGTGCCTTTCAACCTCCTTGGTTTTCTTATGTTCCTTGTTCCTCTTTTGTATCGGAGCTTCTCAATCTCGTTCATCTCCATTATATTCTTCCTTTCGAGTGGCTCAACCTCTCGATATTCTGGTTTCACTCTTTTGTCTTCGAAGAACTTGTTCTTCCTTTCCTCTTCCGTCTCATTCCTAAGATCTTGGGACGAGATTTCTTGTTAGTAGGGGAGTGTTGTGACACCCCGAGACCTGTGCGCCAGGTGTCAGTCAGTTATTCGTCTTCGTTGCCATGTCATCTGCTTGCGTGTTGCATCTTGCCATGTCATCATGTGTGTTGCATCACCATGTTTTCAAAACTTGCATCCGTCCGAGTTCCCTCGTCCTCTCCGTTGTCCGTTCTGAGCCCAGACACACTTGCACGCGCCTGCGGTGCCTCCGAATATTTATTTTATAAGTGGCCGAAAAACGTTCTCGGAATGGGTTGAAACTTGGCGTGTGGTCTTATTATAGCATAGGTAGACCGCCTGACAAGTTTCGTCGCGTTCGGAGTTCGTTTGATAGCCCAACGGTTAACCGCGTTAACCGCGGGAAGCCTTTTGTCTTTTGGCCCAGCACCCCTTTCACACAGCCCACCAAGCCCATTCTAACCCCTCCATGCTCTTGGTCATTCGATCACGATCGCGTGGCCGCGAACCGCTCCTCATTTGGACACTTCTAGCTCCCTCTACCTATAAATATGTGCCTCTCCTTCCAAATCACGGATGAAACCCTAAAAATCCTCCTCCCTGCGCAGCCGGACATGTCCACTCTGCCTGGACATGTCCATCCCCGCGGCCAATGAGAGGCCGCCACCTCAGCGCGCCGCCTCCCTCCTCCAATAGCACGCCGCCACGTGGCCCAGCCACCGCGCCCACTTCGTCGGGCCCGTCGGGGCCCGGATCTGGCCCGCGAAGCCCGCCGCCGCCGCCGCCGCGGCCCGAGCGCGTCCATCCTGCAGAGCCACGACCCCGCGCCTCCCATGGCCGAGCGCCGCCGCCCCTCCGCGCCAGCCGGCGAGCCTCGCCGCCACTCCCGAACTCCGCTGCCGGTCAGCCGCAGGATCGCCGCCGCCTGGAGTTCCCCTTGCCGCCGCCGGATCCGGGGATCCCACTCCCGGATCCAACTGTCCCCGCCCGTCTCCGACGTCCTAGCCTCGCCGGTGTCGCGGGCCATCGCCGGCAACCGCCGCCCAGCTGCCTGCTCGAGCGAGCGCTCGGGGACGATGAGCCGCCCCGCTCGCCTCGTCCACATGGGCCCGGCCCGATCGAGCTGGCCCAGCTCCCTCGCAAGGCGGGCCCGGTCCAGACGCCGGCCTGCTGCATCCTCCCCGCCGGCCTCTTCTGCAACTGGGCCACGGCCAGCTAGGTGAGCGCCCGCCGGTCCTATCCGTCGCCATGTGCGTGTCATAGTTATTTTGCGCCCGTCGTTTTTTTCCAGAAAACTGCTAAGTCCTTTTTCTGTGTAATTTCTGTTGCATGTTTGCATAGTGATAACTTTTTGTGTGTTTATCCAAATTGAGTGTATAATATGTCAAAATGATCGTGGTGATATGCTCTACACTTTGTTCCATTGTGCCATGCTTGTTTGACTCCATCTAGATGCCTTAATCTCTGTTGCAAGAGTGCTCCTTGTTATAAACTACTGCTACTTGTTATTTTTTTGCCATGTTTGAGATATGATAACTTGGTGCATGTTTATCCAAATGATGCATATGATATGTCAAAATGTTCATTGTGAAGTGTACTACATGATGGTTGATGTAGCATGCTTGTTTGAGTCCATATTGCCATGTTAATCTCTGTTGCAAAAGTGCATTTGGCTGTTAGGTGCTGAAACTTGTTATGAGATGCTGATTTCAATTGCTCTTTGCTATTGATGTGTTTGTTCTCATGCCACATGTTTAGATGTTTTAGAAGCACCATTATATGGTCTTTGATGTGGTGCATTTGACTTTCCATGTTATGCCTTGAGGTGACTTAAACATGCTTGTAAACATGCCATGTTGTTGTTGTTTTTATACTTAGTGAAAAAACTGCTAAGTCTGGAATCTGTTATAACCTGATGCTATGTTTGCTTGATGCCCTAGTCAAATCCATGCTTGTTTTCGAGTGGCCAAAGATCATGTCTTGTTGTCCATGTTATTGTCTATCCATTCATGCCCTTACTTGCACATATGACCTGTTGTAGCTTATTTATTTCTTGCTCTCAAGTTGCTATAAATTGTGCCTGTCAGGTTTTTAACAGCATGTTCAATTTGGTGTAGCTTGTTGCTATTGATCCATGCCTCCTATGGAGTTGCTTCAATGGAGTTGTTTGTTGTAGGATATGTCTACTACAGGTCCATGCTCTTTATATACTTAGTTGAGTTGATATGCATGTTGTTTTGTGCCTCCGAAGGCAGCATCGTGATGATGTTTTTGCCTTCCCAGATTTTGGCTAAGTCTGGATAATTTTATTACAACTTGCCATGCTTGTTTAAATGTGTTTCAGCAAGCTTTTGGGTGTGTTCTAAGTTCCTACTTGTTAAGTAACATGTCTACTTCACATCCATGCTTCTTGCTATCATGTTTGAGTGCTTTAGCTTATATATATATTTTGCTCCCAAGTTGATATGTGGTTGTTAACTTCAGCTTGTTGTTATATCTTGTTTCATGTGTATCTTTTAGCCCGTTGCTCCGTTTTGGGTGTGCCTTATATGAAACTTGTGTGATTTTGCATGTATAATCTTAATATCATGTTTTTTCATGTTTGGAGTGAATTTTCTTGATGTTTGGATGCATCTTGCACCGTTGCCATGTTTGTCTTGTTTTGCTCATATCTTCTAGGCCGTAGCTCTGAATTAACCAAACTTTATATGAAACTTGACTAGAATTTCGTGTAGATCATCATGGTGGATGTTAACTTGCTGTTTAACAGCTTTAACTTAAGGTTTGTTCAGATCTGTACTAATTTCAAAACATGCTTATGAGGGCTTACCGGATTTGTTATATGTAGTTTCCGGCCTCATTTAAACTTGTTGACTTGTGTTGTTTTTTAGTGCTTCCTTCCTTGCCATGTTCTGCATCATATATAGACTTGTCTTGCATCCTGCTTGGTTGAGCATATTGTCATGTTCTTGTGATGTTTTTGAGTGCTTCCTACCTTGCCATGTATTGCATCATATATAGACTTGTCTTGCATCATACTTGGTTGAGCATATTGTCATGTTCTTGTGTTGTGTGTTTACCGTATTGCTTGCTTCTTCTCGTTAGTGCTTGTTCCGTTGCGATCGTGAGGATTCGTTCGACTTCGCGTGCTTCGTCTTCAAGGCGTCTTCTTCATGGATACGTTCTTCTTCCTTGCGGGATCTCAGGCAAGATGACCATACCCTTGGATACCTTTACTATCATTGCCATGCTTAGTTGTCTCGATGCTATCGTTATATGCCGCGCTACCCATCATTATTGCCAGCCCCTCTCCTTGTTGCCATGAAACCTCTAACCTTTGACACCTTCCTAGCAAACCATTGTTTGGCTATGTTACCCGCTTGCTCAGCCCCTCTTATAGCGTTGTTAGTTGCAGGTGAAGATGAAGATTGTTCCATGTTGGAACTTGTTGTTGGAATATCACAATATCTATTATTATTATTAACACACCTATATACTGGGCATGGGTGGAAGGCTTGGCCTTTTGCTCGGTGTTTTGTTCCGCTCATGCCACCTTAGGAGCCGATAAACCGGCATTATGTTCCTTGATTTTGCGTTCCTTACACGGTTGGGTATATGGGGACCCCTTGACACTTCGTCTTTGAATAAAACTCCTCCAGCAAGGCCCAACATTGGTTTTAATTTGCCTCATAATAACAACTTAATTAATTAATTAAATTGCATAGGGGGGACGCTCCCTCGAGATTCTTTTCTACATAGCAGGGGGCCGGTGCTGATGGTGTTGGTCCCAAAAGGGGGTCTTGCGGGGCCACCTCGGGGAAACTCGAGGGATGGCTTTACCTGTAGCATCGCCCATCCGGTTGTGGCCTGAGACGAGATACGCGCGGCTACTATCAGGGTGTCGGCACGCCGGGAGGTCTTGCTGGACTTGTTTTACCATTGTCGAAATGTCTTGTGCACCGGGATACCGAGCCTGATCGGATTTCCCTAAGATAAGGGGTAATAATTATTATTACTTCAGCTGATCGTGAGAGCTTGTGATGGGCTAAGTTGGGACACCCCTGCAGGGTTATGATCTTTCGAAAGCCGTGCCCTCGGTTATGTGGCAGATTGGAATTTGTTAATGTCCGGTTGTAGAAAACTTGGTAGAGGATCCGAAGTAAAACACACAACTGTGTGAGTAACCGTGACTGTCTCTTTTCACTTTGAGAAGAGAACACGGTGGGGTTATGTTTGACTCGTAGGTAGTTCAGGATCTTTAGCAATCACTACTAGTTTACGACCGTTTGTCTAGATGCTCATCTTATTCTTGTACTCGTATGTTAGCCACCATACTTTTGCTTAGTCACTGCTGCAACCTCACCACTTTACCTCTTCCTACCCAGTTAAGCTTTGATAGTCTTGTTATCCATGGTTATGGGATTGCTGAGTCCTCGTGGCTCACAGATACTACAATAACAGGTGCAGGTGCAGGTTTTCGATGTCTTGACGTGAGAGCGATGATCGTTGTGTTGGAGTTCTTTCTTCTTCTTCTTCTTCAGTCTTGGGTTAGGTTCCGGGTCGGCAGCCTGGGATAGCAGATGGATGTCTTGTGCTTTCCATGTTTGCATCCGTAGTCGGATGCCTTGTATTGGTGTTGTTGTATTCATGTGACTTGTATGTATTGTTGTATCCCCCATGTATGTATGTAATGGTATGATGTAATGATATCCATCTTGCTAAGCGCCTGAAATGCGGTTGTGCCCCAATCACGTAAGTGTCACGTGATCGGGATAGAATCGCATCTTGGGCCTGACATTAGCCACTTGCAACGGATCGGTAGGGACTTTAAGACCCTCAAGTAATTCCTTAAACAAGGATTTGACCTCGGTCGTCATAGAGGTCCTAAGTGAAGCCATAGCTTCATTTAGATCCTCTCGTGTGACTATGGCCACCGCATCGGCCGTTGGAAGACCACCATCACTTGACCCAGCATCAACCATACTCTTAAGACGTTAAGCCCTTAAAAGAGATGAGGCTCCGATACCAATTGAAATGATCGATATGGTTGACTAGAGGGGGTGAATAGGCATCTACCAATTTTTAACCTTTCTTAACAAATTAGGTTCAGCAACAAATAGGTTGTCTAGATATGCAACTAGGTGAGCAACCTATATGATGCTAGCAACAATAATAACACAAGCAAGCAAATGATACAACACAAATAAAGCTTGCACAAAGTAAAAATAAGAAGTAACCACAAGTGAAGACGGTGAAGATGAGGATGTGTTACCGAAGTTCCTTCCCTTTGAGGGGAAATACGTCTCAAGTTGCAGTGGCGTGGAGGCACAATGCTCCCCAAGAAGCCATTGGGCCACTGTATTCTCCTCACACCCTCACACAATGCAAGAAGCCATGATTCCACTAGTGGTGCCCTTGAAGGCGGCGACCAAACCTTTACAAACAAGGTTGGGGCAATCTCCACAGCCGAATTGGAGGCTCCCAACACCACCATGAAGCTTCACCACAATGGATTGTGGCTCTGAGGTGACCTCAACCGTCTAAGGTGCTCAAACACCCAAGAGTAACAAGATCGGCAAGGGATTAGTGGGGGGAATCAAATTTCTCTTGATGGAAGTGTAGATCAGGGCCCTCTCAACCAAACCCTAGAGAATCAATGAGTTTTGTTGGCTAGGGAGAGAGATCGGGTGAAAATGGAGCTTTGAGCAACAATGGAGTTTGGGAGAGGAAGATGTGAGTCTTCTTGGGGAAGAAGACCCCCTTTATATAGTGGGAAAGATTCCAACTATTACCTTGCTCACAGCCCGCACAAAGCGGTACTACCACTCAGGAGAGCGGTACTATCGCTCGGGCGGCTGTACACACAGAGCAGTGCAATGGCACGAAACCATGAGGCGGTAGTGCCACCGGAGCGCTACCGCTCGCCCCGGCGGTAGTTTCGCTGGGGTTGCAGCTCAGAGTACTAAGGAAATAGGGCAGGGTAGATGGAGTACGGCACTGCTACAACAGCGATAGTACCGCTCGATATGAGCGATACTGTCGCTTACAAGCAGTAGTGTCGCTCACCCACTGCCGCTCTACAATCGCTGAGAGTGCACAGAATCTTGGAGGGGAGTGCAAGTGGAGCGGTAGTGAATGAGCGGTACTACATGCGGCACTAGACGGCGGTACTGCTGCTAACAAGCGATACTACCGTTCACCTGAGCGGTATTATCGCTTGGGGCCTTCAGGATCTATGCACAGGGAACAGAGAAGTAACTCCATCGACGCGGGGAAGGAACGGGGGTGCAAATGAAGAATGTGTGCGTGTTGATTCCACCCAAACCTTTTCGAAGTCGACCCCCTCTTAATAGTACAGTTCTCATACGACTCTCAAATCCACGGAAAAATGTAGGAAAATAACCGTCTTCTCTTTTAAAGCTTCGAGGGACACGTGGCATATGATAGATTATCTGAAATGCTCAATGCACATGATTAGTCCGCAAATGTATTGTCATCAATCACCAAAACCACAAAGGGAGAAAATATGCCCTAACAACACCATTACTATCAGCTCAAATCTTGTTTGCCATGTTATAATGACATAAATACATATGAACCAACATGTCAGCTCTCACTCTCTATCTCACTACAATAGTGGAGTCCCACTTGATTCCAATAGCGTTCTTATTTTTCTGTCAAATTATTCGCTTGCTTACTCTCGATAAGTGGTGCCGACACTTATCGTTGTGAGAGAATGAGATATGGATCTAGGGGTATTTTTGTCATATAACATGGTCAACTAGTTTAATGACACTTTTAGCAAACATCTAACAAAACTATGAAGTTTTTTAGATATCTAATAGCATTTTTAAGCAAGCACCTCGCGAATCGATGGCATTTTTAAGCAATTGTAACTTTTGATGGCAAAACTGTGTAGTGGGGCACAGCCAGTGACATAAACGATAAAAATCCTAACATAAAATGTTTTTGTAAGCTATATATCTTATATTATGGGACAGATGACAATCATTTTATGGCTATAGAAATCGGGCCTGAGCTGAGGTTCCAACGATGATGAAATGCACCTTAAAAGTTAAAATACAAGACACCATCCCTCTCTTCTTTCAGCTATCAGAACTAACACTTGAATGAATGGTCCCGTAAAAAAACACTTAAATGAATGGAACACCAATCAACCATATATGTACATCAACTGCCATTTGTAGTTCCTGCTATGCTATGCTATAAAAAGAAAATTGCCTGCACAATGGATCTCTTTACACTCTTGGCTAGATTATAGGGCCTGCTAGATCAGCTCCAGATTTTTTTTTTAAATGCCTCTTCCTTGCAGCTCCCAGGACTATTTGAATTATAGATGCCACTGCGTTCATCCTCCTCTCAAGCCAGGCAAGACGGACCAATGGATCACAAACTCATCAGAGAGCCCCCTTTCCCAAGACAGGCCAGAAGGACGAAAGGATCACAAACTAAACTTCAGTGATCATTCCACGGAGGAGACAGTGTACATTGTACACCTAACGCCAGACAATGGACAACATAGGCTGTTATTCAGAGTCTGAGTCGATTGCTAGTACCAATCTTGGTCGAACTGACCGTTGCTGCCGAGCCGATGACAAAGGACCACCAAGTTTCTCCCCAGGCAAGTCATCATCCACAACTGAAGCTGCACACGAGGAATCAAATATCAAGTCTACCCGTGAAAATGTAGAAGTATAATTATACAAGGGAAATCACTGTGTTCACACCAAATGGAACTATCAAGTAACTTACACTAACATGTTAACGTTTTGCTAAAATAGTTTGATCTAACAACAATAGTAGGAGCAGCAACCATACTTCAATTCTAGTCCCCTAAAGTTGTATCTAGAGTGAGTTGTGATGGATGGAGAAATCAGAAATAGTAAAACTGTAGAAATCAGAAGGGTTAGTTTCTGTGCCTTACCATCCAAAGCTGTTATTTCATCCTCAGGGTTCCTCCTTTTCTGAGACGCATTCTTCTTAGCAGTAATTAGACTTTCATCAACGCATTTCCTTGCAATCGATGCTTGGCTTTCATTAATGCAATTATTATGTCCAGGTTCCAGTAGGTTTGCTGCTGCTGCTACTGGCTCATGCAGAGGTTGATGGTTGGCAATGTTGTTTTGCACTTCACCTAGATTATTTGTCAACTGTAAGCCAGGAGCATCCTGGGAATTTGAAGGATACTGCCAAAATGAGAGTTGTCCCAGATCATCAAAATCTTCGCTGAACATAAGAAATGAAGCCTCATCTAGACCACCTCCAGGTTGTTCCTCACACGTTCCTTTAGTTTCAGGTGGATTGGGTGGAAATGGATCTCCAGTGTCATCTGCTGAGCTGGAATTCAAAGCATTAGGAGACAACACCGTGACGTTATCATCATCAGAGTCGCTCAGAACTATTATATCTTGCTCTCTTGATACTGCAGGGACATGTCCATCTATAGGAGAAGAATCAAGATCATGTACATTGCTCATAGGGTAATCATATTGTCCTGGTTCCAAATCTTCAGTGTCCTCATGATCATTATTGCTTGTAGGAGTAACAAAGTTTCCGTTTTTAAAGTGCTCTGGGTGGTCACTATCAGAAGATTGTGTCGAGTTAACATCCCCTCTCTTCGTAATTTCCCACTTGCCGTTGTTGTTTTTTCTAATTCCCAACTTGATACGGGAGCCCGGCTGGTCAGACAGAGACTCATCTTTAATCTCATGCTTAACGATACTCGTGTTGATCTTGGACCCTATGTTGGTGGCTACAGAGAAAGTACCATCTGGTAAATGCCACCGCGTAAGATCCTTCAGTTCAGCTCCACCCTTAACTCTCCATGAACCATCCGGCTTGACATCAATTTCAGATACATCATCTTCGCAGCTTTGGATCTGGATCACCAAAATGCAGCAGTGTTGGCAAAATAATGCATAATGGACTAATGTAGACTTGAACATGTACATCATTTCCACTATGAACTCACCAGCGAAGTGATCCGGTTGAAATATGGGTCAATGATTATGTTGTCCAGAGAATAATTCTTCAGGCAAATTGGGCATTGCCACTGCAGACAGGAACATATAGTTTTATTAGGCAAAGAAGGTTAAGAGAATAATTGGTCAATTTACGAAAAACAGCCAAACCTTCCGTGAACGTTGATTAAGTTCCACAAAAGCTTCTAAATCAAAGCAACCCATGTGAACACAGGGTTTAAACCTGCCAGCTATCTTAATCCTTGAACCAGTCATCTGTCAAGATAAATTAGCTTTCAGGAAGGCACATATTACAGAACCTAGCATACAAAGACATAATGGCTAACTTTGTGTCAAGGAGTGCAAAATATACGATGGATCATACAATGCCATATTGTCATTATGGGATTGTTTAGCATCTGGGTTGACAATTATAATATAAAGTACGTATGGTAATTTCCGAAGAATAAATTTAAGCGTTGGGTGTCATGGCTCACACATAAAATAATGTCAGGCCATCAGGTGGCAAATGCAATATTCGGTATTCAATGGACATGAGGTCAGATATAACAGATCAAGTATCAGCAAATATCTACGCATCTAAACATTCTCAATAACGGGCAGAGTAATTACCGGACATCGGAGATTCACGGAGACCCTGTCAGCCACAACCTCAATATCACTATCACTGTCAGCATTATCTGCCTCAGCTCCACCACCAACACAACGCCGCACACGAGCAAGGGCATGATCAAACTTCTCACCATCATGTTCCTTCGGCACCAAATTTAGGACCTGTCCATTATCAAATTATAAGAAAGGAACAGAACCGTAAAGCACAGTCCTGGAGTTTGGAAAGAAAAAATATTTTTAACATAGCTCGAGATAAATCAGAAATCCTGGCCAGAAACCAACTGGAATAAGGAACATAACATCACAGACTATCTTATTTTTGTACTTTTGCGCCATCTTTCATCCCATAAAATAGCTATCCTCCCGAATACAGTGGAGTTCCACTTGTATGGACGATCTACAGATAGTGTGTGGCATCGAATCCATACAAGCCTGATTGATTGTATTAACCTGAGGGAAGTAAAGGATACTAAGCATACTAAGGGGGAGCAGAGGTGGGAACCAGCGGCTGATGATCTACTCAAAATATATGTTGATGGAAGTGCTTCAACAGATAATTCAAATGGGGGTTTTTGTTTCATCATCTGAGATAAAAGTGGTCAGGCTGTTGCCGCATGCAGGTAACATACCCTATTTACTGAACCCGTTGCATTCTGAAGCTGTGGCATGTCTGAAGAGTTTGCAAGCTGCACAACAGTTGGGTATGGCGTCGGGGTGATTGTCGAGACGGATTCAACGCTCATGCAGGTGATTAGAGGAACAGCCCAGGATCGCTCTGCCATAGGTGTCATCTTCCGAGACATTAAAGTTCTTGCTCGTTTAAACTTTTCTTATTTTGAGATAGTTTTTTGCCCAAGGGGCTGTAATAAGGTAGCAGATTCTCTAGCTGCTCACGGTGCACGAATGGGCCATGCATCCTCAGCCTTGTGGCCGGATGGAGCGCCAGACTTTGTTCGTGCATTGATTGCCAGCGACTTGGCTGGCCGTTCTGGACTTCTGGTTAATGGAATAGAGAGTATTCCGGCTCCAAAAAGGAAAGGAAAAAAAACATTACGAGCATCATAAATTGGCGCATGGTCACTGTGGTGATCAATTTCAAACGCACCCACCCAGCCAGACAGAAACAGCACGTTTTTCTCCCATGGACACTGGTTCGTACTTTCCATTTTCTTTCAACCTTATCTCCAACAACCAGCCTACCACTCACTCCATACCTTCGCAAGTACCACACACGAAGGCTCTGGATCGTTGTCCCCACCGTCACACTCCTAACCTGCTGCGCCGCTTCCCAATCGCCTCTCGCGCTGGGCACCCACAATATGGATCTATAGATAAACAATTTTCTCGCCGATATGAAAGCACCCACCTACTGCCGCCTCAATGAGGGTCACTCACACCACGAATTGGGAGCTGCGTGCTCCACCCCCTGCCGTTCTTAGATCGACTGTGTTTTTTAAGTTAGAAGTTGGTTTCATCAAGTTGGATGCAACTAGTTGAGTCAGAAATTGGTATTCCTCGAGTAGGAAGCTACTGCTTTTGTAAGTGAAGTTGGTGTTCACTGCGCTGGGAGTTGGGTGTTCATGGAGTTGAAAGCTCCAGTTTTTGAAGTTATAAGATGATATTCATTTGAGAAGAAAAATGTGTGTCGATAGTTGAAAATTGTAGATCACCTAGCCAAAAATTGATGTTTCTTAGCTTCTCCGGTGGCACCGCCCCACGCCAGTGATGGCTGGTGCCGGAGTGGAGGCAGAAGTAGAGAGGGAGGATACAGGTGTTTGGTGCATGGGGGCGAGATCCGTGTTCCAACCAAGGGGGGG
>LR738713.1:381522798-381592132 GCA_902687465.1 Secale cereale
AAGGGGGGGGGGGGGTCCTATTGGAATCAATCACACTACACTACACTGCATGTATGCACGATCACCAAATAGATGTCATAAACGTTAAAGACACGGAGAGGGAGAAATAGAACATATTCAGCATTTATGGAAAAGGTGAAGAAAAACATGCTTCGTGAAATGAACAATCTAATAGTAAGTGGTCTTGACAATGAAAATGTGGAAACGCCTTCTGTGACAGAATATACATAACAGTTACCTCTTGCAGAGACCTCCTCTTGGCAATTCTAACACCCAAAGAAAACATGCGGGAATCACTTCTAGATAGAACAATTTTATTAGGTCCTTCTTTGCAATATTCCGTTAACTGCAAAGAGAAATGATGAGTAGGATCAACAAACATCCATACAGAAAATGTAACTAATAATCAACTAAAGAATATAATAGGTATTTCGACAAATCATTCGAAAGCAAGAATAAGAGAGAGCATGCTCCATGGCAACAAGACTTACTACAGGACCATCATCTCTACCATTGGCCCCTAACTGCTGTGTAGGTTGCCGGTTAACAACTCTGACTTGAAGACCTGAGGGGAAGAAAAAGAACTGCTAATATGAATCAGATCTATGATGATTGAAATTACTAGAACAGTAGTACAAGAATACCCGCAGGGGGTGGGGGGATTAGGAGGCTGGGCCTAAAGCAGAGATACAACTATACAAGAGAATCCAACCAGGCTCCATCCTTAAGGAGAGGAGAAAAGAGGCCTTTTTGAAGCAGGACCGGGAAGCTAAAAGGATACATGCATACAGACGTGCACACACATATCGCTTGTAATCGGACAAGGGAATGCAACACAAGATGACAAATGGTATTCGGCGCAGCAACCAAGCACAAGCTACATCTAGCTTTGATCACACCACATAAACCTAGGAAAGTAAGAGCCTGTTCGGACTCCCTCCTGCTCTCCAACTCCGCTCCGGAGCGGAGCAACATGCAGTGTTAATTTGGGGAGCTGCTAATATGGTGCTCTGCGTGCTCCGCTCCCGAGTGGAGGAGTGGAGGGCTACCGAACACAGCCTAAATCACCATGCAAAAACATGGACTCATTTTAACGGCTAAATATTAGTTTGGAAGGCAAATATGAACAGTGCCAGTGTGTTCACCAAGTATAACAACAAGGCGAATGTTAAAGATGCATCTTCCATGGATACTTGTAGATTACATGACTCGTAAGAAACCAAACCTGTGCAATGAACTTGAGAATGTGTCCTTTAAGCTAAATAAACAATTTTCTATAGATCTATATCAAAGGATGTTATCTAGTAGGCCAATGCATATTACCATTAATTTGCAAATCAGAGTGTAAAGGCCATTGCATCCTGAAAGGAACTTGGTCATCAAGAAGGATACACCAAACCTGCAAGAACATAAGTGGTGCAAAGAAACTTAATGTGAACAATGCATACACACAGTGGTTTGATATTCTCTAGCATGGCATAAGATGACTGGAAATAGCATAAAGTGACCATAACTATACTCACAAGTCACAGGCAAATCTTTGAATTACAATCTGGCATTTCTTAATAATGCATGACCAAAGAAACACTTATTGAAGGATGACATGCATGACCAAAGAAACACTTATTGAAGGATGACCCTGTACAAACCTAATACTTCAAGGAAATGAAGAAGGAAACGAAAAAGAACCTGAATGTCATATTCGGCCTTCTGTAGCATTTCCCTATTAGCTCTTGATAATGGAAAGGTTTTCTCGAGATGCTGTATAGTATATGACCTGGACCATAGGAAAGAATCACACACAAAAACTATGCAAATTTCAGAATGTCATGGTTCAGTTTAATTCATCAATTTAGGCACTGACCAAGTGAGCGTTAATAATATTCAATACATAACTCACCCATCAGTCGCTATTTTAGAAGGGGCTATTGATGTTGGAAGCAATGGATGATTGATAGTGACCCAGAAACTGCAAGTTATAGAAGGAAACTATGTTAAAACAGACGGTCATTTAATATTAATACTGGAGAATAAGGAATTGATTAGATAATGTTCTCAGCCTTAAATGTTGAAAAGGCAAGCAGGCAGAACAAAAGATGAGTTTGATATTATATGAAAGTTTTCAAGAACTTACGGATCGGCCTTATTTATTCGACAGATGTCGCAGTAGAAGCTGGAAGGTAATTCCTGAGGAACACTCTCTGCAGAATTCTCGGATATGATAACACAACCAACATGTTGCCAGACATTGCATTGTGGATTATCACACTGAAAGGGCCACGCAAGTTAGGTGGAAACAAACAGAACCATCAAGAACAGAATTGCGAATTTCATAAAACACATGATATTCATAATAAAATAAGTTCCGTGTTCCAAAACAATTAAGAGTTTTGGGGTTTTAGCATATAAGAACAATTCACTGCTTTGAAGTTCCAGAATGTACATAAACTGATTTAATGATTCAACATATAATCTGCATAATCAAGGAGACTGACAAACAAATTGTGATCTTACTGCATTGGTTGGAGAAAATGAAAAGACAATCAAACTGTGAAGTAGTCATATTTGTGATGAAAACTATACCTTTATCATGGATCCATTGGCCATGGAGTTACCACAAGGACAGCGGACCTTGACATCCTTTTGAGCCGAACCATTTAACTTTTTTTTAGGCTTTACACTTTGTCCTGAATCAATCTGATTTGGTGAGGCTGCAGCAGAATTTGCAGGACTGTGCAGTTTCCTAGATAGTAAGCAAAAACAGACAGTATGAGCGTATGACAAAACACAGTAGGAGTCAATCCAAATAATACAAACACAAGGTCAATATGTGAACAAATGTAAACTCACCTAAAGGTTTCATCAACTATTTTCAACACGGTTTCTTTTTCAACCGCCGGTTTCTTTGTTAAGCCACTCAGTTGTGATACTGCAAGAACAATATGAAAGTTATTCCTCTTGGACCTTTAGACAAACACTGGTAGAAAAGGGCCATTTTTGGAAGAAGAAAGGCCAAAAATAATGTACCTTGGTCTTGTTGATCAGATAGTATTGCTAAGATTTTTTCCACCAATTCCTGGAATTGTAAAGCAAAAAAATGGCTTAGAAGTAAATACTCAATATAAGTACTAAAAGGCACAGAGAAGTTACTTAGTTCCAAAAGATGTTACAGTATTGGTAAGGACAACTTGATAATCCAATCGATTAGTTGTTGCCAAAGTAAAGGGAAGATTGAAAACTTGTAAAGTACAGCAATAAGTAGAATTTATATTTGCAGAATGTATTCATGTAGATATACGAAGTTGCATTGTACAAACCTGCTTCTTTCCTTGCTTTGAAAGTCCAAGCAGATGCAGGACATCTTTTAGCTCTTTTATTCGGAAGTGCTTCAACTTGTCCTGCAACAAAGCATTTAGCTATCAGCGACATAAAACAGATGAATAAGCCACACAGGTTTATTCCTTTAGGACAAGACTAACGCATACATGAAAAGGGGTGCTAAATAAGATAATCACTTGAAAGCTCTAGTTTCGTAAGAGGGGCATCTTGACAATATAAAAGAATTAATACAAAAAATGATGAAATTTCCATATAGACCACTCCAATTGATTATACATAGTGATGCAAATAAGAAACAGGTTTTATCAGATGATGCGAGGAGCTAAGGGCAGAACTATCGATGCCGCTGCTATCCTGTATACTATACATGAGTAAGGGCATGGTATAGTGTAATATAACTGTTGTTGAATGCTTGAGTAAGGGCGCCTAGTACCTATTCAACTACTCCCTTCCTAAATATTTGTCTTTCTAGAGATTTCAACAAGTGACTACATACGAAGCAATATGAGTGAATCTACACTCGAAAATATGTCTACATACATCCTTATGTTGTAGTCCATTTGAAATGTCTAAAAAGACAAATATTTGGGAACGGGGGGATATACAGATATTAAGTACCACTAAAGTGAAGGTGGCGCAGCAATGACATTTAGCAATGGAACTCCAATCTAAAACTTGGTTACTAAATGCATCCCTCCAAACAATCTTACTGAAGCGAAGTTACCGAGCAATGTAAACAGTAACAGTGCAAGAGAATGGCAAACAGATAGATAAATCAGCTAGTTTTGCTGAAACAAGCAACGCAAGAAGACTAAGAAATACTAACTGTGAGCAGTTTCAGCACCTAGCAAAATGTTAGTAGGGCATGTCAGCTTGGGCGTCAGCAGTGTCGAAGCCCAAATTGCAATCTCTACAGAAAACAACTTGTAACGATGTAAGAAGCGCAGCTGCGGCCTAATTGTAAGCAGTTATATGTATGGACCTAGTAGCCAGGCTTGGTAAGTAAAGCTAGTTCAAGTTACAGAAGGGAATTGACAGGCAACGATCAATCAAGAGTTTTCCTGTCCCTGATTGGACATAAACAGAAACCTATTAAGCGGTAGGAGTATGAAACTAATCAGGATGACTCGTCAGAGTTGTACTAGGTTATGGGAGGGGATCGCCGGAGGAGGGCCGTGGAATTCGAACCGACCCGACACCAGATTGAGGTCGCCGTACAGAGTAGAAGCGGGCATCCACCACAGAACACGTCACAGTGGAATCGCAAACGTGTGAGGCATGGAGGGGTGTGCGTAGAGATTCGGGTACCTTGCAACCGGCGAGCGCTGCATCGTCGGCGGACTCCGGCTTCATGGCGGCTCGGGCCGGGGGCAATCCAGTGCGATGATGCCCTGGGCAAGGCGGGCGGAGTGCAGGGAGGAGCGGCGGCGGAGAATTTGAGGAGGCTAGAAAAATCGCGGCTGCCGGAGGAGGAGGGGCGCTCCGCTCCGTTGGTGTGCGGCGGCTCGCGGGGCGTGGCGGCCTGGCTGCTCTCTTTTCTCCTCCTCTTCTCTTCGGGTGACGACGACGACCGAGGGGAGAAACCTACGGCGGGATCTGGACCGGACGCGTGTACCCTACGAGGGCTGGCACGAATCTTAACGCTCTCTCCCCTGGTTTAAGCGACAAACCCGACTTTGATTAGGGTGTTTTTTAAGGGACTTTGATTATGATTATTTGGAGTAACTTCCGTTACATACGGCGTATGACTTATCGTAGACATCTCTGACGTATGAAAACAATCAGTAATGTCAACATCTTGTTGTGAACTTGGCGTAGTTCTCATGATTTTTCTTTTGTATTATGCTTTATATATATATATATATATATATATATATATATATATATATATATATATATATATATATATATATATATAAATAGTATTTTACAGCCATATAATAATTTTAAAATAATAATTTTTATATCATTATCCAAATGTTATTGTTCCATACAACAAAATATATCAATAAATTTATTGCAAAACATTCGCGCACTAATGTGTGAGATGACAGCTAATCCTATATACCTGAATAGCTGATCCTCACAAACTCCGATTCTCTCAACACGCAAGTTTTCCACCTCACCAGGTCAGCGTGTATGAACTAAATTATTGATCTCCACTAACTCCAATTCTCTCAACATGTAACTATTGTCATCTCATCATGCCACCATCATGGTAAAAGACCTACATTAACATGCACCATGCATGTTGCTCATATTTAATGAATATTCTACAACTATAGAATAATAAAATGCAATAAAATTATATGTTAGCTTCAATTCACACATTGTTAGTCAAAATACCAATGTTTCATACAAACAAATCTCAATGAAATAATTTCAAACAGTTCCCGCAACAACGTGTGGGGAATCATCTCTAGTTCCAAAAATATGCATGTCATTTGATATTGATGTGTTTGCTCACATGTGTTTAAGCCTTCTTTATATAATCACTATTTCCTTTTTCTTTTAATCCATTGACACTATGGCAGCCCCATTGCATTATATTTAAAGCTATGTATTGTATGGATTAAGTATGTATTTATATATAGCTCGCACAATGCATTACTTCTATATCTTGTTGTCGTATCTAAAATAAGAGTGAGGGGTTTCGGCTCCCAGGAGCATCTGCACCTGCGCTGAATAAAAAAATCAAAACAAATACTAGAAAATTTCAAAAAAAATCCAAAAAAATATTGGCATGGTAGATAATTTGGTGCGTGATGTCCGGTCCAAATTTGAAATCATTTGGGCATATGAGTAGCTCTCGGTAAAAAAGACAAATTTAAGTTCTGTTAAATAGTGCACTGTTCATATACTCCCAATTTGTCATTTTTGCTGAGAGTTACTCAATTGTCAAAATGCTCTGAAATTTGGAGCGCACCTCACGCATCAAATTATCTACCATACACGAAAAAATTGAATTTGTTTGAACTTTTTATGAATTATTTCTTGACCGGGTGCAGATGAGCCCGGGCTCAGAATTGGATATTCGCTAAAATGGTTCTTATTTAACATGTTTTTGTGTGAGGACAAGTATGACTTGTCTTAGTTTTTATGCTAAGAGCTATATGTAGATTAAGACATGACAACTCTCTCTCTCTCTCTCTCTCTCTCTCTCTCTCTCTATATATATATATCTCTCTCTCTCTCTCTCTCTCATTAAATAGGGTGCTACGTTCTCGAAGGGCCTAGGCCGTTATTTCATTACATAGAAAAGAGAGAGCAGTACAAAGGCAAAACAGTCTAGGCAGTCTAGAACTGATTACCGGCAGAGTATGAACTCTAACAATACAGTGTATAAGCTAGCAGCACTGGGCGAAAGGCAAGACAAGAAGAAGCAAATAAGAAATCAAAAAAGTCACCGATACAGCCCGCTGCTCTCCATGACCTGATCAAGATTTTGCGATCCTATTGTCAAATTTTTTGAAACATATCATATGTTGATATGTTCCGACAAATAATTTTTGAAGCACAAGTTAGCAACTATCTTGTACTCCACGTGATAATACGCATGGCTTCACTTGTGATTCCCCGTGGAGCACAAGACGAAGCGCACACGTAGTGTGTCGTGCTCTCCAATACACATACACATACACAAGGTATCAATGAGAAAAATGAAGTGAGAAATCCAAACAAATAAATCAAGAAAGAAACCACCGAGGCTCTTTCATGTGGCTCTTCTGCAACTGCAACCTCGTGCGCGCCGGGAAGCTATACAAATGTTGTCTTGCCTATTACGAGATGTAGTGTACACTCGCCTACACGACACCCTGAATTTTTTGTACGGGTCGCTCGCTTCCAGCGCAGGACTAGGGTCATTTTTTTATTTTTCCTTTTATTCTTCTCGTTTTTCTCTTTATTACCTTTTACTTTTGTTCAATTTTATCATTTTTAATTAAACTAGTATATTTATTATATATATATATTCCTTTTAATATTTCTATTTTCCTGCTTGGTTTTTATTTTCTTCTTTGTTTTTTCAAAAAAGTACAAACACTTTTTTGAAAATACATGATATATTTTGAAAAATATGTGAACACCTTTTAAAAATGCACAATGATTTCTAAAAATGGGTGACCATAGTTTACCGGAATCCTCTCGGATATCATACGTACTCCGCTCATCTCTCTTAGTCATAGGCATCTCGACACATTCCTCCTTCCGAGTTACTTGTCCGAACTTGGCTCTTTAGTTTCTGAACTTATACAAACATTTTTGTAAGAATATGCGAACACTTTTTATGAAACTTTGTCATAATGCACGAACACATTATTTATTGCATAACATTTCCTTAAAATGGGTGGATAATTTTTTCGGTTTCATTAATACTTTATATATACTTTATAGCGATCTAAACACTCTTATGTTTCTTTATGGAGGAAGTACATGATAAACCTTTCAAATACATGATTATTCTTTTTAATGTCTTATGAAATTTTTAATACATGTTTCATTTTAAATATAATTACTATTTATAATAAACCATTAATATTTTTTGAAACAATAATGAATATTTTTCGAGCACATGCATGCCCTCTGTATCCTCACTTTCCACGACATGCAAATCCTCGGCAGCATCAAGTGAATGCAAGCCCTCAACTTTTTTACTTTACATCACATGCATGCCCTTCACATCGTCGACCACATGCAAGCCTTTCACATCATCCATGTTTTATTTCTTATTTTTCAAATAACTGAAGCAGAAGGTCACAAGCCACTATATTGCGCATCCACCATACATCCACTGCTAGATTTTCTACCGTTCATATGATGAGAATATGGTAAGGGTTCTATTCTTATATACTTTAATTTTATGTTGGCAAACTTTATTGCTACAAATTCCCGTAGTAACGCATGTGGTATTGTATGTGTATATATATATATATATATGAGGCGCCCGGTGACTTCGTTAATTTCAAGATGTTTTCAGCCGACTCAATATCTTAAAGATGCTCATAAGGGTAAGACGTGTGTTAATACGTTCATATGAGTGAGGGTATATACGTATATATGAGCATCATTCAATTGTACTGTATTAAAAACATACAAGTTTCCTAAACATGGAATGATAATCACCAATGTGGCCAGTTCGTTAGGAGCTTCCTTCCCGGGACGTGGAGAAGGCCCATGTGAGCGACACGCCCGGGCAGGAATGCTAGCAGACGGCGTCTGCTTGTCCAGTCCGCCCGCAAAAAGTAAATTTAAACAAACACGATTTATAAAGTAACTAGATGATTCCCCGCGCGTTGCTGCGGGAACATCCACATACAAATTACTTTAAACATTTACTTACCATGAAATTGAATATTTCAATTTCAATTTTACTTAATTTATGAGTTCATTCTTAGCATTTTTAGGAGATGAACTTAATTATTTCCGCAAAGACCAACATAGCATTAATGAGGACAATACAATGATGGTGCAACACAAAAATAAGTTGCCCAACAGTGGGGAAAATATATCAAAGTTGTGTTAATATTTTATCTTCCCAAGTGAAACAAATCTATTCACTCACTATCAACTTTACATATGTATAATGGAACACATGGCACGCATACATCCTCGGTAGATGATTATGATGTTAGCTCATCAATTTATACTTCAAGAGAACATGTCATAGAAAGGAACAATGAGAGGCACGATACCTATTTCAACTCAGCCGGCGACCCAAACGGGTAGATCTAAAGCCAATGCATTCTACAACTATTATTTCATCAGAGTTGGGTTTTAACTCGAAGCTGAAAGTCACTTGCTACATGGTTCTAGCACCAGGCCCGTAAAACTGGACTAATGCAACCAGAGGCATAAGACGATCCAATTAATAGTGTACCGCATCGCATCATAGGAGAATGACACTAATCTACACGAGAAAAGGAGTATAGGCCAATGTTGTATAAAACCTGCTCGTTATAAGGTAAAGTCGAATTAGTTTTTATTCCTAGAATAAAGTCAAGTTAGTTTCTGATAACGAACATTCAAATAATAATTGTGGGTGTAAACAGCAGATTATGTCATCATTGTAATATTGGCTCTTGATTGCACTTTTCACTGCGTAATCAGATCAAATCAAAGGAACACACGTATCCGAGATGTGAGAAATATAAACTCTTGGCAAACTATTGATAAGAGAATCATCTTGTGTGTACCATCGACAATGGTTAAAATAGAAACTTAGACATTTTGTGAATTTGTTCTTGATCTGGGTCTAATTAGGATAGTTCATAGGTTTTGCAAAAAGAAAACACACCAAGAAAAAGATATGTTGTGCTAAACGTTCCTATACAGCTATACTATTCAAACTGTAGTAGTAAAATGAATAGGATGAGAAAAAAATAGTACGGCATTCTTCCATTTCCTTTGTTGGACTTTAAATAGTTTCTTTTGGATGAGAAAGGGTGCAATGCATCTCTTGATCTGGACCGGCACATTCAGCCAATGTATGTACACTTTTCTTAATGAGATTAATAACACAATGCTTGGGTACTTATCCACAGAAGAGCTATTATCACATCATTAATCATCATCTGGGTTGAGTAATATATGTTGGTTTGTCACCGGCTGGAACCTTTTACTTGTGACCGGAAACATCAGTGACTCATGAATTCTTCACATCCAACACTACGAAAGACAGAAGTAAACCAATAAGTTACCATGCATTTGAAGCAAGAAAAATAATTTGGGTGCATATCATTTTGAGAGAGATAATCAGGGATTGAGATCAGAGAGTAATTAGCTGCTCACTGTATCTTCTCATATGTAAAGTACTTTTAAATCAGGGATTTAGATAAGAGAGTAGTTATCTGCTCACTGTTTCTTCTCAAATGTACAGTACTTACTTTATCTTTAGGTCTCTACTAAAACGAAGTGATCCAAGAAATGAACTAATTGATGGTACGTTTATCAAATTTATCAAAAAGGGTACTGCTCATCTGATCGATGATCGAATATGAAAAGATAAAAAAAATTAACGCCTAGAACAATCTAAAGAGAACCCGCACTAACCACATAGGCGAAGATTGTAACTTCGGTAACTTCGGCAAACATGGGGCTGCTGAACCATTCCTGTACGCCGACGGGGTCAGCGAGCATGGTTAAGTTGGTCGAAAACGACGTTGAGCATCCCGGCGAGCCCCACCATCTACTTTACCTCCCATCGGTCCCTACACAAACGCTGTGATAGAGAGCTCAAATCCAGGCGGCGGCAGATGCCGAGGTAGGGCGTGCGAGGCGCGAGCGTACCATGTGATGAAGACCGTGATGGATTGGGTGATGGGGAACACAAGACGGCGAGGAAGAGGGAGTTGCCAAACATGGCCGAGAAGATGGTGCCGCCGTAGGCTGTGGCTGCGTGGCATCTTCTTCCACGGACAGACCGCTAATCCTAGAAGTTTCTAGCCTCCATCACCTCATCATGACATGTAAGGCTGTAACAGTAGGGTACGGGCATCAAACATGTGGGCTTCAAGTTCGTTCATCTTCCGCTAATCTTCAAGGGCAAAACCTGAATACTCTCGGGCAGAAGTGCTACTGGTTTAGCTTGGCCTTGTGGGGTAGAACATCTCTGTATTATATGACTCCTCTATTTAATTCGGTGGAGAAGGAGAGAAGGCACCGGTTTTAGAAGACGGAGAGATTGATGGGAAATCAATTGGAGTTGGAGTTAATTAGGATGCATGATCTATCGATGACATGGCTGTTGTTCCGTCGGTGGGCCCCTCATGTAAGCCAGAAGTGGAACGATGACGTGGCTGGCTGCTGATGTGGACAGGCTGCATGTCAAGAAAAATAGGTTAGTGGGGATGAACTATTTAGGTATTATAGATGAGGATTAATAAAAAAATTGCTACGCCGACAGATACAGACATGGAAACGTCATTCGCTTGCATCCCTACACCCAGAGCTCTTCCCCCTTTGGCGAAAGATCAAATAGGACGCCCTAGAGCGTCATACAGCTGAGGATTCACATAGAAGGCAACCCACGGGAGCCAGCCCACTCGCGAGTACTCCCTTCCTCCCAAACTTTTTATCTTCGATTTATCTAAATACAAATGTATCTAGTCATGTTTTAGTGTTAGACACTTCCACGAAGGGGGTAGTATATAGGAAACCAATGAAACCACTTTTTCTGTGGTGCACGTGCTCGCACATATGTACTGTAACGAACCAGCCCATCCATGTTGAGTCCGATTTTTCACGCAGGGTAATGTAGTGAAGCATTTCTTGAAGCAAACCACACTGTAGCGCCGAATTTGAAAAATATTGTGAAAATATTTTTTGGCGAAAATCAAACATTTTATGAAACATTTTTTTATTCTGGCCTTATTTAAAGAGACACATTTTCAAATTATTTAAAGATTCCGATATCTTTAGAACACGTTTTTTTATTCTCGGACATTTTCTGAAAACATGATGTTTTTTTTAATAACAATCTGAAATAAAAACGAATATTTTTTATTTTGAATTTTACTAAAAGGGAATATTTTTTTAAAATGCGAGCATTTTATGAAATTCCTGGTTTTCTAATCATGAACATTTTTTGAATTGGTGATATTTTCTAAACAAGGATATTATTTGAATTTCTGTTTTTTCTTGGAAGAAAACAAAATGCAAACCAAAACTGAAGAAAACTAAAAAGAAAGGCAGAAAAGGGAGAAATATGAAGAAAATCATGTAAATGAAACAGCTTTATTTTTTGTGGAAAAAGGAAAAAAAAGAAATACTAGTATAGAATGGCAACTAATGGGCGGGCCCAACGGCGCCTGCGCCATTTCTTCACTTCTCACACAAATGGGCGCACAGCCCCGCGCGGTGATGAGCGAAAAAAGGGTATGTTCGCGGATGTTCGACCGGTGAATCTCTCTGTCGGACTGAGCACCTATGTTTGTTGCGCTTCTTCTATTCTTTCTCCAGGTTGTGAGAGCTTTTGGTGCCCTTATATTTTGTGATTTTTTTACTCTCTTGAATTGATGGACCTTTTTCAAATCCGATGATTTTTTTTAAAACTCAATGAAATTTTCTCAAAATTGATGAACTTTGTTCATTTTTTTGTAACTTCTTTTAAAACCGATGAACTTTTTCCCAAAAATCGTGATTTGTTTTCAAAGTTGATGATTTTTTCCAAATTCGTGAACTTTTAAACAAAAATGATGAGCTTTTTTCAAAATCGATGAACGTTTTTTGAATTTTGATGAATTTTTAAATTTTTTCAGAACTTTTTTCTCAAGATTTGTGAACTATTTCTCAAATGGATGAACCTTTTTCAAAATTGACAGACATTTTTCTCAAAATTGTGAACTTTTTTTCAAAATCAATTATTTTTTCAAAAACAAATGAACTTTTCTGTGATTCACAAACTTTTTCCAAAATGTTTTCAAAAAAATTAAAAAATAAAGTTCTACAGTAAACATTTACATGTGTAATAATTTGTGTGGCTTCAAATGTACTTAAAAAGTTCGCCATGGAATTGGTCAGTAGCGTCTTAGGTCAGGTGGTTAGCCATACTTGTTCGCTGTTTTCAATTTTGCTGGGCCGGCCCAGTCACATCGCCTTCGGGCGCGAGTAGGAGGAACCGGCTGTTCCAGTTTTATTCGCTGGTATGTTTCAGATTGCCACGAGGAATTTGTGAGAGCATAATATCAATCATTCATCAATTTTGGTGGGGGGGAGCAAAAGAGGGAGAAGGAAGCCATGTTGGGTATCTTGGGATGTATGCATAAGACCAAAAAACTTAGGAGGCCTAGGCTTCCGTGACATGGAACTTTTCAACTTGTCATTGTTGGCAAGACAAGCGTGGCGCATACTCCAAGAGCCGGTAACTCTTAGTGCAAAAAATTGAAGGCAATTACTTTCCCTCTTGTTCTTTCCTGGAAGCAAATCTTGGGCCTCGTCCGTCGCAAAATTGGCGTGGAGTTTTGGATGCGAGGAACATTTTGTCACAAGGAATTATCAGAAGAATCATAACCGGTAAACATACCAGCATATGGGAACACAAGTGGATCCCTAGGGATGGGCTCATGCGACCACTGTCTTCTTTGGTTGTTGATCGTCCTAGCAGGGTGTCCAGTCTAATTGATGTTTCGACCGCATCCTGGAGGGAGGATGTGGTAAGGACAATTTTTGTGCCATTTGATGCTGAAGCTATTTTGAGAATACCCATGTGTACACAAAGGATAGAAGATTTCTGGGCATGGGGAGCTGATTGTCGTGGATGTTTCTCTGTTAATTCAGTTTATAATCTGCCAGTCAAGATGAAAATCCAGAGGGAAAATTGGTTGGAAAACGTTCAGGGTCAGTCAAATACTCGTACAGAAGAACAAAAATGTACGCGCCTGTGGAATACTTCGGTACCATCAAAGCTTAGAATTTTTTTTGTGGCGATTGTCTTTGAACTCGCTCCCTACTTTTGATGTGCTACATCACTGCAATATGTCAACATGTTTCGTTTTCTCAATTTGTTCAGCAGCTGATAGTTGGAGGCACGCATTGTTAGACACTTAGACTGCATGATGGCAAGGAGCGTGTGGTCTCTAGCAACAGAGGAGATGGTAGAACACATGAGTGCAAACTAGGAGATTGATGCAAAGAAATGGCTGTTTTTATGCAGGAAACATTGTCTCGTGAGCACTTTACATAAACTGGTGATGATGTTGTGGGCGATCTGGAAGGCGTGGAGAAAATGCATACACAAGGGTGTCTTTCAGAGCCCCCTTTCAACTCATCATTTCATCAAGTCATATCTGGCTGATCTAGAGATCTTGGCGATACGAAGTATTGTACAACACAACTAGTGCGTCATTGAGGCCATCGGGTAGGATTGCAGAAGTTAGGAGGGACGGTAGCTATGGTATTGTTGCCGTGGTGTGCCGAAACTCAGCTGGGATCTTTCTCGGGGCATCCTGTATCAAGCTCGGACATTTGTCAGACCCAGAAACTCTTGAAGCTTTGGGAGTTAGAGAAGCTCTTGCTTTGGCAAAAGACCTATATGAGCACAAGATTCAAGTGGCCTTGGACTGCAAGACAGTGGTGGACGGCGTAAAGCAAAGCTCATCAGCAAAGTATGGAGCGATTATTCATGAAATCATAGAACAAGCAACTGGTTTTACTTCTCGTAATATAGTCCACGAGTATAGGACCTCAAATATCGAGGTGTTAGAAGGGAGAGAGATGTTTGGTCGAATAGTTGTTGTATTGCTTGAGCCTCGTGGGCATATACATAGGAGTACAATGATCAACTTGGAGTACAAGACCAGCCAGAACTAATGCTAGTCTATCTCGTCTTTCCTAACAATCAATACACTCAACATCCCCCCGCAGTCACAACGGTAGCGACGTAGACGGTGAGACTGGAGAAGAATCCGTAGGCAAGCCGACAAACGCCCCCCACAGTCGTAACGGTCGACGCATCGCGGAAGTCGTGGCTGGAGTGGAAACCAACGAGGTTGCTCAAGCAAGGCGGTAGCCCTTTGTGCCGATGTTGATGTAGCCGAGAGCGTAGGGTCGTGTAGTCGTGGTCGAGGTAGCCGTGCGAAGAACGCCATCGTCGATGTCGAGTTGGGGTAGCCTATGTCGAGGAAGTCGCCGAGGAGCCGCGGGCGCAAGGAGGCGCCGAGTCAGTCATGGGCGCAGTGGTGTCGAAGTATTGATGCGCCGGGAAGAAGACGTTGTTGATGACACATCGCGTCGGGTTTGCCAAACTTGGGGACACATCATAGACGAAGGCACGTGTCGGTGTTGCCAGCACCAGGCATGCCTAGACGGACGGAGACGAAGTTGACGAAGCGTCGCTCCATTCTTGCCAGGCCCGGGGACACGTCGTGGACGAAGGCACGCATCGGTGTTGCCAACACCGGGCATGCATAGACAGGGACCTGCACGAGCTGTATGCCATGTCGGAGAAGTCAGAAAGGCCAACAGAGAAGGACTCGACTTGCGGCGCCAATCGACGCGGGACCGATGTCGCCCGCGGTTGTCGGAGTAGATGAAGTGGTCGGGGTAGATGACGGCGACGCCGGTGATGGGCTGGTGCTGGATGAAGACGAAGAAGGTGGACGGGCGGCGGCGGCGGCTATGTAGGTAGCGGCGGCGGCGGCCGAAAAAGAGCGGCGACGTCTTGGTTAAGAGCGCGGCGACGGTGCTCGAAGTAGGTGAGGAAGCCGATAGCGTGACGAAGACCGGCCCGGACGGTGGCGTTCCCGTGCCAAGAGAGGCGGCGCGGTGCATACCACGAGAGGTCAATGCGCGGGGACGGCGATGGACCGAGGACCGCGGCGCTACGACCCGAAGGGGCGACGTAGCGGCAACGGGCAGGTTGGGGCGATGGCAGAAGACCTCGGGGCGGTGACGAGGATCACAGGTCGCGGTGCTATAGCCCAAAGGGGCGGTGCATCGGCGGAGTGCGGGACGGTGCAACCGCAGGGACAACCTCGGGCGGCGGAGTGGATCACGTGTCACACTCGCTAGGGCCCGACGGGGCGACGCAGCGACGACGCGAGGGTCGGCGCAACCACAGGGATGGCCTGAAACGGACGCCTCGAGGCGGCGGTGGATCGCGAGCCGCGGCACTACGACTAGATCTGTGCACATCAATTACGACCCAAGGCATTCGATCGACCGGTACGTAGGGCAAAAAGGAAAAAAAAAGAGGCGAAAGGAGGAATTAAAAGCCACCCGCTTTACTTTATAGGAGAAAACTCCAAAAATGGGACGTCGAACCCTGACGGGAGACATCAACCATAGTTCTGTCTACCATTGAGCCAGGGCTTACATCCCAGGGCCAGAAACAAACCAAAAGAGGGGAGAAACCAGGGAAAACTCCTATTTACCGCTCGTTGCGGCAGATTCGTGGAGGTTCGCACAGGCTGGTACCGCAAGTGGGCCGGTCCAGGTGGTATTGTAGCCAGCGGTGTAAAATTCGCAAAAAAAAAAAGTGCAATACCAGCAATAGAACTCGCTAAACCCCGCTACATAACGTGTCTAGCTAGCCACCGCACATGACGCCTGTTAGTGACTACTCTCTCCGTCCGGAAATACCTGTCATCAAAATGAATAAAAAGGATGTATCTAGATATATTTTAGTTCTAGATACATCTATTTTTATCCATTTTGATGACAAGTATTTTTGGACGGAGGGAGTACTAGGCACCACGAACGTTTAATAACAAATTACAACAACATATCCGAATATTATTCCACAATAGTTTAACAACTTTTAAAAATTCTAAAATTTTGGACAAACGCGAACAATTTTAGAAAATGTGAATAATCGAGTTTGTCAACAGTTATTTAAAACGTGAACAAAACTTTGAAATTCCATCATTTTTTAAATATTGAACAGGTATTATAAAAATGTGAATTTTTTTTGAAAACATGAACCAAAAGTTCTGATTTTCTATACAAAAACATGAACAAATTTAGAAATTCTAAAAGGTTTATGAAACAACGAACAGTTTTTTGAAAAACATGAAAAAATAGAAATACCAAACATTGTTTTAAATGAACAAAATTTGAAAAATGTGAACAAAATTCCGAAATGCTATAAAAACATGCAGAATTTTTAAAGCATGAAATTTTTTCGAAATTCCAAGCAGTTTTTGTAGAAGTGAACATTTTTCGAAAAACATGAACAAAATATTGAAATTCTGAACAATTTTTAAAAATATGAACAAAATCTAAAATACTTTAACAATTTTTGAAAATGTGAACAAAATTCCAAAATTCTACACAAAAAACGTGAACAGTTTTTATGAACATGACAAAATTTTAATTTCCAAACTTTTTTAAAAAACATGAACAATTTTTTAAAAAACTGAACAAATTTTAAAAACATGAACAAATTATTGAAATTGTGATCATTTTTTAAGAAAACTGAACAATTTTTTTGAAATTCTAAACTTATTTGTGAATTCTTTGAAATTACGAAAAACAATAAAAGAAACACAAAAAATAATAAGAAGAAAACAGGAAACCGAAAGAAAGAAAAAAAAACAGAAGTAGAAACCAACAAGAAGAAAAGCTTTGCTAGCAATTGGGTCGGCCCACTGCGTCGTTCGCTCGGGCAACCGTGTGCGAATCGTCGACATTACAATGGAGTGAGCAGCGATTAGGGTTTTCTGAAACCACACACACGTTTGATAGGCAGCATATACTGAAGGAAATATGCCCTAGAGGTAATAATAAAGTTATTATTTATTTCCTTATATCATGATAAATGTTTATTATTCATGCTATAATTGTATTAACCGAAAACTTAGTACATGTGTGAATACATAGACAAAACAAAGTGTCCCTAGTATGCCTCTACTAGACTAGCTCATTGATCAAAGATGGTTATGTTTTCTAACCATAGACATAAGTTGTCATTTGATCAACGGGGTCACATCATTAGGAGAATGATGTGATGGACTAGACCCATCCGTTAGATTAGCACTGTGATCATTTAGTTTTACTGCTATTGCTTTCTTCATGACTTATACATGTTCCTATGACTATGAGATTATGCAACTCCCATATACCGAAGGAACACCTTGTGTGCTATCAAACGTCACAACGTAACTGGGTGATTATAAAGATGCTCTATAGGTGTCTTCGAAGGTATTCGTGGTGTTGACATAGATCAAGAATAGGATTTGTCACTCCGAGTGTCGGAGAGGTATCTCTGGGCCCTCTCGGTAATACACATCATAATAAGCCTTGCAAGCAAATGACTAATGAGTTAGTCGCGAGATGATGTATTACGGAACGAGTAAAGAGACTTGCCGGTAACGAGATTAACTAGGTATGGTGATACCGACGATCGAATCTCGGGAAAGTAACATACCGATGGCAAAGGAAACAACCTATGTTGTTATGCTATTTGACCGATAAAAAGATCTTCGTAGAATATGTAGGAGCCAATATGAGCATCCAGGTTCCGCTATTGGTTATTGACCGGAGATGAGTCTCGATCATGTCTACATAGTTCTCGAACCCGTAGGGTCCGCACGCTTAACGTTTGATGACGATCGGTATTATGAGTTTATGTGTTTTGATGTACCGAAGGTAGTTAGGAGTCCCGGATGAGATCGGGGACATGACGAGGAGCCTCGAAATGGTCGAGATGTAAAGATCGATATATTGGACAACTATATTCGGACATCGGAAAGGTTCTGAGTGATTCGGGTATTTTTCGGAGTACCGGAGAGTTACGGGAATTCGTCGGGGAATATATGGGCCTTATTGGGCTTTAGGGGAAAGAGAGAAGAGGAAGGCTGCGCCCCCCCCCCCCCAAGTCCTAGTCCGAATTGGACTAAGGGGAGGGGCTGCGATCCCTCCTCCTTCCCTTGTCTTTTCCCTTTCCTTCTCTCCTACTCCTACTACATGGAAGGGCTCCTAGTTCTACTAGGAAAGGGGGAATCCTACTCCGAGTGGGAGTAGGACTCCCCTAGGGCGCGCCATAGAGAGGGCCGGTCCTCCCCTCCTCCACTCCTTTATATATGGGGGTAGAGGCACCCCATAGACACACAAGTTGATCGGTTGATCTCTCCCAACCGTGTGCGGTGCCCCTCTCCACAGAAACACACCTCGGTCATACCGTTGCAGTGCTTAGGCGAAGCCCTGCGCCAGTAGCTTCATCATCTCCGTCACCACGCCATCGTGCTGACGAAACTCTCCAGTGAGGCTCTACTGGATCAAGAGCTCGTGGGACGTCATCAAGCTGAACGTGTGCTGAACGCAGAGGCTCCGTACGTTCAGTGCTTGATCGGTTGGATCGCGAAGAAGTTCGACTACATCAACCGCGTCACTAGACGCTTCCGTTCTCGGTCTACGAGGGTACGTAGACACACTCTCCCCTCTTGTTGCTATGCATCTAGTAGATAGATCTTGCGTGATCGTAGGAAATTTTTGAAATACTACGTTCCCCAACAGTGGTATCAGAGCCAGGTCTATGCATAGATGATATGCACGAGTAGAACACAAGTGAGTTGTGGACGATACTAGTCATAATGCTTACCAGCATGTCATGCTTTGATTCGGTGGTATTATTGGATGAAGCGGCCCGGACCGACATTACTCGTACGCTTACGCGAGACTGGTTCTACCGACGTGCTTCGCACACAGGTGGCTGGCGGGTGTCAGTTTCTCCAACTTTAGTTGAATCAAGTGTGGCTACGCCCGGTCCTTGTGAAGGTTAAAACAACACATACTTGATGAAATATCGTTGTGATTTTGTATGCGTAGGTAAGAACGGTTATTGCTAAGCCTGTAGCAGCCACGTAAAATTTGCAACAACAAAGTAGAGGACGTCTAACTTGTTTTTGCAGGGCATGTTGTGATGTGATATGGTCAAGACGTGATGTGTTATATGTTATTGTATGAGATGATCATGTTTTGTAAAGTTATCGGCTACTGGCAGGAGCCATATGGTTGTCGCTTTATTGTATGAAATGCAATCGCCATGTAATTGCTTTACTTTATCACTAAGCGGTAGCGATAGTCGTGGAAGCAATAGTTGGCGAGACGACAACGATGCTATGATGGAGATCAAGGTGTCGCGCCGGTGACGATGGTGATCATGACGGTGCCTTGGAGATGGAGATCGAAGGCACAATATGATGATGGCCATATCATATCACTTATATTGATTGCATGTGATGTTTATCTTTTATGCATCTTATTTTGCTTAGATCGACGGTAGCATTATAAGATGATCTCTCACTAAATTTCAAGGTATAAGTGTTCTCCCTGAGTATGGACCGTTGCGAAAGTTCGTCGTGCCGAGACACCACGTGATGATCGGGTGTGATAAGCTCTACG
This sequence comes from Secale cereale, assembly GCA_902687465.1. NCBI lineage: Eukaryota > Viridiplantae > Streptophyta > Magnoliopsida > Poales > Poaceae > Secale > Secale cereale. The sequence goes on from LR738713.1 coordinate 381,542,974, forward strand.
TTCAAATACAACGGGTGTAAGACAGTTTTGCACATGCAGAATACTCGGGTTAAACTTGACGAGCCTAGCATGTGCAGATATGGCCTCGGAACACTGGAGACCGAAAGGTCGAGCGTGAATCATATAGTAGATATGATCAACATAAGATGTTCACCACTGAAAACCACTCCATCTCACGTGATGATCGGACATGGTTTAGTTGATATGGATCACGTGATCACTTAGATGATTAGAGAGATGTCTATCTAAGTGGGAGTTCTTTAGTAATTTGATTAATTGAACTTTAATTTATCATGAACATAGTCCTGGTAGTATTAGCATATCTATGTTGTAGATCAATAGCTCGCGTTATAGCTCCCCTATGTTTTTGATATGTTCCTAGAGAAAACTAAGTTGAAAGATGTTAGTAGCAATGATGCGGACTTGTTCTGTGATCTGAGGATTTTCCTCATTGTTGCACAGAAGTATTATGTCCTTGATGCACCGCTAGGTGACATATCTATTGCAGGAGCAGATATAGACGTTATGAACGTTTGACAAGCTCGGTATGATGACTACTTGATAGTTTAGTGCGCCATACTTTACGGCTTATAACTGGGACTTCAAAAATGTTTTGAACGCCACAAAGCATATGAGATGTTCCAAGAGTTGAAATTATTATTTCATACTCATGCCCGTGTCGAGAGGTATAAGACCTCTGACAGTACATTGCCTACAAGAAGGAGGAGAATAGCTCAACCAGTGAACATGTGCTCAGATTGTCTGGGTACTACAATTGCTTGAATCAAGTGGGAGTTAATCTTCCAGATAAGGTAGTAATTGACAAAGTTCTCTAGTCACTATCACCGAGTTAGTAGAACTTCGTGATGAACTATAATATGCAAGGGATGACGAAAGTAATTCCCGAGCTCTTCGCGATGCTGAAATCAGCGAAGGTAGAAATCAAGAAAGAGCATAAAGTGTTGATGGTTAACAAAACCACTTGTTTCAAGTAAAGGGCAAAGGGATAGAAAGGGAACTTCAAAAAGAATGACAAGCAAGTTGTCACTCCCGTGAAGAAACCCAAAGCTAAACTCAAGCCTGAAACTAAGTGCTTCTACTGCAAAGGAAATGGTCACTGGAAGTGGAACTGCCCTAGATACTTGGCGGATAAGAAGGATGGCAAAGTGAACAAAGGTATATTTGATATACAGATTATTCATATGTACTTTACTAGTGTTCATAGCAACCCCTGGGTATTTGATATCGGTTCAGTTGCTAAAATTAGTAACTCTAAACGAGAGTTGCGGAATGAACAGAGACTAGTTAAAGGTGAAGTAACGATGTGTGTTGGAAGTGGTTTCAAGATTGATATGATCATCATCGCACACTCCCTATACTTTCGGGATTAGTGTAGAACCTAAATAAATGTTATTTGGCATTTGCGTTGAGCATGAATATGATTTGATCATGTTTGTTGCAATACGGTTATTCATTTAAAGTCATAGAATAATTGTTATTCTGTTTACATGAATAAAGCCTTTGATGGTCATACACCCAATGAAAATAGTTTATTGGATCTCGATCGTAGTGATACACATATTCGTAATATTGAAGCCAAAAGATGCAAAGTTAATAATGATAGTGCAACTTATTTTTGGCACTGCCGTTTAGGTCATATTGGTGTAAAGCGCATCAAGAAACTCCATATTGATGGAATTTTGGAATCATTTGATTATGAATCACTTGGTGCTTGCGAACCATGCCTCATGGGCAAGATGACTAAAACTCCATTCTCCGGAATAATGGAGCGAGCAACTGATTTATTGGAAATCATACATACTGATGTATGTGGACCGATGAGTGTTAAGGCTCGCGGCGAGTATCGTTATTTTCTGACCTTCACTGATTATTTGAGAAGATATGGGTATATCTTCTTAATGAAACACAAGTCTGAAACATTTGAAAAGTTCAAAGAATTTCAGAGTGAAGTAGGGAATCATCGTAACAAGAAAATAAAGTTCCTACGGTCTGATCGTGGAGTAAATATTTGAGTTACGAGTTTGGTCTTCATTTGAAACAATGTGGAATAGTTTCACAACTCACGCCACCCGGAACACCACAACGTAATGGTGTGTCCGAACGTCGTAACCGTGCTTTATTAGATATGGTGCGATCTATGATGTCTCTTACCGATTTACCACTATTATTTATGGTTGTGCATTAGAGACGGCTGCATTCACGTTTGATAAGGGCACCATCTACAAATCTGTTGAGACGACGCCTTATGAACTGTTGTTTGGCAAGAAACCAAAGTTGTCGTTTCTTAAAGTTTGAGGCTGCGATGCTTATATGAAAAAGCTTCAACCTGATAAGCTCGAACTCAAGTCGGAGAAATGTGTCTTCATAGGATATCCAAAAGAGACTGTTGGGTACACCTTCTATCACAGATCCGAAGGCAATATGTTCGTTGCTAAGAATGGATTCTTTCTAGAGAAGGAGTTTCTCTCGAAAGAAGTGAGTGAGAGGAAAGTGGAACTTGATGAGGTAATTGTACCTTCTCCCGAATTGGAAAGTAGTACATCACAGAAACTGGTTCTAGTGACTCCTACACCAATTAGTGAGGAAGCTAATGATAATGATCATGAAACTTCGAATCTAGTTACTACTGAACTTCGTAGATCAACCAGAGTATGTTCCGCGCCAGAGTAGTACGGCAACACGGTACTGGAAATCATGTTACTAGACCATGATGAACCTACGAACTATGAGGATGCGATGATGAGCCCAGATTTCACAAAATGGCTTGAGGCCATGAAATCTGAGATGGGATTCATGTATGAGAACAAAGTGTGGACTTTGGTTGACTTGCCCGATGATCGGCAAGCCATCGAAAATAAATGGATCTTCAAGAGGAAGACCGACGCTGACGGTAATGTTACTGTTTACAAAGCTCGACTTGTTGCGAAAGGTTTTCGACAAGTTCAAGGAGTTGACTACGATGATACTTTCTCACCCGTAGCGATGCTTAAGTCTGTCTGAATCATGTTAGCAATTGCCGCATTTTATGATTATGAAATCTGGCAAATGGATGTCAAAACTGCATTCCTGAATGGATATCTTAAAGAAGAGTTGTATATGATGCAACTAGAAGGTTTTGTCGATTCAAAAGGTGCTAACAAAGTGTGCAAGCTCCAGCGATCCATCTATGGACTGGTGCAAGCATCTCAGAGTTGGAATATACGCTTTGATAAGTTGATCAAAGCATATAGTTTTATACAGACTTGCGGTGAAGCCTGTATTTACAAGAAAGTGAGTGGGAGCACTACAGCCTTTCTGATAAGTATATGTGAATGACATATTGTCAATCAGAAATGATGTAGAATTTTCTGGAAAGCATAAAGGAGTGTTTGAAAGGAGTTTCTTTTTCAAAGAAAAACCTCGGTAAAGCTGCTTACATATTAAGCCTCAAGATCTATAGAGATAGATCAAGACGCTTGATAAGTTTTTTCAATGAGTACATACCTTGACATGTTTTTGAAGTAGTTCAAAATGGATCAGTCAGAGAAGGAGTTCTTGCCTGAGTTGTAAGGTATGAAGTTGAGTAAGACTCAAAGCCCGACATCAGCAGCAGATAGAGAAAGAATGAAAGTCATTCCCTATGCCTCAGCCATAGGTTCTATAAAGTATGCCATGCTATGTACCAAAATTGTTGTGTATCTTACCATGAGTTTGTCAAGGAGGTACAAAAGTGATCCAGGAGTAGATCACTGGACAACTGTCAAAATTATCCTTAGTTACTGGATGACTAAGGAAATGTTTCTCGATTATGGAGGTGATAAAGAGTTTGTCGTAAAGAGTTACACCGATGCAAGCTTTATACTAATCCAGATGACTCTAAGTATCAATCTCGATGCATATTGGAAGTGGGAGCAATTAGCTAGAGTAGCTCCATGCAGAGCATTGTAGACATAGAAATTTGCGAAATACATACATATCTGAATGTGTCAGACCCGTTGACTAAACTTCTCTCACAAGCAAAACATGATCACACCTTACTACCCTTGGGTGTTAATAACATAGCGATGTGAACTAGATTATTGACTCTAGTAAACCCTTTTGGTATTGGTCACATGGCGATGTGAACTATGGGTGTTATTCACATAACGATGCGAACTATCGGTATTAAATCACATGGAGATGTGAACTAGATTATTGACTCTAGTTCAAGTGGGAGACTGAAGGAAATATGCCCTAGAGGCAATAATAAAGTTATTATTTATTTTCCTTATATCATGATAAATGTTTATTATTCATGCTAGAATTGTATTAACCGCAAACTTAGTACATGTGTGAATACATAGACAAAACAAAGTGTCCCTAGTATGCCTCTACTAGACTAGCTCATTGATCAAAGATGGTTATGTTTCCTAACCATAGACATGAGTTGTCATTTGATTAACGGGGTCACATCATTAGGAGAATGATGTGATGGACTAGACCCATCCGTTAGCTTAGCACTATGATCGTTTAGTTTTACTGCTATTGCTTTCTTCATGACTTATACATGTTACTATTACTATGAGATTATGCAACTCCCGTATACCGGAGGAACACCTTGTGTGCTATCTGTCGGAGATATTGACCATGGGTGCCCTCATCGACCACCCATGGTATTTTAAGACAATTTGGGGCCGCCTGTTACCCCCTAGCCGTCTGCTCATCGGGCCGCCTCCTAGGAAAGCTTACCCTAGGAGCCGGCTGCTAGCAGGCGGCAGGGGCCCAAACAAGCGGCGGCTCCACAACCAGCAACTAGCAGATGGTCCTACGCCTCTCCCTCGGGATGCGTGTTGGGGGACCACCATGCAGCTGAGGCATGGCTACAGTTGAGCACGTCCTTAGAGAATCTATAAGGGCGTGGCTACGGTGAATGTGTACCTTATGGCCGTCTCTTAAGCGGCGAGTCACTGTAGCCACGCTGCCAGTGACCAAGCTTCGGTCAGAGGAAGCCACGATCCCACTACCCACAGACGACGGGGCCAGCAGGCGGCTAGCCCCACCGGCCAGTGGGTAACACAGAAAAAAGCCGCCCCTCGCAGGCGGCCAGGGGAGGCGGCCCGCCTGGTAACAGACGGCGAACCCCGCCCTAGAAGTCTGAACCTCATCAAGATGACAAGACAGGACGTGGTGGCAGTGTACGGCCAGAGATGGCGACACTGTAGCCACTTCCCTCCTGACGATGCTGCCGTCAGCAGAAGCACGCCTATAGTGAAAGGCAATCACGTGGGCCCGGCCTATATAAACCCCCCAGGGTCCTCCATGAGGAGGGGTTGGAAGGTTAAACTCTAGAAGGAAGAAAGACACGTAGAGAGAGAGAGAGAGAGAAACCCTAGCTACCATCCCAATTCCCTAGAGCGAAGGTAGTGAGCTAGCCTTGCTCTTCTTCCTCCTCTAGACGACACAGCTTGAGGAGCAACCTTGTAGCTACCCTAGCGACATTAGTCATGACGCGGAGTCCCCGCAGAGCAGGACTAGGGGTGTTATCTCCACGGAGAGCCCCGAACCTGGGTAAGATCCGTAGGCGTTCTAAGTTCCGCCTTATCCCGCTTCTAGGGCCCGGCGACGCTCTATTGTCCCCATGCATGATAAGCCATCCGTTGGCATATGTCGCCCCAAAACCCCGACATTTGGCGCCCACCGTGGGGCTAGGAGCACCGTCGTCCGGAGACATGTTCTGGACGGGAACTTTGTTCCTCCCTGGCGAGCACAGCCAGCCCGGCACGCCCGTAGGCGTGGCTACCGGGATGCTTCGCGGCGCTGAGGCCACATGCGCCGCGAGCGGACTCACCGACCTTCTCGGTGGCGTCCATATTCATGACGAGCCCTCTTCGGCGGCCGAGCCAGTAGCTCCGGAGAGCTGCCTCATCGAGCTCCTCGACAAGCTCCACATCGTCGATGAGCGCGCCTCTGACGTGGAGTTAGTGGGCTCTTCTGACCCACCAGTAGACATGATCATTGACCTCGACGCAGAGCCCATCGATTCCTTCCCCGAGCACGTGGTGATCATCGATGACCCCCTCCCTGCTCTAACGGGCGGCAGCACCGCCAGCACTGTCACGGAGGTGCTCGCCACCAACCACGACGAGCCGTCTGGCGGGTCGGGCCAAGACCCGCTCCAGGCCGCCCTACAGAACCTTGTCGCACCAGTTGCGGCGGGGGCAGACGGCGCAGTGCTGGAGGCACTTCGCGTCTCACTCCTCGACAGCGCCAACAAGCTGGCCGCTTCCCGACGCCTCACTGAAGCCTACCGCCGTGAGATGGACCGCGCCATAGGCGGCACGCCGGCTGCTGGCGAGCCTAGCCGGGTTGGTGCCGTTCGCGATCGCGGTGGGGTGCTGGCAGACATGCTGGGAGCCCCGCGGCCTGTGTACCTCACTCCGTCGGAGAACCTAAGGGCTGCCCAGGCGGCAGTCGATGAGATGGGCCATTTGGAGGGAGACGAGCTTCGTTGCATGACCCAGCGCGCCCGCCAGCTCCTCAACGCGGCTGCTGCGCAGCAGGAGGCCCGTCGCCGAGCATCAGTGTAATGCCCCGGATGTAATACTTCCCCTTTTGGGCAATATATGTATCTTTGACTTCATCAATTCCATTTCGGGTTCTTCGTCTTTTTGGTTTTCGCCGTTTTGTCGTGTTGCGTGTGTGGCATTCATTCATATCATGTAGTCATGTGCATCGCATTGCATTTGTGTTGTCGTTTGCATCCGGTTCCACGCGTTCCTTCCCGTTGTCCGTTTCGCGTTCCGGAGCTCCCTCACGTGTCCGTGGCGTCCCCGAGGCCTACTTTGGTGTTTGGCCGTGTAACGTTACCGGTTTGGCGCGAGACTTGTCGTGTGTTGTTGTTTTGGTGTGTGTAACCTGCATGTCAAATCTCGTCGCGTTTGGAGTTCGTTTGGTGCCCCAACAGTTATTCTCGTGGGCTGAAAGTGCCTCCACTTTGAGGCCCAAGACACCCCTCCAACAGCCCACCAAACCAACCCAAACCCCTCCCTTCATCTAGGCCATCCATTTCTGATCGCGTGGCCGAAAACCACACCTCATTTGGACAACCCTAGCTCCTTGTGCCTATATATTTGTCCACCTTCCTCAATTTTTGCCCCAAAAATAGGAAACCCTAGCCCCCCATCCCCTTCCTCCAGCTTCTTCCTCCACTCCGGCGGAGCTCGCCGGAGGAGCTCGCCGCGCCACCGCCGGAACCCTCGCCGGAGCTTCATCCCGCCGGCCGGAGCTCCCTTCCCCGCCGCCCGGAGCTGATTGCGCCGCCACCTCTCCGTTTAGCCGCCGCCAGAGGACCTCCTCCAGCCGCCGGTCCCGCCTCCATCGACCCAGGCGATCCGCCGCCAGGAAGCCGCCGGCGCCAGGCGATCGAGGGAGCAGGTAGGCTCCCCGATCTAGATCCATCGCTGCCTGGGCCGGCAGCGCCCCGAGTGGGCCTCCCGACCTGTCTCCCTCCGCCAGCCGAGGCCGCGCCGACCCGGTTCCCTTCGCGGCCCAGCCCGCCGATCCAGGCCTACTGCAGCGCCCCGGCTGGGCCTCGCTCACCGCGGCCCACCGCAGCCAGCCGTCCCTCGACCGAGCCTGCAGCCGCTGCGATCTGGGGATCGGGAGGATCCCCGATCGGATCCCAGATCCGCCGTCCTATCGGGCCGGAGCCCCGAGGCCCGTTAGCGGGGGCCCGATCCGCCAGCCATTCCGGCGCCCGAAGCCCGATCCACGAGCCCAGGAGCCCACGTTGACTTTCCAGATCTGAGGTTGTTGGGATTCCTCTAAGTCCCTGATGTTTCAGTTTCTGGTGCTGTTTTCAAACGTGGATAACTTTTTGTGCGTAGCTCCGATTTGAGTGAATGATATGTCAAATTGTTCGTGGAGACATGTACTACATTTTGTTCCATTATGCCATGCATGTTTGAGATCATCTAAATGCTTAAAAATCTGTTGCAAGAGTGCATATTGTTATAAACTGCTGTTTGTAGTTATTTTCATGCCATCTTTGCAATGTGATAACTTTTTGCATGTTTATCCAAATGAAGCAAATGAGATGTCCACGTGTTCGTCTTGTCATGCTCTACATGTTGATTGCTTAGACTTGCATGATAGAATTAATCTTGCCATGTTTATCTCCGTTGCAAAGTGCTATGTGGCTGTTATGTTGTTTAGCTCGTTACGAGATGCCTCGTAGAGGAGCTTATTGATATCGTTGTGTTTGTCCTCATGATGCATGCTTAGGTGTTTTGGATTCACCATCATGTGTACTTTGCTGTAGTACTTACCACTTGCCATGTTTAGCTTTGAGGTGACTTAAACTTGCTCTCAAAGATGCCATGATGAAACTGCTGTTTTAACACTTAGTGAAATTTCACTAAGTCTGGAATCTGTAATTTCCATATGCCATTTTTGCTTGTTGTTCTAGGCCAATCCATGATAGTTTTGGGGTGACTCTTGATGATTCCTTGTAGTATATATTGTTGGCTATCCATTCATGCTCTCACATGCTTATTTGAGTGGCTGTAGCATATTTAACTTTTGCTCCCAAGTTGCAATAAAATACTGCTGTCAGGTTTTTGTTATCAAGTTCAATATGTCATAGCTTGTTGCTATTGATCTGTGGCTCCTTTGGGGATGCTCCAATGGACTTATTTGCTGTAGGATATGTCTAGTTTATGTCCATACTTTTTGCCATGATGTTTGAGTGCAGTAGCTTATTTATCTATTGCCCCGAAGTTGCTATGTGGCTGTAATTTTCAGCTTTCGCATGTTTACTGTTTTGTGTGTAACTTTTAGCCCGTAGCTCCGATTTGAGCAAGTCCTATATGAAACTTGTGTGATTTTTCATGTAGATTCATAATATCCTATTGTTATCATGTTTTGAAGTATTTTGCTTGAATGCATATTTTCCATGCTCCTTGTGCTCCCATAGTGCATCAGTCATGCATCCAGCATATTTTGTGTGCGCATTGCATCTTGTTGATTTCATGCCTTGTGTGTTTGTGTTGAGTAGAGCCGGAAGCTGAGGCCGAGTACGAGTACGAGCACGAGGTTACTACCGAGGTTGAGCACGAGGACCCCTCTTACGATCCTATCGACAACTCTTCAGGCAAGATGACCGAACCCCGATAACATTACTATCTTTGCCTATTGCTAGTAGTCTCGCTCTATAGTTTTGCCTCGATGCCCATGTCTTTCCTGTCAGCCTCCTATTTGTAACCATGAACCTGTTTAACTACCCTACCTATGTAAACCATTGATTGGCTATACGTATGCTTCGCTCAGCCCCTCTTATAGCATTGCTAGTTGCAGGTGAAGATTGAAGATTCTTGCTTCTTGTTGAAGTTTTGTGGGGTTATATCACACTATATAAATGCTTAAATGAAATCATCTATATATTGGCAATGGGTGGCAGGCTAAGCCTTTTGCTTGGTGATTTGTTCCACTCATGCCGCTAGGAACCGTATAAACCGGTGTTATGTTCCTTGATTATGCGTTCCTCACACGGTTGGGGTTATGGGACCCCCTCGATAAACCGCTAAGTGCTAAGTCTTTTCCAGCAAGTCCCAACATTGGTACTATTTGCCTAATAACTAATAAAACTTGCATAGGGAGTAATTAACCCTCTTTCTTAATCAACAACCCGGGCCAGTGCTCCACATGAGTGTTGGTCCAAACTGGGGGTTACGCGGGGCCACCTCGAGGGAACTCAAGGTTTGGTAAAAACCCGTGGGATCACCCATCCGGTCGTGGCCTGAGACGAGATACGCGCGGCTACTATCAGGGTGTCGGCGCGCCGGGAGGATTTGCTGGATTAGCCTTACCTTAGTTGGAGTATCTTGAGCACGGGATTCCGAGAATACTCGGGCCTTCCCACCTTGGAGTTGCGACTCAGCGGATCGTGGGCATTAGAATCAGAGGCCGGCGCGCAGGCTGATAACAGTCCCCTTCGGCTGGAGCAAGGAGCTACGTCCCGCTCTCCAACAGTCGGCGCCCCCAACCGGCGAGACTCAGAGCTGGCTGCTAGCCGCAGCCGGTCGACTCGAATCACCATCGAGCGCGACGAGGACGGCCGCCCAAGGGCCGTAGAGCGGCGAGAGGAACACCCGCCTCCTCCTAGACGGGAGAGGCGTGTGTTTCCTCCACCTGTTGACCACCCCTCTCTGGCAGGCCGCTTGGGCCGCCGCGAGGGGGTTGGGGAGAACGACGCCCGCCACTGCCTTGACCGACTGGCTCGGTCCCAGGCGGTCGAAGAAGAAGATGACCTCTGCCCGGCCTGTTTCGGCCCCCGCATCCGTAACGAGCCTTTCCCCAAGGGCTTCTCGTTCCCGAGAGACACTCCAAGTACAATGGATTAGTGAAGCCAGAGGACTGGCTGGTGGATTACTCCACAACCGTCAGCATAGCAACCGGCAATAGGCGTGTTGCCGTGAAGTACGAGCCACTTATACTCCAGGGCACGGCCCGGACATGGCTAAACAGCCTCAAAACCAACAGCATCAACGGCTGGTTGGACTTCACCGACACCTTCACTCGCAACTTCACCAGCACCTACAAGCGTCCCCCAAGCCGCGCTAGCTCTCCCTATGTGTTCTAGGCCCAGATGAGTCAGCCCGCGATTATCTGACGCATTGGGCAGAGCTGCGAAACTCTTGCGAGGGAGTGCACGAGGTACAAGCCATCGAATATTTTACGGCAGGGTGCAGAGAAGGCACCTTGCTCAAGCACAAACTCCTCTGCGATGAGCCTGCCACGCTGGACGAGCTGCTGAGCATAGCAGACAAGTACGCCACCGCCGACTCCTCCATGAAGACCGAGCTGCAAGTAGATGCTTCTGGAAAGATGACTCCTCCAACTCCTAAAACGCCGGCTGGAGAGTCCAGCCGACGCCAGCAGCCGAACGATCACAAACGCAAGACCCATGCGCCGGCTACCGACAGCCGGCTGGTGGCGGCAGTTGATGGCCAGCAGCCAGAGGCACAAGCAGGACCCAAGCGCCAGAAGGGCGGCAAGCCAGCCTGGCAGCCGGCTTTCTCCTTCGACCAAGCCCTGGACGCCCCCTGCAAGTTCCACAGTGGCGCGAAGCCTTCCAATCACACCACACGAAAGTGTCATTGGCTCACACGGATTGCCAGGGGAGAAGCTCTGCCACCGCCGCCTGCTGGGCAGGCGACCCCGCCTCCCAATCCACCGGTTGCTCGTCCAGGCGGCCAGGTCCAGGATGAGTTCCCAGAAGAAAACGGAGCATATGTTGTCTTCACAAGCCAAGCGGATGATAGGCACAGCCGGCGCCAGTAGCGCAGAGAAGTCAACACCATTGCCATCAAAGCCCCAGAATTCATGCACTGGTCTGAGAGGCTCGTCAGCTGGAGCCGAGAAGATCACCCGACTTTCATGCCTTCACCAGAGGCCTATGCCTTGGTTCTGGATGCAACTCTCTCCACCGACAGGCAGGCCTGTCGTTTCTCCCAAGTGCTGGTAGACGGCGGCAGCAGCATCAACATCATGTACCGTGACACCATGGAGAAGTTGGGCATCAAAGAAAAACAGCTTCAGCCTACGAGGACTGTGTTCCACGGCATTGTGCCAGGCCTCTCTTGCTCACCAATCGACAAGGCCAAGATTGATGTCATGTTTGGTGACAAGAAGCATTTCCGGAGGGAGCCAGTCTGGTTTGAAGTGGTGAACCTGGAAAGTCCCTATCACGTGATCTTGGGCCGACCTGCTCTTGCAAAGTTCATGGCAGTACCCCACTATGCCTACCTCAAGATGAAGATGCCGGGCCCCAAGGGAATAATCACCATAGCCGGGGACTACGAGAAGTCCATCGCATGTGCAACTGCTAGCAGTCGTCTGGCTGAGTCCCTTGTCGTGGCTGAAAAGAAGCGTCGCCTGGAACGACTGGTGGCAATGGCTGGTGAGCAGCCAGCCATACCAGCCGATGATGTCTACACACGCTTCTACTCTTGTAGACTATGTTGGGCCTCCAAGCGCAGAGGTTTGTAGGACAGCAGCAATTTCCCTCAAGTGGATGACCTAAGGTTTATCGAACTCAGGGAAGTAGAGGTTGAAGATGGTCTCTCTCAAGCAACCCTGCAACTAAGATACAAGAAGTCTCTTGTGTCCCCAACACACCTAATACACTTGTTAGATGTATAGGTGCACTAGTTCGGCGAAGAGATGTTAAATGGCAAATGATATGGATGGCAAAACAAAGTAATATAAATCTGTAATAAAAAGTGCAGCAAGCAAACAAGTGGTAAACGTGAGCACAAATGGTATTGCAATGGTGGAAACAAGGCCTAGGCTTCATACTTTCAATAGTGGCAACTCCCAACAACATTAACATAATCAAATCACATGATATTTCCCATAAAACATGCAAAGGGGACACACTTGGAGGTCATTCCTTCGTGGTCAAGAGAGGACGAGAATTATGTAGGGCCACAAAAGCACACCTCAAAGTTCGTAGTTCTCAATCTAAGGATTTCCCAATGTCACCGCGGCCATCCAAAGAGAGTCCCACAATCACCACAACATATCTAAAGGATAGTCAAAGACAAGCACCAAGAGACTCTCAATCTTCAATCAACACACAAGAGAGGAAATCACTCATGGAAATATTTTTCTAATCCATGCCCAATAGACCGCTGTCACCTTGGTCTCGGGGATTATACTAGATAAAGACAAGTGAGTACATCAATCCAATACATAGAGGAAGGGGAAACATCATGGGATCACCCTAGATTAACATAGCCTATGATCACAACGAAGATCACATAATGGTAGAGATAATTGACCACATAGCTACTGGTAGAAACCTCAGCCCCGAGGAGGAACTACTCCCACATCATGGAGGGAGGAAGCAACGTCGATGGAGATGAATCCGGGGGCACTTACCCGTCCCGGCAGGGTGCCGGCACAGGAATTCTGGTCCCCCGAAGCTTGATGGCGATGGCGGCGGAGATCGGAATTGCGTCTGGAGAAAAGGGGTCCGGAATCAGGGTTTCCTCGACGGGTGTTAAATATATGCCAAAGGGGGTCGCCAGGGGAGCTACGAGGGGCCCAGGCGGCCTGGCCAGGCGGCCAGGGGTGGGGCCGCCTGGGCAGGGCGCCTGGAGCCCCTCTGGCCCCCTCCGGCCCTACTTTGGCCGCATGGAAGCTTCCGGAACGCTGATTTTTTATATAATTTTTCCGGTATTTTTCTGGCAGTTTACGTAATGGGAAAACCTGAAATACGAAAACAGCAGAAAACAGAAACTGGCACTGGGGTGCACTGAGTTAATAGGTTAGTACAAATATGATCAAAAGTGTATGGAAGTGTATAAATATCATAGCAATATCACCCAAAAGAGGCATGGAGCAAGCAGAAATTATAGATACGTTTTGGACGTATCAACATCCCCAAGCTTAATTCCTGCTCGTCCTCGAGTAGGTAAATGATAACAAGAATAATTTCTGTGGTGACATGCTATTAACCATATAGGACTTTTCATAGTCATATGACAAAAGCTTACTTGAGACAATGAATCTGTAGTAATTAAGTTCCCTCGTGAGAAAATCACAAAGAACTGAAAGTTTTACAACATGATACTGAAACATCAAATAGATTTGTAATGAGCATGGTGTGCAAATATGATAAAGTGATATCTCGCTTGCCCCCTTTAGTGAAGCAAAACATAAATGCAGGGGCACCTCCAAGGTTTAAGTGATGACTAGATACAATGACTTCAAAATAAACGATATCACAATCATGCAAAAGACAATACTACTTTGGGACAATGCACATTACACTCAGAATGACAATCATGCTCTCAGTAGTTGGTGCTTTAAAAGAAGGTGGAGACTCTCGAACCGTGGCTTTTGTTGGCAAGGTTGAAAACCCGTAGTCGGAAACAAAGACAAAGCATGTACCAGAGCTCTTGGTTTTAAAAACAGAGGTAATAATTATTATTTTTGATTATGCATGTTCCGTCAACGAATGCTAGCAGACAACTCAATCACTTCTTGAGATGGACAAGTTTCGAGGAACGGCTCCTGAATGAGGACGATCACATCCTCTTAATCTCCTTTGTTTATCACTGCCAAAGTTTTCCGATTTCTCATGAACAAAGCGTGAAGGAGGGTTTGTTTGTTATATTAATTTTGAGCCGGGCGCACTCAATGCCAGTTCCTTCTCGTGTTATGGGTTTGCACATTAGACATGCAATCCTGGGGTGAAGCTTGTCCAACTTAAAAAGATCATGAATTAACTACTACTTCCTCATGAACTTAAAACAGAGGCACAAAACAGAAATGCATTTTTTTTGAATAATTTCGAGATGGTACATGCAAGTCTCCGTTAGGAATAGCAGGTAAATACCATGTAGGAAGGTATGGTGGACTCATATGGCATAACTGTTTTAAAAGATTTTGGATGCACAAGCAGTCAGTCCGCTAAGTACAGGTGGAGGTTAGCAAAAGACTGGGAGCGACCAACTAAGAGAGCAATGACGGTCATAATCATGCAGAGCGACAAAGCAACATTGAATCAGGCATGGTAGTTATATCGCTACTGAGAAACAAAAGATCATCAAGGCTTGACAGACTTTCTTTACAGTCTTAAATATGCGTGAGCATACGCCAAGTCAATCAAAATAAATTCTTGAAGGAAGATATTACTAAACCATACCACATCATAGGCAAACAAATCATGTTGGTACTCCAATAACATATTGGGAACCCCCCAGCTATTTGAGTTTAACCATAAGAAAACATGAACTACTAAGCACCATTATGCACGTAGCATCTTTATCATAGACATATCAACCAATGCAACAGAAGCAAACTCTCTTAATAAGATAATCATGATAAATAAAGAGAGTTCAAGCAACCAACTAAACAAAAGCTCTTTAAAAAGATAAGCATGAAAACTAAAAGCTAAACATGATAGTAGCTATTGAAAGACAAAGAACACACACAGCAAAGATAGACATGAAAATTCTATGTTGTGTTCTAGGTAGAAGTGGAGCGTGTTTCTCTCCCACACAAAGAAAGCTGAGTTCCGACTCGTTATGAAAAGCTAAGGAAAACTAAAAAGGAAAACTAAAAGCAAGACGCTCCAAGCATAGCACATAACACATGAAGTGATAAAAATATAGTGGAACGAAAGACGAACTGATAATGTTGATGGAGAAGGGGATGCACGGGGGCATCCCAAAGCTTAGACGCTTGAGTCTCCTTGAATATTTCTTGGGGGTGCACGGGGGCATCCCCAAGCTTGAGCGTTTGACACTCCTGAATCTTTTTATCATCTTCCCTCGCACACTTGAAAACTCCCTTCATACATAACTCATCATAATCTGATTAGCGAGGTTAGTACCCTTAATAAAATAATTGTTCCTTGCTGGAAATAAAGATATTCTTGAAGGTCTACTGTTTCTCAAGATTTCCAAAAGGTTTTTGCAAAGAAAAAGCAAGCTCTAGGTTTGCAAAATGAAGGAAAGGCAAAACAGGACAGAATCTGTGAAAAACAGAACAGCAGGTAGTAAATGATTTTTTCGGGGCACTTCTGCAACTCTAATCAAAAAACTCAAAACAGACGCACGAAAGACAATTGTATAGAGCACACTTTCGAAAAAATTGAGACCAAAAAGATGATCTGGTGATTTTATACGAATTTTTCTATCCAAGGACAGAATCTGTTTCCTGGACAACACGTCACAACTTTTGAACTTTCTTGCAATCAGAGGCTACACTTGGCACAAAGCTGAAAAATAAAGATACAATGATGTTGCTACAGTAGTAACAAACATCAAGACCACTAAAAACTAAAAGAACAAACTGAAGGTAAAGATAACAAGGGTTGTCTCCCTAGAGCTCTTTCTTTATAGCCATAAAGATAGGCTTAAGACTTTAATGATGCTCTCGTAGGAATAAGAGTTGAAGAACAAAAGAGAGCATCAAGAAGCAAATACTCCCTCCGTTCACTTTTATAAGTCGTTTCAGACAACTGAAAATGAGCTACTTTGCACCTTGTCTCAAATGTCTTCAAGGCCTTATAAAAGTGAACAGAGGGAGTACCAAATATATTTAAGCCTAACATGCTTCCTATGCATAGGAATATTGTAATAGAATAATTCATTGAAGCACAAAGCAACTAGCATAGGAAGGCAAAACAAGCATAACTTCAAAATATTCACCATAAAGAGAGGAAACTTCTTATTATTAAGATATTTAGAACCAAGTCTCCCTCTCTCATTATAAATTTCAGTGGCATCATGGATGAACTCAACAATATAAGCATAACATAAAGCATTGTTACCATGATCCACATGCAAAAAGGTACTCTTACTCTCCACATAAGCATAATCTTTCTCATTGGTAATAGTGGGAGTAGGACTATCATAAACAACTTGAACACTATAGATTAATTGTGTATTAGGAAGATGGTGTTCAACAAGGGAGTAATTCCCTCCAAGATTATGACAAGTTTCATAAGGATAATTTCTCCTTATGTCATAGGTACCTTTATAATCACTATAGATTGGAGTTATAACATCATCATAGTAGAGAAGAGCATTATCATTGCTAGCAACTATATTTGTAAACATGTTGTCTTTATTCTTACTAGCAAAAGAATTATCAATTATCACATCACTAGTGGGTAAAGGATTTGCAATCCTATCATCCCCAAGCATAGAGCTTTCCATATCATCACTTTCAGAGTTGGTACCAAAAAGATTTTCAAGATCATAAGTAGCATTATCATCATTTTCCCAATCACAATAAGTAACATGCATATCATAATCTAAATCATCTTCAATAGTACCTACGGACGTATCATCAAGATGATAACTAAGGCAATAAACTTCACCTTCTTCTTTAAACTTACAATCGTTAGGATAAAAGTTGATGGGAGGAATATGCTCAGGCCAGGTTGATACCCATTCTTCTTCCTTTTTGCTCCTCTTCCTCCTCTTTTTCTTTTTCTTCTTCTTCACCTTAGGAGGGAGTGGTTGGAGATGAAGCTTCTCCACATATCCTGGTTTATCATTATAAACAATAGGGGAAACTTGGGAGAAACTCTCATTTTTATTAGCAGAAATATAAGAGACATTTTTATACTTTGGTAAAGTTCCATCCTTTCTAATCTTACTTATGTAATCATTTTCATGGCAATTAACAACACAATAGAGATGGCAATTTTGCAAAGTGTTTTTTATTCCTATGGCATTAACATCTAGCCAAGAAGTCTTTTCTGATAACTCTTCACACATCAAAAATAGCATAAGCTCATCATAAAGATCAGAGGTGATCATGTTATCACACAACCGGTTAACAGTTATGTTTTGAAAGTTCATGCATTGAAAATTAAAGTGACCCTCTATACGGCAAAGTTCACAAGTAAAAGGATAAAGGTCAGACAATTCTCTAGCAATTTCATTTAAATCTCTGACCCAAGTGATTGTTCTTTCATGCTTATGTTGCTTACAATACTTCTCTTCTTCAATCATAGGCCTTTCACAAGGTCTATCCACTCCACAAAAATTAACATGCTTATATAAAACTTCATTTTTAGGAATTGGATCATGCATGTTGCAATCATCATGAACAATTTCATTTTCTTTGCAAGTCTCTTTAAAAGGTTTATGATACTTGATCCAATCCTCCTTAGGCATATTAAGATGTGAAACAAAAGATTTGAGGAAATCAACAAGGAGTTGAGAATCAAGCCCAAACTTAGCACTAAACTTATTAAAACTTGTAGTTTCAACAAAGGACTTAATGCAATCATACTCATAAATTATACCTGACTCTTTACCTTTGTCGATCTCCCAATCTTCAGTGTTGCGTTGAATTCTTTCAAGGAGTTCCCATTTAGCATCAATCTTTTCGTTTGTGAAAGAACCCATAAAGGAAGCATCGAGCAAATCTTTATCCTGTCGAGAGAGCCTCGCATAGAAATTAGTAATAATCATATCTTTGGGGAGCCCATGGTTAGGACATTTTAGCATTAACGTTTTCAGTCTCCCCCAAGCTTGAGCTATGCTCTCTCCGTCATGAGGATAGAAATTATAAACATAATTCCTATTCTTATGGACTTCATGAAGAGGATAAAACTTAGAGTAAAAGAGAGACATAAGCTCTTGCCAATCAAGCAAGTGCGAGTTATCGAGAAGCTTATACCAATCTGAAGCTTTATCTATAAGTGATACGGCGAACAATTTCCTCATGACAAACTCCCTTGATACACCTGCAAGCTTAAATAATGAACATAATTGTGACATATATAGCAAGTGTTCACCGGGATGTCTGTCTCCTGCATAACGATTAGCCAAAACATAATTGATAATACCAGCTGGTATTTTATAGGGCACAATTTCAGTAGGGGGAGGAGCAACCACCACAGGTGTGGGGCGTCTTCCTGCAAGCAACGATCCAATAGCAAGGTTTTCCATAAACATAACTAGTGAAATAAAAACAAGAAACAAAAAGATTTAATTGCAAGATCTAAAGATATACCTTCAAGCACTCACTTCCCCGGCAACGACGCCAGAAATAGCTTGATGTCTACACATGCTTCTACTCTTGTAGACTATGTTGGGCCTCCAAGCGTAGAGGTTTGTAGGACAGCAGCAATTTCCCTCAAGTGGATGACCTAAGGTTTATCGAACTCAGGGAAGTAGAGGTTGAAGATGGTCTCTCTCAAGCAACCCTGCAACTAAGATACAAGAAGTCTCTTGTGTCCCCAACACACCTAATACACTTGTTAGATGTATAGGTGCACTAGTTCGGCGAAGAGATGTTAAATGGCAAATGATATGGATGGCAAAACAAAGTAATATAAATCTGTAATAAAAAGTGCAGCAAGCAAACAAGTGGTAAACGTGAGCACAAATGGTATTGCAATGGTGGAAACAAGGCCTAGGCTTCATACTTTCACTAGTGGCAACTCCCAACAACATTAACATAATCGAATCACATGATATTTCCCATAAAACATGCAATGGAGACGCACCCGGAGGTCATTCCTTCGTGGTCAAGAGAGGACGAGAATTATGTAGGGCTACAAAAGCACACCTCAAAGTTCGAAGTTCTCAATCTAAGGATTTCCCAATGTCACCGCGGCCATCCAAAGAGAGTCCCACAATCACCACAACATATCTAAAGGATAGTCAAAGACAAGCACCAAGAGACTCTCAATCTTCAATCAACACACAAGAGAGGAAATCACTCATGAAAATATTTTTCTAATCCATGTCCAATAGACCGCTGTCACCTTGGTCTCGGGGATTATACTAGATAAAGACAAGTGAGTACATCAATCCAATACATAGAGGAAGGGGAAACATCATGGGATCACCCTAGATTAACATAGCCTATGATCACAACGAAGATCACATCATGGGAGAGAGAGATAACCACATAGCTACTGGTAGAAACCTTAGCCCCGAGGAGGAACTACTCCCGCATCATGGAGGGAGGAAGCAACGTCGATGGAGATGAATCCGGGGGCACTTCCCCGTCCCGGCAGGGTGCCGGCTGATGTCTACACACGCTTCTACACTTGTAGACTATGTTGGGCCTCCAAGCGCAGAGGTTTGTAGGACAGCAGCAATTTCCCTCAAGTGGATGACCTAAGGTTTATCGAACTCAGGGAAGTAGAGGTTGAAGATGGTCTCTCTCAAGCAACCCTGCAACTAAGATACAAGAAGTCTCTTGTGTCCCCAACACACCTAATACACTTGTTAGATGTATAGGTGCACTAGTTCGGCGAAGAGATGTTAAATGGCAAGTGATATGGATGACAAAACAAAGTAATATAAATCTGTAATAAAAAGTGCAGCAAGCAAACAAGTGGTAAACGTGAGCACAAATGGTATTGCAATGGTGGAAACAAGGCCTAGGCTTCATACTTTCACTAGTGGCAACTCCCAACAACATTAACATAATCGAATCACATGATATTTCCCATAAAACATGCAAAGGGGACACACTCGGAGGTCATTCCTTCGTGGTCAAGAGAGGACGAGAATTATGTAGGGCTACAAAAGCACACCTCAAAGTTCGTAGTTCTCAATCTAAGGATTTCCCAATGTCACCGCGGCCATCCAAAGAGAGTCCCACAATCACCACAACATATCTAAAGGATAGTCAAAGACAAGCACCAAGAGACTCTCAATCTTCAATCAACACACAACAGAGGAAATCACTCATGAAAATATTTTTCTAATCCATGTCCAATAGACCGCTGTCACCTTGGTCTCGGGGATTATACTAGATAAAGACAACTGAGTACATCAATGCAATACATAGAGGAAGGGGAAACATCATGGGATCACCCTAGATTAACATAGCCTATGATCACAACGAAGATCACATCATGGGAGAGAGAATTGACCACATAGCTACTGGTAGAAACCTCAGCCCCGAGGAGGAACTACTCCCGCATCATGGAGGGAGGAAGCAACGTCGATGGAGATGAATCCGGGGGCACTTCCCCGTCCCGGCAGGGTGTCTGCATAGGAATTCTGGTCCCCTGAAGCTTGATGGCGATGGCGGCGGAGATCGGAATTGCATCTGGAGAAAAGGGGTCCGGAATCAGGGTTTCCTCGACGGGTGTTAAATATATGCTAAAGGGGGTCGCCAGGGGAGCTACGGGGGGCCCAGGCGGCCTGGCCAGGCGGCCAGGGGTGGGGCCGCCTGGGCAGGGCGCCTGGAGCCCCTCTGGCCCCCCTCCGGCCCTACTTTGGCCGCATGGAAGCTTCCGGAACGCTGATTTTTTATATAATTTTTCCGGGATTTTTCTGGCAGTTTACGTAATGGGAAAACCTGAAATACAAAAACAACAGAAAACAGAAACTGGCACTGGGGTGCACTGAGTTAATAGGTTAGTCCAAATATGATCAAAAGTGTATGGAAGTGTATAAATATCATAGCAATATCACCCAAAAGAGGCATGGAGCAAGCAGAAATTATAGATACGTTTTGGACGTATCAGCCGACCCCAGGGAGGCGGAGCCACAGGGCTCGTTCCAGCCGGCCAAGGAGACAAAGAAGATTGCCTTGGACCCGTCTCACCCAGAGCGATTTGCTGTCATAGGGTCAAACCTAGACAACAAATAGGAAAGCGAGCTCGTCGATTTCCTCTGTGAGAATCGGGACATCTTTGCATGGTCCCCCAAAGACATGCCGGGTGTCCCAACGGATTTCGCTGAGCACAAACTACATGCGAGAGAAGATGCAAAGCCTGTCAGGCAGCCGCTCCGCCACCTGTCAAAAGAGAAAAGAAGAGTTGTTGGGGAAGAGGTTGCCCGCCTGCTAGCAGCCGTCTTCATTATGGAAGTTTTCTATCCAGAGTGGCTCGCAAACCCAGTCCTAGTACTGAAGAAGAACAATAAATGGCGCATGTGTATTGATTATACCAGCCTCAACAAGGCCTGCCCTAAAAATCCGTTTGCTCTGCCGCGAATAGATCAAGTGATTGACTCCACAGCCGGATGCGAGCTGTTGTCATTCCTTGATGCTTATTCCGGGTGACCGTCTGAACACCGCCTTCCTCACGCCATTTGGGGCCTTCTGCTACCTGACCATGACGTTCTGCCTGAGAAATGCCGGCGCCACTTTTCAGCGTTGCATGCAGAAGTGTCTCCTTAAGCAACTTGGCAGAAACGCCCACGTTTATATGGATGATATCGTAGTGAAGACGGAGAAGAGAGGAACTATTTTGGAGGATCTCCAAGAGACATTTGAAAACTTGTGCCGCTTTCAGATCAAGCTAAACCCGAAGAAATGCGTCTTTGGGGTACCAGCAGGCCAGCTCCTTGGTTTCCTGGTATCTGAAAGCGGCATCGAGTGCAGCCCTGCAAAGATCAAGGCCATTGAGAGAATGGAGAGGCCAACTCGTGTGCGAGATGTCCAGAAATTCACAGGGTGCCTGGCCTCCCTCAGTCGTTTCATCAGCCGGCTGGGAGAGAAGGCACTCCCCCTGTACCAACTGATGAAGAAAACCACTTGCTTCGAGTGGAACGACAAGGCGGATGAAGCCTTCCAGCAGCTCAAGAAACTGCTGTCCACCCCGCCTGTCCTGGCGGCGCCAACAGACAAGGAACCCATGTTCCTTTACATAGCCGCCACCAACCGGGTGGTCAGCATGGTCTTTGTGGTCGAGCGCCCAGAAGACGGCAGAGCCTTGCCCGTCTAGAGG
The DNA here is from genome assembly GCA_902687465.1 of Secale cereale. Taxonomy (NCBI): domain Eukaryota; kingdom Viridiplantae; phylum Streptophyta; class Magnoliopsida; order Poales; family Poaceae; genus Secale; species Secale cereale. The sequence continues at coordinate 381,565,184 of LR738713.1, forward strand.
CCGGTCTACTACTTGAGCGAGGTGCTGCCAGTCTCCAAGCAGAACTACCCCCACTACCAAAAGATGTGCTACGGCATGTACTTCACCGCCAAGAAACTCAAGCAGTACTTCCAAGAGCACCCGATCACGGTCGTCTGCACGTCCCCGCTTACTGAGATCATGGGCAACAGAGATGCGTCAGGAAGAGTGGCCAAGTGGGTCATTGAGCTGGCCCCCTTCACCATCTTCTACCAGCCCCGCACTACCATCAAATCACAAGCGTTGGCCGACTTCCTCATCGACTGGGCCAAGACCCAGTACCTGCCGCCTGCTCCAGACTCAACCCATTGGCTGATGCACTTTGACGGGTCAAAGATGCGCACTGGCTTGGGAGCCGGCGTCGTCCTCACCTCTCCCAAGGGCGACAATCTCAAATACACCCTGCAAATCCACTTCGCCGCCTCTAACAATGTGGCCGAGTATGAGGCACTCATCCACGGGCTCCGGATGGCCAAAGAGATTGGTATCCGTTGAGTGTTGTGCTATGATGACTTAGACTTGGTTGTCCAGCAGTCATCTGGGGACTGGGACGCCAAGGATGCAAACATGGCAAGTTATCGCTTCCTTGTCCAGCAGATCAGTGGGCATTTTGACGGCTGCGAGTTCCTCCACGTGCCACGAGCCGACAACATGCAAGCAGACACTTTGGCATGAATCGGCTCCACCCGCCAAGCAATACCACTCGACGTGTCTCTCCAATGCGTGCGCAAGCCGTCTATCAAGCCTTCACGAGAGTCGGAGTCAATCTTCATACCAGCCGATCCTGGAGGAGATGACCCGACAACTTCAGCAGCCGACCCAAAGACTGCTCGAGCAGGCGGCCTTGATACCCCAACTCCAGCAGACGGTCCAGCAGTCGCTGCGCCGGTTCCTGACCCGGGAACTGCTCCAGCAGGCGGCCAAGAAGCGCCAGCTCGAGCAGACGGCCCGGGGACTGTCGCAGCCGCCTCGGGGACTTCAGAAGCACAACAGGCGGCTCAACCCAGCCCACCGCCTCCCAGCCCAACCGCCATGGTCTCTTTGGCAGAAACAACATGAGTCTAAGCGTCGTCTCGGGCACAGCCAATCCTCAACTTCTCGCTAAGAAGAGAGCTGCCAGCAGATGAAACGTTGGCGCGGCAAGTTCAACGCTGAGCTTCAGCATACACAATAGTCAACAGAGAGTTTGTCAGAAGAAGTGCAACAGGCTTCTTCCAGCGCTGCGTGGAAGCAGAAAAGGGTCTAGCTATTCTGAAGGACACTCATCAAGGGGAATGTGGCCACCACGCGGCCTCAAGATCTCTCGTCGCCAAAGCCTTCCTCCACGGTTTCTTCTGGCCGACTGCTTTGGACGACACCAAAGACTTGGTAAAAAAGTGCAATGGCTGCCAGTGCTTCAGTTCCAAGCAACACTTGCTGGCTTCTGCACTCAAGACCATTCCGATCACTTGGCCATTTGTCGTCTAGGGGCTGGATATGGTGGGCCCCTTCATGATAGCCCGAGGCGTCTTGACACATTTACTCATAGCAGTGGACAAATTCACCAAGTGGATCGAAGCAAAACCAATCAAGAAACTCAACGGCCCAACTGCTGTGACATTCATCGCAGACATCACAGTACGGTACGGCATACCGCACAACATCATCACCGACAACGACAAAATTTTTGCCAAAGGCGCACTGGCCCGTTTCTGTGCAACACAGGGCGTCCGACTGGACCTAGCGTCCGTTGCTCACCCACAGTCCAACGGCCAAGTTGAGCGCGCCAACGGCCTTATCTTGTCTGGCATCAAGCCCCGGCTGGTCGAACCCTTGGAACGATCAGCCGGCTGCTGGATTGAAGAGTTGCCGTGTGTCCTCTGAAGCCTCAGAACAACTCCGAACAAGTCAACCGGCTTCAGTCCTTTCTTCCTCGTTTATGGGGCCGAGGCCGTCATCCCAACAGATGTTGAGTTTGACTCATCTCGCGTCACCATGTACACAGAAGCCGAAGCCAAATAAGCACGAGAAGACGGCGTGGACCTGCTCGAGGAGGCCCGGCTGGTAGCACTCAGCCGCTCCACCATCTATCAGCAGGGTCTCCGCCGCTATCACAGCCGGCGAGTCAAGCCACGCTCCTTCTGCGAGGGGGACCTTGTGCTCCGGCTGATCCAGCGAACAACCGGCCATCACAAGCTCTCGGCTCCTTGGGAAGGACCGTTCATCATCAGCAAGGTGCTAGGCAACGATGCCTACTACCTCATCAATGCCCAGAAGCCAAGAGCACGCAAGAGAGACGACTCCAGCAAGGAGTCGGAGCGCCCGTGGAACGCAAACCTACTTCGTCGCTTTTATAGCTAAAAGACAGTATGTGTCGTGCTATCTACATTATTTTGAGAACCAATGGGACCCCCGAGGAGTTCTCGGGGACTGCCCAACCCTTTATCTATATGATAAGAATTATGCCTGTGAATGAGTGTTGTTCATTCCTTTGTCCGGCACCGGAGCCTAGCAGACGGCCCGGGGACTGGCCACCTAGCCCTATGTTTAAAACTTTTCCTTAAAACAGTCGGACAAGTAATGTGATGGCATCCAAGCCCTCTTCCGCCTTCAGTCACAGACTCGCAGAACGCGGCTGTCCGACTGGCAGGAGTTAAAGGCAAGAAGCGGTGCCCACATGAAAAATGGCTAAGGAAAATAAACATAGGGCAAGACGGCCCTCCATACAAATTTGCCGGCTGTGTACGGCTTCTGGCTTAGCTACGCCACCTTCCAGAGGGCGGGATACTTGCCCATCCTGAAAACAGTTAAGCACCTGACCCAGCCGCAGAACCACAGAGTGGCTGTCTCGCTAGCAGGATGGCGGTTAAAGGAGACAGGAAAAGAAAATCGCTCTAAGGAACAAAGGACGGTGCTAAACCTAGAACCCGGCCAAATTGCATAAATACATGCAGCATTAAGAATATTTACATCAAAAAGGCCTCAAGGGCTGCCTGCCAGCAATAGCTTACTTATACACCCAGCGGGTGGAATTGTTCGGACTAATCCTACCAAGTGTTACGAAGAAACATGAATCAAACGATACAAGAATAACGCCTAGGGCGCAGCAGGCGGAGCGGGCGGCACGACGGAGCCGGCTTCCGGGGGGGGGGCGCCTGACGGGTCTCGGCCTGGCCGCCTCCTGCAGCAGGCAGAGCCGCCACGCCGGGTCCGCTCGTCGAGGATTGGTCAGGCTGATGACCAGCAGACGGATCCGCCTCCTGGGAGCTGGCCTCCTCATCGCTGTCTTCCTCCTCCTCGCCTTCATCGCCGGAGGCGATCTCTTCGTCCAGCTCCTCCGACGCCGCCAAGTCCAGCCCGAAGTTGCTGGGTGGCACCACATGACCATTTTCATCCAGCTCTGGGACGAAAATGGCAGTGTCGACATACTCAGCAAGGGCGGCGGCGCGTTTGGTGAGGTCTCCTTGCACCGCGGCCAGCTCAGGCGCAGCCTCCACGCGGAAGGTCTTCAACTGGTCGAGATTCAGGTCCGGGTACCAGCCATTGGCAAACTCCAGGGCGGTCCGCGCACCAGCCCTCGCTACGGCACCCTTCCAGGCCTCGAAGCGGTGGCCGGCCACCTCCAGCCAGTCGGCATTCCGGCTGGGAGTGTGGAGTACTGGAGCGCCTGGCCAGAGGGCAGCCATCACTTGGGCACCAGCACGTTGCAGCCGGTGGAGCAGGCGGTGGGCCGGCTGGAGGCGTGCCTTGACAACAAGAAGCTGTTCGGCCGGAGTCCTGGGCGCGTTGGGTGCAATCACCCGGCCCGACTTGCACCTCTCGTCACGCTGGGCCTCAATGGCCCAGCTGGCGGCCACAAAGTGGCTCGGGAAGAACTCTGCAAAAGCTAGATGAAGAATCAGAAGAAAGAGAAGCAGCTGTAACAGACGGCAAGCACAAGAAGAAGGGGTAGGCGTCTTACCGTCAACCATGTCTGCAATGGCCCCATAGCCGTCTTGCAGAGCCGCTTCCTTCTCGGCCCAGTTCGAGTGCTCGGTCTCGAACTCTGCCCGAAGGAGCATCTCGACGTCCGACAGCTTCCCGAGCTCCGCCTTGTGCGCTGTCGCCTGGTCTGCCAGCTCCTTGGCCAGGCGATCACGATCCTAGGCGGCAAGATCGCGCTCCCGCTCCTTGGCGGCGAGCTCTGACTGGACTTTGCCCAGCTGGTTACGGAGGTTGGTTGTGACCGCTGGCAAGGGAAGAAGAAGAAGGATATCAACATCAGCAAAAAGATAACCTTGGAGTTCCAAGCCACCTGCTCAGCAGCCGGCTCGAAACTCGGGGACTACACCCAGCGGGTGCACTGACGCGCCCCCGCAAGGAGGAGATGAGGAACACTCACCCTGACTGTCTGCCAGGGCAGCCTGCAGTTGCGCTAGCTCCTGGCGCTGGGCGTTGTAGGAGGCCACCCGGAGGTTGTGATAGTCCTACAGCAACACACAAGTTAGCCCGCAAGGTACTCTTTGGAGTTCCAAGCCACCTGCTCAGCAGCCGGCTTGGAACTCGGTGACTACACCTAGTGGGTGCGCTGACACGCCCCCACAGAAGAAATTGAAGGAATAAAAGCAAAAAATATGAAGTCAACGTACCCGAACAAAAGTTTGCGTAACCACGAACTCCCGCATCACCGTCTGCATGCCATCGCTCAGGGAGTTGAAGCGATCGAGGACGTCCCGCGACGCAACAATCAACGCACCGCCGCCTCCGGGCCTCCAGCCTGGTGGCGCCGCACTGGTGGCTTCGCTCTCTAGCGTGGACGAGCTGGCGCCGCCGGCCTCTACCCGCCGCGGCGCAGAGACGGCCCTCACAGGGCGCGGGCGGGCAGGAGCTTGGGGGGCAGGCTGCGGGCCTGTCACCAGCACGCCCTCAGCTGGCGGCACCTCTGCTCCTGCAGGCCAGCTGCCCTGCGGCCCAGCAGGCGGCGTGGGGGGCGGCGCTTTTGTCTTCATGACGACGCGACCGTCCCCCTCGTTGTTTAGAGCCAGCTGCTCGTCAGCAGCCGACACTTGGGCAGACGGCTCCAGAGAGCCCGCCTCTTGGGGGATGGTGCGGCCCGCTGGCTGCTGGGAACCCGCTTCCTGCTCCTGGGCTCGGGCAGCGGCGTCTGCCTGAGCCTTAGTGGCTGCCTCGGCCTCCGCCCTGGTAGCAGCAGCAGACGCCGCTCGCTCACGGTCCGCGGCCTCCTCCTCCTCGCGCGCCTCGCGGGCGTTCCTCTCCGTTGCTTCCCGGAGCACGGCGGCAGGATCCACGCGGCGGGGCGCAAGAGGGACATCCGTGCCCCCCACAATGGAGCCCACTGGCGCCCACGAGAGGGAGACCGGCACGCTGCGTGGGCATCCCAAGGAAGATGGAAAATCAGCCAAGTGGGGAACGACAGAATGAGATAAACATCAAAGAAAAAGAATAAGACAAGGTAATTACCCGGATACGACCGACCTGGGCTTGGGGAGCTTAGGAATGACCGCCTTGGCGGCCGCCTCTCGGCGCTTGGTGGCGGCGGCCGATAGCCGGAGCCTCTTGGGCTGGGTGCCAGACGGCCCCGCAGAGGACTGGCGCTTCACGCCGCCGGCTGCGGCTGACGGCCCTGCCTGTTGGCTGCCGCGCCCAGACGGATCCGCCTCTCGGACGCGGATTGGCGCCTCCTCCTCCTCATCGTCATCGCCCGGCCAGCTCTCGACGCCGCCTTCTAGCAGGCCGTCTGCTGGCTGGCCCCCACGGCCTGTCACCTCTTCCTCCTCCTTGGTGGCGGCCCCAAGATCGGGGTCGCTCGTGTCGCTGTGGGAGCGATCTGGCTCCAGAGGGTGGCCTGGCTGGTCAGAACCCGACGCCGGCTGGCCGGGGAAGATCTGCAGACGGCACCAAGATCAGACGGCTGTGGCAGACGGAAAGAGAAGAAAGAAGAATTAAGAAAGAAGAAAAGCTCACAGCAGGCGGCTCATTGCTGCAGCTGTACGGTGGCTTGCCGAAGGCCCAACCGGACTCAGAGACCTTGCAGTTGGATACGTAGTTCACCAAGTATGCCACCTCCTCGTATGGCATTAACTTGGTGCACGTCTGGCTCGGGTCCCGGTGCCCGCTCATGTCACAAATCAAGTGAGGGCGGCGCTGCAGCGGTAGCACCCGACGCTCCACGGACGTGAGCAAGAGGTCCGCGAAAACCAAGCCCTCACTGTTGATACGTCTCAAACGTATCTACTTTTCCAAACACTTTTGATATTGTTTTGACCTCATTCTTGCATGATTTGAACTAAACTAACCCGGACTGACGCTGTTTTCAGCAGAGCTGCCTGTATGGTTTTATTGTGTGCAGGAAAACGGATTTTTAGGTATCTCATAAAAATCCACGAAAAATCACAGAAAATCCACGCACCCGAAGGAACCCGGAGCCAGAAGAGGGGCCAGAGGGGGGCCAGGGGGGGCCCAGGCGCCCTGGTGGCGCGGCCCAGCCCCTAGCCGCGCCGGGGGGTCGCCTGGGTGGGCCCCACCTCCCCTGGTGCCCTACTTCGACTCGTATTTTAGCTCGTGAAGGAGAAACCCCAGATCAGAAGTTCTTTTCGCAGTTTTCGTCACGGAGCCGCCGCCACTCTCTGTTCTTCTTCGGGAGGGCTAATCCGGAGGCTGAATTGGCCTCCGGAGAGGGGAGATCGTCGCCATCGTCATCATCATCACCACTCCATCATCCCTCCATGACTTCTCCTTCCATGTGTGAGTAATCCCCTGCTGTAGGCGAAGGGGATGGTAGGGATTGGATGAGTTAGATCATGTAATAGTTTGTCAGATCGTTGGGGGCATGTTGCCTATCATCTACTATGGTGTTTATCATCTTTGCTTCAACTTGTTATGCTTAATGCTTGACACTTAGGGCCCGATTGCCATGATTTCAGATCTGAACCATATGTGTTTTCATGAATATATTTGTGTTCTTGATCCTATCTATGAGTTGTTTGCACCTATTACGGTTCGGAACCGGCGATCCCAAAAGTGACAGCTTGGGACACCAAAGGGGATGGTCCGTAGTTTGAGGATTACATGTATCCATTGAGTTCATTGCTTTGTTCCGGTGCTCTTTGACAGGAGCACCTTAATATCCATAAGTTCCTTTTGGCCCCGTTCGTAGCGGGATGGTAGGAAAAAAAGATGTTGTGCAAGTTCTTATTGCAAGCACGGACAACTACCAACGGGATACATGCCTAATGTTTGATATTTGCCTAGATGATCATTACTTTTCCGTGTGCCGTGCCCCAAGTTAGAATCATGATATATCTCATCCATGCAGCGCCCAACCATCCATCTCCCTAGCCTACAGTGTTTTAAATCCTGTTGGTTACTAGTTACTACTTTTGCCATTTACTCTTGCTATTTACTTTTGCTGTTTACTTTTACTATCACCATCATTACTATCATATCACTGTTACCACTTATCTTTTGTTGCAAGTAAGTATATTTCAGGTGCGGTTGAATTGACAACTCAACTGTCAAAGCTTATAAATACTCTTTGGCTCCCCGTGTGTCGAATCAATAAATTGGGTTATTCTTACCCGCGAAGACTATCTCGATCCCCTACGGTTGAGGGTTATCAAGCACCGTTTTCTGGCGCCGTTGCCGGGGAGCATAGCAATATTTACAAGTCTACTTGAAGTATCCTACCTGCTGCACTTCATCCGCTATGGGTAAGAAAGGAGACCCCAAGGTTCCGATCTTACTATCCACTACAAGAAGAGGTACTGTTCTGAGCACTAGTGCTACACTTGATTCACCCTCTGTTATGAGTAAGTTTGCCTCACCGCCACCACATGATGCTCCTACTGAATCTGTTACTATGTCCGAAACTCTTGATGATGCTTCTACTACTGTTGATGATATTAGTTCCCTTGGTTATGCTCTTGAGAAACAGACCGCTGCTGCTGCAAAAAAGTCTGGAATTGAAATTCCTGTTACTCGCTACCCTATTGGTGAAACTTATGATTATCCTGATTTGAGTAAACTCAAGGAGAGACTCCTTGATGATGATTACTATATGCTTGATGAAGATTTATGCAGAGAACTGACAGAGTTTTCTGGCTCTGACCTTGAAGTTATTAAGAAACTGTTTGAAAAACACTCTTTGAAGAACAAAACCGTTCCTGATCCTGAATTTGCTACATCTCCTATATGCATTGATGATCCTGATTATGATTTCTCTGTTGATCTTTCACTTATACCTATGGTTGAAGCTGACCCCTTTTATGGCAGAGAAAAGGATGATGCTATTGCACACCTGACTAAACTCGGTGAGTTGGGTGGCCTGTTTACCACAGATGAGAAGATACGATACTTTTATGTGACCAAGCTTCTTCCTTTCTCCTTGAAGGAAGGTGCCAAAGCATGGTATGATTCACTCCCATGCGGTTCCATTAAGAGTCCTCAAGACTTAGCTCACTCTTTTGTTGATAAGTACTTTCCTGCTCACATGTAACATGCTGCTTTACAAAGAATTTATAACTTTAAACAGTTGCAGGATGAGTCCCTCCCTAAAGCTTGGGGGAGGTACTGCGGTCTGATTCGGGCTAGACCAGGACATGAAGTCCCTAAGAACGAATTAATCGATATATTCTATGCTGGTCTAACTGATGAATCCAGGTCCTATTTGGACAGTTGTGTTGGTTGTGTTTTCAGGAAAAGGACGCCGAAAGATGCAGAAGATTTGATGGGTAGGATTGCCAAAAACCATGAAGATTGGTCCGTCCCTGAACCACCTACACCACCAAAGAAGAGGGGCATATTTGTTCTAAGCCCCGAAGATATGCGAGAAGCAAAGAAGTCTATTAAAGAGAAAGGTATTAAAGCCGAAGACGTGAAGAATCTACCCCCTATTGAGAAGTTGTGTGAGCCTACCACTCACCCTCCTATGCTAGAGGTACACTCTCTTTTAGATTTCAACGCAAGTGACATCCCTCATGGTAAGCCTCCTGATCAATGTTTAGATGAGTTTGATAATTTTATTATGAAACAGAATCATTTTAATGAGAGGATACAAAGTCAGTTGCATGATAATTCCCTTGCTATCAAAAGATTGCTTGATGTTCTAGGTAGAGCGGTTAATGATGTTCAATGTCTTGTGAAACATTTTCATATGGTTCAAACTCAGCTTGACCAAATTTCTAATGTGCAAAAAGATTTGCTTGCTAACAATGCCAAACAAGATGATTTGCAGGCTTTCGAGATTAAGACCCGAGGAGGAACTAGCACTCAAGATCCTCTCTATCCAGAGGGGCATCCGAGGAGAATCGAGCAAGATTCTCAAATACAGAAGAAGAAATTGCTGGCTCTCCAAAGAAGAAGAAGAAACATAAGGAGGCCGAAAATTCTAATGATCCTATTGCAGATGAAGAGCCAGCTGTTGATCCCAACAGTGTATCTATCTCCGATGCTGAGACTGAAGACGGTGCTGAACCTGAAGGTAAGGATAATGAGAAGAACGATCTGCCTGAAGTTCGAGAAGAAGAAGCACCTGACAAACGTAAGAGGTACACTAAAGAAGACTTCATCGCAAGAAAACATGGGAAGGAAAGAGAACCATGGGTACAGAAACCCATGCCCTTTCCAGGTAAGTCCATCAAATCTAAAGAAGAAGAGCATTACAATAAGTTTTGTGAGTGGATTAAGCCTCTTTTTCTTCAAATCCCTTTGACTGAGGCTATTAAGTTACCTCCTTATTCAAAATATATGAACGATATTGTCACTAATAAAAGAAAAGTTCCTAATGAAGCAATATCTACTATGCTTGCTAACTACTCTTTCAGTGGCAAGATTCCTGAGAAGCTCGGTGATCCGGGTATACCCACCATTCCTTGCTCCATAAAGAATAATTATGTCAAAACTGCTTTATGTGATCTTGGAGCAGGAGTGAGTGTTATGCCTCTCTCTCTTTACGAGAGGCTTTGTTTAGAGAAACTAATTCCTACAGATATCTCTCTTCAGATGGCTGACAAGTCAACCGCCGTTCCGATAGGTATTTGTGAGGATGTTCCAGTAGAAGTTGCTAATTGTTTGATTCTTACTGATTTTGTTGTGCTTGACATGCCCGAGGATGGGAGCATGTCCATTATTCTTGGTAGACCTTTTCTTAACACCGCAGGTGCTGTTATTGATTGCAATAAAGGGAAGGTCACCTTCAATGTGAATGATAAAGAACACACGGTATATTTTCCAAAGAAGACCGACAGGAGGCATGGCCTCAACTCTATAGAGAATATCGACACCGTGAAGATTGGAGAATGGGACTGTCCACTACATGTGCCTCACAAATACAAAACTATCATGGTGGGGACAATGTCCATCAAAGTAAAGGTTCAGTGATTACTTCATAAGAGGTGAGACTTTTTGCTCTATATATCGCCTGTTTGTTGGTAAGACTTGATCAACCTTACTAGTAAACATGTTTTATATAGATAAAAAGTTGAGCTTGTTATGTTTTCATTTATTTTAGTTCTTGTTCTACTTGCTGTACCAAGTATTTATGTTTTGAAGCTTCACAATAATACTCACTGCTTCAAGTTTTCAGAGAGTTTCGCAGCTTTTTGAACTTCGAAAAAAATTCAACAGTGAAGTTTTCAGAAAAATTCCAGAAAAAATAAAATAAAAATTTCCACGTCGGGAGTGACCCAGAGGGACCTGGGGCCAGCCAGGGGGACCCACCAGTGGCCCAGGCGGCCAGCTGGCGCGGCCTGCCCCCTGGCCGCGCCCACAGGGCGCCTGGGGCCCACAAGGCCCCCCTCCAGGTATGTCTTCTTCCTCCCTCTCTCTTTTCTCCAAAAACGCGATTTCTGCACTTGTTCTTGCGTTCTTGCTGTTCTTGGAGGCGATTCTCCGATCTCTCTCTACAGCCCATCATTTGAGCTGAGATTTTGAGCAAATACTCCCTGGTATGTGACTCCTCCACCCCTCCAATTAGATTTCTGATTGGTGGATTCATTTGTGAGTATTTAGTAGTTCTTGGTGCTGTATAGATGAGCTTGCATGCATGTGTAGAAAATTATTTTCCAAGTTTTGATGCAAGTTTATGCCTTGGGCAAGTGAGTTGAGTAGTTTGCCTTAACTCACCTTGTTTTAATCCTCGTTTTTGTAAATTGCCAAAAATTTCAGAAATGAGTTTTTAGGAAGGGCAAAAGGATGGCTTGAGAAGAGGAGGCCCGCACACTCCGATCGAGTTACTAGAGCCGCAGCTTCACCCTCGACTGCTAGGGTGAGCTATAATGAAGATCATGTGCCCCTGAAGTTGTTGGAAGACACAAGTCCAGCACGTGCTATGACGTTTCCATGTGATGAATTCCTTGAAGCTGCGGGAATCAAGGGTGAGTTTTATAATCTTTGTGCTAATGCAGGTCTGACACGGCTCGTCACGTGCCGTGTTACTCAGTATCAAAAACTCACCTCCAGTTTCATTAACAGTTTTAGATATAATCCTGATTCAGGTGCTATTGAGTTTAAAATTTACAATGATCTTATCACCATGCCTTTGGGAATGTTTTGTGAAATAATAGGTGTACCAAACGTTGGGAGGACGGCTAGGATGGCCACTCAGCCCTCCGAGCTGAAAACCGTCATCAACTCTCTCTGCAGCATGGGTACGAGGGATATTCATCGGTCGAAGATCTCCAGCATCTTATTTCCTCACCTCAGGTATTTTGCATATTATGTTGCTAGAGGGGTGTTAGCTCGTGACAACACAAGCAACATTTCTGCTCCGGATATTGCTTTCCTGGCAGCAGCCCTCTCAGGGAGGTCTGATTATAATCTGGGTGCCTTAATTGCTCGACGCCTTGCTATGAACGGTAACAAGGGAGACTTATATGGTGGCGTTTATGCCACACTTATCTTAGAACATCTTGGAGGCACCCCACACCCTGATGATAATCCTTTTACTTATTTAAGCTTTGATCTTGCTGCTATGAAAAGGCATAAGTTTGTTACCATGGCTTCTGAGCTGGATAATCTTGTTTATATCTTGCGTTTCGGAACTGCCGCGGAACGCGAGATCCGTCTACCTGCACCTCTTTTGTTTGATTTTTCTCGCAGGAACGGATGGTCCTTTGATGTTGTCCAGTTCGATGAGTTCATGGCCCAGTATCAGTTTCATAACCCCATGGAGGGGGTTGTGCCCGACGAGGAGGAGCACGGTGAGTTACCACCTTTTCAGGAAGAAACCGCCACCGAGTTTGGTGAAGGGTCTTCCTCTGCTTGGCGTACGGATCCTTCCTCGTGGGAGACTCCGAGGAGTTCGGTGTACGCGCCAGCATCCTTCTATGACCCTTGGACTCACTACCATACCCCCGGAGCAGGAGGCTCCTGGGGGCAGTAGCTGCTACCAACTTAGGCCAAAAGCCTAAGCTTGGGGGAGTACGTGCCCCTCTCGCTTTTCCATTGTATTATCCGTTTTATTCGCTTTGATCTTTTCGAAGTTTTTGCCCGTTCTTCTTTATTTCTCTCTTTGCAAAAACAACAAAAAGATTTTCTCTTTCTTTTGCTTTCGTTCAACCTTTGAAATAATCCAAAAAGATTTCCTTTTCTCTTTATTTTGCTTTGTTTTCAGAGTTCAGCTCGAGTCCGTGATGGCATTTAATTATATTTCCTACGTTCGATCGTGCAAGTGACGAGGCAGTAATGATGAAGATCGACTGAAGGGAAGCAACAAGGAAAACCGGTATGAACTCTTTTTGTTTCTACTTTTGTACATATGCCTGTACTTATGATCTAGAGACCAGCTTGTAGCGACATAGTGCTATGTTTACAATGCTCTTCCAGTGGTTCATGCTTTCCTTGTGGCTAGTCTCGAATAGCTAGAGTATATAATGTGTTATTGAAATGATCTATATGCATTGCATTGTTCATAGTCTGGTATACTAAGGTGGTATTTCCCTTTAGAGAATTTTTGGATTGACTTGGCACATGTTTACACATGTTTAAGACTAAAAAGTCTGCTCTGCCTTGATGATCTTTGAGTTTCAGAATAGTTATATCACTTTCATGCCCGATTCAATGTTGCTTTGTCGCTCTGCATGATTATGACCGTTATTGCTCTCTAGTTGGTCGCTTCCCAGTCTTTTGCTAACCTCCACCTGTACTAAGCGGACTGACTGCTTGTGCATCCAAAATCCTTAAAACCTGTTATGCCATATGAGTCCACCATACCTTCCTATACATGGTATTTACCTGCCATTCCTAACGAAGACTTTCGTGTACCATCTCGAAATTAATCAAAAGCATTTCTCTTTTTTTGTGCCTCTGTTTTAGCTCATGAGGAAGTAGTAGTTAATTCATGATCTTTTTAAGTTGGACAAGTTTCACCCCGGGATTGCATGTCTAATGTGCAAACCCATAATACGAGAAGGAACTGGCATAGAGTGTGCCTAGCTCATAAAATATAACACAACAAACAAACCCTCCTTCACGCTTTGTTCATGAGAAATCAGAAAACTTTGGCAGTGATAAACAAAGGAGATTAAGAGGATGTGATCGTCCTCATGCGGGAGCCGTTCCTCGAAACTTGTCCAGCTCAAGAAGTGATTGAGTTATCTGCTAACATTCGTTGACGAAATATGCACCTCTCAAAAACATTTTTACCTTTGTTTTTTAAAAACCAAGAGCTCTGGTACATGTTTAGTTTTTGTTTCCGACCACGGGTTTTCAACCTTGCCAACAAAAGCCACGGTTCGAGAGTCTCCACCTTCTTTCTTCAAAGCACCAACTAGGAGAGCATAATTGTCATTCTGAGTGTAATGTGCATTGTCCCAAAGTATTACATTGTCTTCTGCATGCTTGTGATATGATTTATTCTGAAATTCTTAGTTCTAGTCTTCTTTAAAACTCTGGAGGAGTTTCTGCATTTATGTTTTGCTTCACTCATGGAGGCTAGCGAGATACCACCCTAGTATGCTCAAGCTATGTGCAATGTAATCTTGTCTTGATTTTCAGTAGTATATTATTTACTTTTGGGTATTTGTGATTGGTCACTTGAAAGAAGGATTGCTCCGTGCATTGTCCTCATAGTACTATTTCAATTTTGCTAGACTCTTTTCGTAGTACATGCTTATATACATCCAATGAAGCAAAAGAGTTTGTCAAAGTTTTCTTTCTCGCGTCCAGTTCGTTGAACTGAATTGCTTGAGGACAAGCAATATGCTAAGCTTGGGGGAGTTGATACGTCTCAAACGTATCTACTTTTCCAAACACTTTTGATATTGTTTTGACCTCATTCTTGCATGATTTGAACTAAACTAACCCGGACTGACGCTGTTTTCAGCAGAGCTGCCTGTATGGTTTTATTGTGTGCAGGAAAACGGATTTTTAGGTATCTCAGAAAAATCCACGAAAAATCACAGAAAATCCACGCACCCGAAGGAACCCGAAGCCAAAAGAGGGGCCAGACGGGGGCCAGGGGGGGCCCAGGCGCCCTGGTGGCGCGGCCCAGCCCCTGGCCGCGCCGGGGGGGTCACATGGGTGGGCCCCACCTCCCCTGGTGCCCTACTTTGACTCGTATTTTAGCTCGTGACGGAGAAACCCCAGATCAGAAGTTCTTTTCGCAGTTACATCACGGAGCCGCCGCCACCCTCTGTTCTTCTTCGGGAGGGCTAATCTGGAGGCTGAATTGGCCTCCGGAGAGGGGAGATCGTCGCCATCGTCATCATCATCACCAGTCCATCATCCCTCCATGACTTCTCCTTCCATGTGTGAGTAATCCCCTACTGTAGGCGAAGGGGATGGTAGGGATTGGATGAGTTAGATCATGTAATAGTTTGTCAGATCGTTGGGGGCATGTTGCCTATCATCTACTATGGTGTTTATCATCTTTGCTTCAACTTGTTATGCTTAATGCTTGACACTTAGGGCCCGAGTGCCATGATTTCAGATCTGAACCATATGTGTTTGCATGAATATATTTGTGTTCTTGATCCTATCTATGAGTTGTTTGTGAAGGAAATATGCCCTAGAGGCAATAATAAAGTTGTTATTTATATTTCCTTATATCATGATAAATGTTTATTATTCATGCTAGAATTGTATTAACCGGAAACTTAGTACATGTGTGAATACATAGACAAAACAGTATGTCCCTAGTATGCCTCTACTAGACTAGCTCATTGATCAAAGATGGTTATGTTTCCTAGCCATAGACATGAGTTGTCATTTGATCAACGGGATCACATCATTAGGAGAATGATGTGATGGACAAGACCCATCCGTTAGCATAGCACTATGATCGTTTAGTTTTACTGCTATTGCTTTCTTCATGACTTATACATGTTCCTATGACTATGAGATTATGCAACTCCCGAATACCGTAGGAACACCTTGTGTGCTATCAAACGTCACAACGTAATTGGGTGATCATAAAGATGCTCTACAGGTGTCTCCGAAAGTATTCGTGGTGTTGGCATAGATCAAGATTAGGATTTGTCACTCCGAGTGTCGGAGAGGTATCTCTGGGCCCTCTCGGTAACACACATCACAATAAGCCTTGCAAGCAAAAGACTAATGAGTTAGTCACGAGATGATGTGTTACAGAACGAGTAAAGAGACTAGCCGGTAACGAGATTGAACTAGGTATGGAGATACCGACGATCGAATCTCGGACAAGTAACATACCGATGACAAAAGGAACAACGTATGTTGTTATGCGGTTCTGACCGATAAAAGATCTTCGTAGAATATGTAGGAGCCAATATGAACGTCCAGGTTCCGCTATTGGTTATTGACCGGAGATGAGTCTTGGTCATGTCTACATAGTTCTCGAACCCGTAGGGTCCGCACGCTTAACGTTGATGACGATCGATATTATGAGTTTATGAGTTTTGATGTACCGAAGGTAGTTTGGAGTCCCGGATGAGATCACGGACATGACGAGGAGTCTCGGAATGTCCGAGACATAAAGATTGATATATTGGACGACTATATTCGGACACCGGAAGTGTTCCGGAAAAGTTTCGGATTTAACGGGATTGCCGGAGGGGGTTACCGGAACCCCCTACGAAGGGGGATGGTCCATAGTGGGCCTTATGGAAAAGAGAGAGGCAGCCCATAGGGTCTGGCCGGCGCCCCACCTAGGGTTCCTAGTTGGACTAGGATTGGGGGGCGCCACCTCTCCCTCTTTTCCTTTCCCTCTCTTCCTTCTTTGGTAGTTCCTACTAGGAATAGGATTGCAATCCTATTCCTAGTAGGATTGCACCCCTAGCCGCACCATAGAAGGGCCGGCCGGCCTTCCCCCTTGCTCCTTTATATACGGGGGCAAGGGGGCACCCAAAGATACACAAGTTGAATTGTTCCAGCCGTGTGCGGTGCCTCCCTCCACAGAAACACACATCGGTCATACCGTTGCAGTGCTTAGGCGAAGCCCTGCGCCGGTGAATACATCATATCCGTCACCACGCCGTCGTGCTGACGAAACTCTCCCGTGAAGCTCAACTGGATCAAGAGCTCATGGGACGTCATCAAGCTGAACGTGTGCTGAACACGGAGGTGCCGTATGTTCGGTACTTGATCGGTTGAATCACGAAGAAGTTCGACTACATCAACCACGTCACTTGACGCTTCGCTCCCGGTCTACGAGGGTACGTAGACACACTCTCCCCTCTCGTTGCTATGCATCTAGTAGATTGATCTTGCGTGATCGTAGGAAAATTTTAAAATACTACGTTCCCCAACAGTGGTATCAGAGCCAGGTCTATGCGTAGATGATATGCACGAGTAGAACACAAGTGAGTTGTGGACGATGCTAGTCATACTGCTTACCAGCATGTCATACTTTGATTCGGCGGTATTGTTGGATGAAGCGGCCCGGACCGACATTACGCGTACGCTTACGCGAGACTGGTTCTACTGACGTGCTTCGCACACAGGTGGCTGGCGGGTGTCAGTTTCTCCAACTTTAGTTGAATCAAGTGTGGCTACGCCCGGTCCTTGTGAAGGTTAAAACAGCACATACTTGACGAAATATCGTTGTGGTTTTGTATGCGTAGGTAAGAACGGTTCTTGCTAAGCCCGTAGCAGCCACGTAAAACTTGCAACAACAAACTAGAGGACGTCTAACTTGTTTTTGCAGGGCATGTTGTGATGTGATATGGTCAAGACATGATGAGTTATATAGTTTTGTATGAAATGATCATGTTTTGTAAAGTTATCGGCAACTGGCAGGAGCCATATGGTTGTCGCTTTATTGTATGAAATGCAATCGCCATGTAATTGCTTTACTTTATCACTAAGCGGTGGCGATAGTCGTAGAAGCAATAGTTGGCGAGACGACAACGATGCTACGATGGAGATCAAGGTGTCGCGCCGGTGACGAAGGTGATCATGACGGTGCTTTGGAGATGGAGATCAAAAGCACAAGATGATGATGGCCATATCATGTCACATATTTTGATTGCATGTGATGTTTATCTTATTATGCTTCTTATTTTGCTTAGTTCGACGGTAGCATTATAAGATGATCCCTTACTAAATTTCAAGGTATAAGTGTTCTCCCTGAGTATGCACCGTTGCGAAAGTTCGTCGTGCCGAGACACCACGTGATGATCGGGTGTGATAAGCTCTACGTTCAAATACAACGGGTGTAAGCCAGTTTTGCACACGCAGAATACTCGGGTTAAACTTGACGAGCCTAGCATATGCAGATATGGCCTCGGAACACTGGAGACCGAAAGGTCGAGCGTGAATCATATAGTAGATATGATCAACATAAGATGTTCACCATTGAAACTACTCCATCTCACGTGATGATCAGACATGGTTTAGTTGATTTGGATCATGTGATCATTTAGATGACCGGAGGGATGTCTATCTAAGTGGGAGTTCTTAAGTAATATGATTAAATTGAACTTTAATTTATCATGAACTTAGTCCTGGTAGTATTAGCATATCTATGTTGTAGATCGATAGCTCGCGATGTTGCTCCCCGTTTATTTTTATATGTTCCTAGAGAAAACCAAGTTGAAAGATGTTAGTAGCAATGATGCGGAATTGTTCCGTGATCTGAGGATTATCCTCATTGCTGCATAGAAGAATTATGTCCTTGATGCACCGCTAGGTGACAGACCTATTGCAGGAGCAGATGTAGACGTTATGAACGTTTTGGCAAAAGCTCGATATGATGACTACTTGATAGTTTAGTGCACCATGCTTTACGGCTTAAAACCGGGACTTCAAAAACGTTTTGAAACGCCACGGAGCATATAAGATGTTCCAAGAGTTGAAATTAGTATTTCATACTCATGCCCGTGTCGAGAGGTATAAGACTTCTGACAGTACTTTGCCTACAAGATGGAGGAGAATAGCTCAACCAGTGAGCATGTGCTCAGATTGTCTGGGTACTACAATTACTTGAATCAAGTGGGAGTTAATCTTCCAGATAAGATAGTAATTGACAAAGTTCTCTAGTCACTATCACCAAGTTAGTAGAACTTCGTGATGAACTATAATGTGCAAGGGATGACGAAAGGAATTCCCGAGCTCTTCGCGATGCTGAAGTCGGCGAAGGTAGAAATCATGAAAAAAGCATCAAGTGTTGATGGTTAACAAGACCACTTGTTTCAAGTAAAGGGCAAAGGGATAGAAGGGGAACTTCAAGAATAATGACAAGCAAGTTGTCACTCTCGTGAAGAAACCCAAAGCTAAACTCAAGCCTGAAACTAAGTGCTTCTACTGCAAAGGAAATGGTCACTAGAAGTGGAACTGCCCTAGATACTTGGCGGATAAGAAGGATGGCAAAGTGAACAAAGGTATATTTTGATATACAGATTATTGATGTGTACTTTACTAGTGTTCATAGCAACCCCTGGGTATTTGATACCGGTTCAGTTGCTAAAATTAGTAACTCGAAACGAGAATTGCAGAATGAACAGAGACTAGTTAAAGGTGAAGTGACGATGTGTGTTGGAAGTGGTTCCAAGATTGATATGATCATCATCGCACACTCCCTATACTTTCGGGATTAGTGTAAAACCTAAATAAATGTTATTTGGCATTTGCGTTGAGCATGAATATGATTTGATCATATTTGTTGTAATACGGTTATTCATTTAAAGTCATAGAATAATTGTTATTCTGTTTACATGAATAAAACCTTCGATGGTCATACACCCAATGAAAATAGTTTGTTGGATCTCGATCGTGGTGATACACATATTCATAATATTGAAGCCAAAGATGCAAGGTTAATAATGATAGTGCAACTTATTTGTGGCACTGCCGTTTAGGTCATAATGGTGTAAAGCGCATGAAGAAACTCCATAGTGATGGACTTTTGGAATCACTTGATTATGAATCACTTGGTGCTTGCGAACCATGCCTCATGGGAAAGATGACTAAAACTCCGTTCTCCGGAACAATGGAGCGAGCAACAGATTTGTTGGAGATCATACATACAGATGTATGTGGACCAATGAGTGTTGAATCTCGCAGCGGGTATCGTTATTTTCTGACCTTCACTGATGATTTGAGCAGATATGGGTATATCTACTTAATGAAGCACAAGTCTGAAACATTTGAAAAGTTCAAAGATATTCAGAGTGAAGTGGAGAATCATCGTAACAAGAAAATAAGAGTTTCTACGATATGATCGTAGAGGTAAAATATTTGAGTTAGCGAGTTTGGCCTTCAGTAAAAACAATGTGAAATAGTTTCACTACTCACGCCACCTGGAACACCACAGTGTAATGGTGTGTCTGAACGTCATAACCGTAATTTATTAGATATGGTGCGATCAATGATGTCTCTTACCGATCTACCACTATCACTTTTGGGGTTATGCATTAGAGACAGCTACATCCACGTTAAATAGGGCACCATCTAAATCCGTGGAGTTGACACCGTATGAACTATGGTTTGACGAGAAACCTAAGCTGTCATTTCTTTAAGTTTGGGACTGCGATGCTTATGTGAAAAAGTTTCAACATGATAAGCTCGAACCCAAATCGGAGAAGTAAATCTTCATAGGATACCCAAAAGAAACTGCTGGGTACACCTTCTATCACAGATCCGAAGGCAAGGTCTTTGTTGCTAAGAGTGGATCCTTTCTAGAGAAGGAGTTTTCTCTCGAAAGAAGTGAGTGGGAGGAAAGTAGAACTTGATGACGTAATTGTACCTTCTCCCGGATTGGAAAGTAGTACATCACAGAAAATTGTTCCAGTGATTCCTACACCAATCAGTGAGGAAGTTAATGATGATGATCATGAAACTTCGGATCAAGTTTCTGCTGAACGTCGTAGATCAACCAGAGTACGTTCCGCACCAGAGTGGTACGACAACCCAGTTCTGGAAATCATGTTACTAGACCATGATGAACCTACGAACTATGAGGAAGCAATGATGAGCCCAGATTCCGCAAAATGGCTTGAAGCCATGAAATCTGAGATGGGATCCATGTATGAGAACAAAGTGTGGACTTTGGTTGACTTGCCCGATGATCGGCAGGCCATCGAAAATAAATGGATCTTCAAGAGGAAGACCGACGCAGACGGTAATGTTACTGTTTACAAAGCTCGACTTGTTGCGAAAGGTTTTCGACAAGTTCAAGGAGTTGACTACGATGAGACTTTCTCACATGTAGCGATGCTTAAGTCTGTCCGAATCATGTTAGCAATTGCCGCATTTAATGATTATGAAATCTGGCAAATGGATGTCAAAACTGCATTCCTGAATGGATATCTCAAAGAAGAGTTGTATATGATGCAACCAGAAGATTTTGTCGATCCAAAAGGTGCTAACAAAGTATGCAAGCTCCAGCGATCCATCTATGGACTGGTGCAAGCATCTCGGAGTTGGAATATACGCTTTGATGAGGTGATCAAAGCATATGGTTTCATACAGACTTTTGGAGAAGCCTGTATTTACAAGAAAGTGAGTGGGAGCTCTGTAGCATTTCTAATATTATATGTGGATGACATATTGTTGATTGGAAATGATATAGAATTTCTGGACAGCATAAAAGGATACTTGAATAAGAGTTTTTCAATGAAAGACCTCGGTGAAGCTGCTTATATATTAGGCATCAAGATCTATAGAGATAGATCAAGACACTTAATTGGACTTTCACAAAGCACATACCTTGATAAGATTTTGAAAAAGTTCAAAATGGATCAGTCAAAGAAAGGGTTCTTGCCTGTATTACAAGGTATGAAGTTGAGTAAGACTCAATGCCCGACCACTGCAGAAGATAGAGAGAAAATGAAAGTCATTCCCTATGCCTCAGCCATAGGATCTATCATGTATGCGATGCTGTGTACCAGACCTGATGTGTACCTTGCCATGAGTTTGTCAAGGGGTACAATAGTGATCCAGGAGTAGATCACTGTACAGCGGTCAAAATTATCCTTAGTAACTGGATGACTAAGGAAATGATTCTCGATTATGGAGGTGATAAAGAGTTCGTCGTAAAGGGTTACGCCGATGCAAGCTTTGACACTAAATCCAGATGACTCTAAGTATCAATCTGGATGCATATTAAAAATGGGAGCAATTAGCTAGAGTAGCTCTATGCAGAGCATTGTAGACATAGAAATTTGCGAAATACATACATATCTGAATGTGACAGACCCGTTGACTAAACTTCTCTCACAAGCAAAACATGATCACACCTTATTACTCTTGGGTATTAATCACATAGCGATGTGAACTAGATTATTGACTCTAGTAAACCCTTTGGGTGTTGGTCACATGGCGATGTGAACTATGGGTGTTATTCACATAACGATGTGAACTATCGGTATTAAATCACATGGCGATGTGCGCTAGATTATTGACTCTAGTGCAAGTGGGAGACTGAAGGAAATATGCCCTAGAGGCAATAATAAAGTTGTTATTTATATTTCCTTATATCATGATAAATGTTTATTATTCATGCTAGAATTGTATTAACCGGAAACTTAGTACATGTGTGAATACATAGACAAAACAGTATGTCCCTAGTATGCCTCTACAAGACTAGCTCATTGATCAAAGATGGTTATGTTTCCTAGCCATAGACATGAGTTGTCATTTGATCAACGGGATCACATCATTAGGAGAATGATGTGATGGACAAGACCCATCCGTTAGCATAGCACTATGATCGTTTAGTTTTACTGCTATTGCTTTCTTCATGACTTATACATGTTCCTATGACTATGAGATTATGCAACTCCCGAATACCGTAGGAACACCTTGTGTGCTATCAAACGTCACAACGTAACTGGGTGATCATAAAGATGCTCTACAGGTGTCTCCGAAAGTATTCGTGGTGTTGGCATAGATCAAGATTAGGATTTGTCACTCCGAGTGTCGGAGAGGTATCTCTGGGCCCTCTCGGTAACACACATCACAATAAGCCTTGCAAGCAAAAGACTAATGAGTTAGTCACGAGATGATGTGTTACGGAACGAGTAAAGAGACTTGCCGGCAACGAGATTGAACTAGGTATAAAGATACCGACGATCGAATCTCGGGCAAGTAACATACCGTTTGACAAAAGGAACAACGTATGTTGTTATGCGGTTCTGACCGATAAAAGATCTTCGTAGAATATGTAGGAGCCAATACGAACATCCAGGTTCCACTATTGGTTATTGACCAGATATGAGTCTCGGTCATGTCTACATAGTTCTCGAACCCGTAGGGTCCGCACGCTTAACGTTTGATGACGATCGGTATTATGAGTTTTTGAGTATTGATGTACCGAAGGTAGTTCGGAGTCCCGGATGAGATCACGGACATGACGAGGAGTCTCGGAATGTCCGAGACATAAAGATTGATATATTGGACGGCTATATTCGGACACCGGAAGTATACCGGAAAAGTTTCGGATTTATCGGGAATGCCGGAGGGGGTTACCGGAACCCCCTACGAGAGGGGATGGTCCATAGTGGGCCTAAAGGGTGAGAGAGAGGCAGCCCATAGGGCTGGCCGGCGCCCCCACCTAGGAATCCTAGTTGGACTAGGATTGGGGGGGCGCCACCTCTCCTATTCCTTTCCCCCTTCTTCCTTTCGGTGAATCCTACTAGGAATAGGATTGCAATCCTATTCCTAGTAGGAGTCCCCTCCCTAGCCGCACCATAGGAGGTGGCCGGCCCCTCCTCCCTTGCTCCTTGATATACGGGGGCAGGGGGGCACCCAAAGACACACAAGTTGAATTGTTTTAGCCGTGTGCGGTGCCCCCCTCCACAGAATCACACCTCGGTCGTACCGTCGCGAAGCTTAGGAGAAGCCCTGCGCCGGTGTTCACATCATATCCGTCACCACGCCGTCGTGCTGACGAAACTCCCCCGTGAAGCTCAACTGGATCAAGAGCTCGTGGGACGTCATCAAGCTGAACGTGTGCTGAACGCGGAGGTGCCGTACGTTCGGTGCTTGATCGGTTGAATCGCGAAGAAGTTCGACAACATCAACCGCGTCACTTGACGCTTCCGCTCCCGGTCTACGAGGGTACGTAGACACACTCTCCCTTCTCGTTGCTATGCATCTGGTAGATAGATCTTGCGTGATCGTAGGAAAATTTTAAAATACTACGTTCCCCAACAATTGTTTCCTTTGTCTGGCAGGGCTTGGAAAAAATTCATCAAAAAAGCTCCGGGACTGCCGAAGAAGCTACAATTGAAGATACCCGAAAGTAAGTACTATATAGTAGCATGTTCCGCACGCGCATCTCCTATATCTTGATTCAAGCGCTAGTTTCATCAATACCAATTTGGCATTCTTGCTTATCAGTTTGATTGAGCTCTATTTCTTGTAAAGTGGTTGTGGCAGGAACCCGGGAATGATTATTGTGGATACTACATTTGCGAGTCCATCCGCCACACGACCTGTGAGCGGGGCTACACTGATGAACAATTTGAAGTGCGTAAGCAATCAATAATATTCACAAATTTATAGCATCATTTCATGTATTGACCCCCTACTTCAAATTAGATGTTTCGGATGCGGGATGAACTCCTAACACCAGATCGTCTGCGAGCAATTCAAGAGGAATTGGCGGCATTCTTCCTTGAACACGTGATCGCTGAAGACGGAGAATACTATGTGGACCATGCATCCATGTGTTAGGAGATTATTTTTGTAAGAGATAATTATTGTATATATGTGCCCGGTAGTGTCGGGATAGACGATATACGAGAACTTGTTGTTCGACCAATCTCTCGGAGAAGGAGAGGTGGTCGATATTACATCTCTCTGTATGCATATATATATATATATATGTTGATTATATATACGAGATCTTCTGTTCCTTCGTTTGCTTAGTATAGCTAGCAGCTAGCTAGCTAGCTAGCGTGACTCTAGTCCTCCATATACGTATGTGTAGTATATATGTAGCGTCGACCAAGCACGTGAAGGAAATATGCCCTAGAGGCAATAATAACGTTGTTATTTGTATTTCCTTATATCATGATAAATGTCTTTTATTCATGCTAGAATTGTATTAACCGGAAACTTAGTACATGTGTGGATACATAGACAAAACAGTAAGTCCCTAGTATGCCTCTACTAGACTAGCTCATTGATCAAAGATGGTTATGTTTCCTAGCCATAGACATGAGTTGTCATTTGATCAACGGGATCACATCATTAGGAGAATGATGTGATGGACAAGACCCATCCGTTAGCATAGCACTATGATCGTTTAGTTTTACTGCTATTGCTTTCTTCATGACTTATACATGTTCCTATGACTATGAGATTATGCAACTCCCGAATACCGTAGGAACACCTTGTGTGCTATCAAACGTCACAACGTAACTGGGTGATCATAAAGATGCTCCACAGGTGTCTCCAAAAGTATTCGTGGTGTTGGCATAGATCAAGATTAGGATTTGTCACTCCGAGTGTCGGAGAGGTATCTCTGGGCCCTCTCGGTAACACACATCACAATAAGCCTTGCAAGCAAAAGACTAATGAGTTAGTCACGAGATGATGTGTTACGGAACGAGTAAAGAGACTTGCCGGTAACGAGATTGAACTAGGTATGGAGATACCGACGATCGAATCTCGGACAAGTAACATACCGATGACAAAAGGAACAACGTATGTTGTTATGCGGTTCTGACCGATAAAAGATCTTCGTAGAATATGTAGGAGCCAATATGAACATCCAGGTTCCGCTATTGGTTATTGACCGGAGATGAGTCTCGGTCATGTCTACATAGTTCTCGAACCCGTAGGGTCCGCACGCTTAACGTTTGATGACGATCGGTATTATGAGTTTATGAGTTTTGATGTATCGAAGGTAGTTCAGAGTCCCGGATGAGATCACAGACATGACGAGGAGTCTCGGAATGTCCGAGACATAAAGATTGATATATTGGACGACTATATTCGGACACCGGAAGTGTTCCGGAAAAGTTTCGGATTTAACGGGATTGCCGGAGGGGGTTACCGGAACCCCCTACGAAGGGGGATGGTCCATAGTGGGCCTTATGGAAAAGAGAGAGGCAGCCCATAGGGGCTGGCCGGCGCCCCACCTAGGGTTCCTAGTTGGACTAGGATTGGGGGGCGCCACCTCTCCCTCTTTTCCTCTCCCTCTTTTCCTATTCCTAGTAGGATTGCACCCCTAGCCGCACCATAGAAGGGCCGGCCGGCCTCCCCCCTTGCTCCTTTATATACGGGGACAAGGGGGCACCCAAAGATACACAAGTTGAATTGTTCCAGCCGTGTGCGGTGCCTCCCTCCAAAGAAACACACCTTGGTCATACCGTTGCAGTGCTTAGGCGAAGCCCTGCGCCGGTGAATACATCATATCCGTCACCACGCCGTCGTGCTGACGAAACTCTCCCGTGAAGCTCAACTGGATCAAGAGCTCGTGGGACGTCATCAAGCTGAACGTGTGCTGAACACGGAGGTGTCGTATGTTCGGTACTTGATCGGTTGAATCGCGAAGAAGTTCGACTACATCAACCACGTCACTTGACGCTTCCGCTCCCGGTCTACGAGGGTACGTAGACACACTCTCCCCTCTCATTGCTATGCATCTAGTAGATAGATCTTGCGTGATCGTAGGAAAATTTTAAAATACTACGTTCCCCAACAGTTTGCACCTATTACGGTTCGGAACCGGCGATCCCAAAAGTGACAGCTTGGGACACCAAAGGGGATGGTCCGTAGTTTGAGGATTACATGTATCCATTGAGTTCATTGCTTTGTTCCGGTGCTCTTTGACAGGATCACCTTAATCTCCATAAGTTCCTTTTGGCCCCGTTCGTAGCGGGATGGTAGGACAAAAGATGTTGTGCAAGTTCTTATTGCAAGCACGCACAACTACCTACGGGATACATGCCTAATGTTTGATATTTGCCTAGATGATCATTACTTTTCCGCGTGCCGTGCCCCAAGTTAGAATCATGATATATCTCATCCATGCAGCGCCCAACCATCCATCTCCCTAGCCTACAGTGTTTTAAATCCTGCTGGTTACTAGTTACTACTTTTGCCATTTACTTTTGCTATTTACTTTTGCTGTTTACTTTTACTATCACCATCATTACTATCATATCATTGTTACCACTTATCTTTTGTTGCAAGTAAGTATATTTCAAGTGCGGTTGAATTGACAACTCAACTGTCAAAGCTTATAAATACTCTTTGGCTCCCCGTGTGTCGAATCAATAAATTGGGTTATTCTTACCCGCGAAGACTATCTCGATACCTTACGGTTGAGGGTTATCAACTGTCCCTCAGCTCCCGGAGATGCCGCACGGTGATGGAGGCGCCTTCTGTGAGGGAGGTGGGCCGTGTATTCCAGGAGGCGCGGGGCTCGGCAGGCGGGCTGGGTGCCCAGTCCGGCAGGCCGATGAAATCATGGGCGGGATCGACATTGGAGACATAGAAATATATCTTCTGCCACAACTTCACCGACGCCACGAGCTGCGGCGCCGGGAAATAATTTCTTGCCCCGCTGCGCTTCACCGCAATACACCC
>LR738713.1:381592360-381609703 GCA_902687465.1 Secale cereale
CACTGGGCGTCCACGCTCTGGACTGCAGTACCGAGCTTCATGTAGAAAAGCTCGGTCCACAACTCCATTGTGGGGAGGATGCCGAAGTACGCCTCGCACGGGACGACGAAGGCAGACAACGTCACCATCGTGTTCGGCGTGAGGTGGTGGGGTTGAATATTGAAGAACTCCAAGAAGGACCTGAAGAAGCCGCTCGCGGGGAGGCCGAAGCCGCACGTGAAGTGCGAGCGGAAGATGACCCGCTCGCCGAACCGCGGCGCCGGCCTGATCTCCGCCGCCGGCACTAGCCGCACGGCGACCTTGTCGGCGGGAGGTAGCTTCCGCGCCCGGCGGAGGTAGTGGATGTGTTCCTCGAGGAAGTCGCTGCCGTCCCACTCGCCGTGATGGCGGACTGGCACTACGGCGGCCATGGCTCGGGGTGGCGGCTCGCTGCGGAGTTAGCGAGAGGAGCGGACGAGAGCGAGGAAGAAGAAGGAGAATGGCGAGGGGCGGGCGCGAGAATGGCACTAACCTCTCTCCCCCGGCCTGCTTATAGGCTCGGGACGGTGAAGCCGAGGGGGCGGGCGTGGGATTAACTGCCCCACGCCCTGCACGACCCCCACCTTTTGCGTGCCTAATCGACGCGTATTAAATGCGTGTGGGGAGGACAATCGATTGCCCCTGCCACATCAGATCCGCGTGCGGGCCGAGGCCCTGTAGTGGCGGGCCCCAGCCCACTGCTACGTCCCGTCACGCGCGTGGGCTGGCAGGCTGACGCGACGAGGCGACGACGCGTGGGGAGCCGCCAACGGTCGGCAGACCTGCGCAGCTGCCTGCTGACCAGGCGGTGTCTTCCCCTCGAAGACTTGAAGACAGAGGTCCGGCTGCCAGAAGCCAGCCCCCGCTGCGGGGGTCCGGCCGCCAGCAGACGACTCTTTTCCGAAGATGGACGAAGGACGCCGGTCCTACTTAGGGGGGAAGCTGCTGGAACCCCGCATCCCTCAAACACAAACCGCAGAGTTCCACCAGCTTCGGAGACTACTGTCGGAGATATTGACCACGAGTGTCCTCATCGACCACCCATGGTATTTTAAGACAATTTGGGGCCACCTGTTACCCCCAGTTGTCTGCTCATCGGGCCACCTCCTAGGACTGCTTACCCTAGGAGCCGGCTGCCAGCAGTCGGCAGGGGTCCAAACAGGCGGCGGCTCCATAGCCAGCAGCTAGCAGACGGTCCTATGCCTCTCCCTCGGGATGCGTGCTGGGGGACCACCGCGCAGCTGAGGCATGGCTACAGTTGAGCACGTCCTTAGAGAATCTATAAGGGCGTGGCTACAGTGAATGTGTACCTTATGGCCGTCTCTTAAGCGGTGAGTCACTGTAGCCACGCAGCCAGTGACCAAGCTTCGGTCAGAGGAAGCCACGATCCCACTACCCACAGATGGCGGGGCCAGCAGGCGGCTGGCCCCATCGGCCAGTGGGTAACACAGAAACAAGCCGCCCCTGGCAGGCGGCCAGGGGAGGCGGCCCGCCTGGTAACAGACGGCGAACCCCGCCCTAGAAGTCTGAACCTCATCAAGATGACAAGACGGGATGTGGTGGCAGTGTATGGCAGGAGACGGCGACACTGTAGCCACTTCCCTCCTGATGATGCTGCCGTCAACAGAAGCACGCCTACAGTGAAAGGCAATCACGTGGGCCCGCAGACGACGGGCCCCAGCAGACAGGCGGTGAGGCCGGCACCAGAAGACGCTGACAGCTGGGGGCCACTCCGTCGAGATTACCATTGTACCCCTGGGGGTAGGCCTATATAAACCCCCCAGGGTCCTCCATGAGGAGGGATTGGAAGGTTAAACTCTAGAAAGAAGAAAGACACGTAGAGAGAGAGAGAGAAACCCTAGCTACCATCCCAATTCCCTAGAGCGAAGGTAGTGAGCTAGCTTTGCTCTTCTTCCTCCTCTAGACGACACAGCTCGAGGAGCAACCTTGTAGCTACCATAGTGACATTAGTCATGACGCAGAGTCCCCGCAGAGCAGGACTAGGGGTGTTATCTCCACGGAGAGCCCCGAACTTGGGTAAGATCCGTAGGCGTCCTAAGTTCTGCCTTATCCCGCTTCCAGGGCCCGGCGACGCTCTATTGTCCCCATCCATGATAATCCATCCGTTGGCATATGTCGCCCCAAAAACCCGACACTATCAAATGTCACAACGTAACTGGGTGATTATAAAGATGCTCTACAGGTGTCTCCGAAGGTGTTCGTGGTGTTGGCATAGATCAAGAATAGGATTTGTCACTCCGAGTGTCGGAGAGGTATCTCTGGGCCCTCTCGGTAATACACATCATAATAAGCCTTGCAAGCAAATGACTAATGAGTTAGTCACGATATGATGTATTACGGAACGAGTAAAGAGACTTGTCGGTAACGAGATTAACTAGGTATGGTGATACCGACGATCGAATCTCGGGAAAGTAACATACCGATGACAAAGGGAACAACGTATGTTTTTATGCGGTTTGACCGATAAAAGATCTTCGTAGAATATGTAGGAGCCAATATGAGCATCCAGGTTCCGCTATTGGTTATTGACCGGAGATGAGTCTCGGTCATGTCTACATAGTTCTCGAACCCGTAGGGTCCGCACGCTTAACGTTTGATGACGATCGATATTATAAGTTTATGTGTTTCGATGTACCGAAGGTAGTTCGGAGTCCCGGATGAGATCGGGGACATGACGAGGAGCCTTGAAATGGTCGAGACGTAAAGATCGATATATTTGACGACTATATTCGGACATCAAAAAGGTTCCGAGTGATTCGGGTATTTTTCGGAGTACCGGAGAGTTACAAGAATTCGCCGGGGAGTATATGGGCCTTATTGGGCTTTAGTGGAAAGAGAGAAGAGGAAGGCTGCGCCCCCCAAGGCCTAGTCCGAATTGGACTAAGGGAAGGGGTTGCGCCCCATCCTTCCTTCTCTTCTCTTTTCCCTTTCCTTCTCTCCTACTCCTACTACATGGAAGGGCTCCTAGTTCTACTAGTAAAGGGGGAATCCTACTCCCGGTGGGAGTAGGACTCCCCTAGGGCGCGCCATAGAGAGAGCCGGCCACTTGGGAGACAAAAGGTAAATAAAACAACAAGGTGCACATAGAACAAATACAAGATAGAAGCTTCGTTCGACATATTCATGCTGAAAGCTTATGGAGCGTGTTACAAAAGGGTTTTGCAATCCCCGGATCAGCATAGCCAAGGACCCTTTAAGATGCAACTCCCGATCAGAACAACAGCCATAAAATTACTTCACTCAATGTAGAACCCCGAACTCCATATCCTGCATTCGTTGGAAGAATGCCTATGAGCTACTAGATGAACCAACCTATTAATTTCCGAAAGTTTCCAGTTATGCAATCAGGTGTTGGGGATACAGGGGAAGCATCGCGCACTCAACTCTAATCCTACATCTAGCTGTATCCATCCTTCAACACATAACCAGTTATTTCCGGAAACCGTCTACCTCGGACCTTCGAAACGCATCCACTATACAAGCTATGGCAATACTCCCGAACTACCTCCACAGTACTGTGTGATGTCGGGGTTATCTTGCCACTAACCACATAGGAGAGTTTTGATGTCAGCCTTCTTAAGTATTCCAGAACTGCTGCGATATATTTGTGACGACAACACCTCGGAGCTCAACTCCCCGGGACACTGCCACAACCCCTAAATGACATGGGGCATCGAGAACAACATTCTCGTCACAAAGACATCGGAACAATCCAAACAATACTCGCGAGATTCCTAAAAAAAATTTGGTGAATTTTGAGAATAGAAGAGACAAGAGTAATCGTCAGGAGTCCTCACCAGAGTGAAAAGAGATGAGGAGCAAAAGAAATCCTACTCTCCGATATATATATAGGACTCAAAACATTTTAAGTGTGTGCCTAGACTCAACCGTCAACGATTCAATCAATCAGTGGGGGCTTCTAGGTCGGAGAAGGCTCTGATACCAACTTGTAATGCCCAGGATGGGACTATACCTCCTATGTGTCGAGGCACGACTTAAAGGTATAAGCCCATTCTGGAATGATCTCAAGTTCCGTATCTTTGCACATCTCATGTAAAAATAAGGATGAAAAGTAAGAGAGATAGTTGGCTTACACTAGCCACGTCACACAATTCATTACATAGCAAATCATCATTCAAATAACATCACAACCCGTCTACGGGTGAAGATCCAAATGAAAGATACCAAACATACATAAAGCCACAGGTCCGAATCACCCCTAGTAGAAACCACTACTGATCATCGGGATAGTGCACATAGAACGGCTACGTTCCTCATCGTACTCCTAGTATAGCTCTGTGCCGTCACCTGAATAGTTCACCTGAGTACCTGCATCTGGTGTGGTGTAGAATCTGTGAGCCACGGAGGACACAGCAATCTTGTTCGCGGGTAGCAGAACTATCTAAGCCTTGGTATGGAATAAGGCTGAAGAAAGAATAAAAGGTTGCAGCAGCACTAGCACTAACTTACGTAAATACGAGCGAGAAGAGAGACTCCACGAGCGATAAAGTGATCACGAAGTGATCCTATCTAAACATGTCAAACATAACCCCACCGTGTTCACTTCCCGAACCCCTTTCGGAAAATGACCGTCACGGTACTCACGCTGGTAGTGTGTTCTGAACATGGTGTCAAGTTTTCTACATCCGGATATTAACAAATTCCCATCTGCCACATAACCGCGGGCACGGCTTTCGAAAGTTCAAAACCCTGCAGGGGTGTTCCAACTTGGCCCATGACAAGCCCACGATCCGCGGATTCGCAACTCCAAGGTGGGAAGGCCCGAGTATCCTCAGAATCCCGTGCTCAAGATACTCCGACTAAGGTAAGACTAATCCAGCAAATCCTCCCGGCGTGCCGACACCCTGACAGTAGCCGCGCGTATCTAGTCTCAGGCCACGACCGGATGGGCGATTCTACAGGTTATACCAGATACCTCGGGTTTCCCCAAGGCGGCCCCGCAGAACCCCCGGTTTGGACCAACACTCATGTGGAGCACTGGCCTGGGTTGTTGATTAATAAAAGGGGATAGCTAGTCCCTATGCAAGTTTTTAGTTATTAGGCAAATGGAGTACCAATGTTGGGAGTTGCTGGAAAAGACTTAGCGCTAAGCGGTTTATCGAGGGGGTCCCATAACCCCAATCGTGTGAGGAACGCAAAATCAAGGAACATAACACCGGTTTATACGGTTCCTAGGGCGGCATGAGTGGAACAAATCACCAAGCAAGAGGCTTAGCCTTCCACCCATTACCAATATATAGATGATTTCATTAAAGAGTTTATATAGTGTGATATCCCAACAAGCTTCAACATGAAGCAAGAATCTTCAAATCTTCTCTTGCAACTAGCAATGCTATAAGAGGGGCTGAGCGAAGCCTACTTAGCCAAACAAAGGTTTGCATAGGTTGGGTGGTTAGACAGATTCATGGTTACAATAAGAGGCTGACATACAAACATGGGCATCGAGGCAATAAACTAAAGAGCAAGACTTCTAGCAATAGGCAAAGATAGTAATGATATCTGGGTCAGGTCATCTTGCCTGTCGAGTCGTCGATGGGATCGTAAGAGGGCTCCTCGTTCTCAACCTCGGTAGTAACCTCGTTCTTGTACTCGGTCTCGGCTTCCGGCTCTACTCAACACAAGAACACACGAGGCACGGAATCAAACAAGATGCAATGCGCAAACTATAGGATGCATGGCTGATGTACTAAGGAAGCACTGCAGATGCACTTAGGATGCACTGCAAGACAACATAGGAAGCACAGAGAAAACATCACAAGAAACATGACAATATGCTCAAGCAAGTAGGATGCAAGACAAGTCTATTTAGGATGCAAAACATGGCAAGGTAGGAAGCACAGTGAAACAACACAAGAAACAACAGGTTTAAATGAGGCCGAAAACTACTTAAGACAAATCCGGTAAGTCCTCATATGCATAGTTTGAAATTAGTCCAGATCTGAACAAACCTTAAGTTAAAGTTGTTAAACCGCAAGTTAACATGCACCATGACAATCTACACGAAAATCTAGTCAAGTTTCATATAAAGTTTGTTTAAAATGGAGCTACGGTCTAGAAGATATGATCAAGCCAAGATAAGCATGGCAACGGTGCAAGATGCACCCAAACATTAAGCAACATAATCCAAAACATGTTAACAAGATGTTATTATGAATCTAAATGCAAAACCACACAAGTTTCATGTAGGGAACGCTCAAAACGGAGCAACAGGCTAAAAGATACACCCGAAACAAGAAACAATGCAAAGCTGGAAATAACAGCCACATAGCAACTTGGGAGCAAGATATATATACTCTACAGCACTCAAACATGGTGACAAGAAGCATGGACATGAAGTAGACATATCCTACAGCAAACAATTCCATTGGAGCATCTCCATAGGAGGCATGGATCAATAGCAACAAGCTACAACATTTTGAACATGACAATAAAAACCTGACAACAATATTTTATAGCAACTTGGGAGCAAGAATTAAATATGCTACAGCAATCCAAATGAGGATGTGAGGGCATGGATGGATATACAACAACATATACAACAAGGAATGATCAATAGCCACCCCAAAACTAATATGGATTTGCCTAGGACAACAAGCAAACATAGCATCCGGATATTACAGATTCCAGACTTAGTGAAATTTCACTAAGTGTTAAAACATCAATATTATCATGGCATGTTTGTGAGCATGTTTAAGTCACCTCAAGGCATAACATGGCAAATGGTTTGCACCACAGCAAAGAACACATGATGGGGAATCCAAAACATATAAGCATGCAACATGGGGACAACCACATCAATAGCAACGAGCTCCTCAACTAGGCATCTCGTAACAAGTTACAAAACCTAACAGCCACATGCACTTTTGCAATGGAGATAAACATGGCAATATGAACTCTAACATGCATCCTATAGCAACCAACATGTAGAGCATCTCATGTTGAACATTTGGACATATCATTTGCTTCATTTGGATAAACATGCACCAAGTTATCACATCACAAACATGGCATGAAAACAACTAATAGCAGCAGTTTATAACAAGTAGCACTCTTCTCATGAAGATTAAGACATCTAGATGGACTCAAACATGCATGACACAATGGAACAAAACATAGTACATGTCACCACGATCATTTTGACATATTATATGCAGAAAACGGACAAGCACAGTAGAAGTTATCATCATCACAAAAATGCATCAGACAATGAAAAACTAAAAGGACTTAGACAAAAACAGAGGGTCAACCTCTCTGGAGTCAACGCGGGTCGCGGGCGGTCAACGGAGTGGATCGGGTCCGCGGGTCCGCGGGCGCGGCCCGTTAGGGTTTGCACCCGCACTGGCGCTGGATCGGGATCGGGCAGGCCGATCTGGATAGCTGGAGCACGGCGGCTGCCTTCACCGGCGGCGGCCTCGATCCCGGCCGGCGAGAGGACGGGGAACGACGGCAGCTGGCGTGGGGCAGCGGGGCGGCCGGAGCGGCGCCCGGGGCCGACGGGGTCGGCGCCTGCGGGAGGAAAAACCGGGGCCCGACCGGCGGCAGGAGCTGGGCTCGGGGCCGACGGCTCTTCAGGCGATGCGGAGGCGGCGGCGGCGGCCTGTCGCCCGGCCGGCGGCGGAGAAGAAGCGGGAGGCGGAGGGAGCGCGACGCGGGCGGAGCCGCGGAGGCTCGCGCGGGCCGGCCTCGGGCCCCGCAAGCCGCGGCGGCGGGAGGAGGCGGATGGCCATGTGGCGGCCTGCCACTGGTCGAGGGGGCGGCGGCGGACGTGTCCGGCGCCGGCGGACACGTCCGGCGCGCGGTGGATCTGCGGGGCACGGAAAAAAAAGAAAAAAAGGGATGGAGGATGAAGAAGACTGGGGTTTTGGACGAAAATGGAGGGGTGGACGTTTATATAGGCACAAGGAGCTAGGAGATTCCAAATGAGGAGCGGTTTTCGGCTACGCGATCACAATTCAACGACCGAGATGATGGGAAGGGTTGGGCTAGGTTGGTGGGCTGTTGTGGAGGGGTTCTTGGGCCTCAAAGAGGAGGTACTTTTAGCCCACGAGGTTAACTGTTGGAGTACGAAACGAACTCCAAACGCGACGAAACTTGACAGGCGGACTACACGTACCAAAACAACATCGCACGACAAGTCTCACGCCAATCCGGAAACGATACACGGTCAAACACAAAAGAAGGACTCGGGGATGCCACGGGCACATGTGAGAGCGTCGGAACTCGAAACGGACAACGGGAAGAGACGAGTGGGACCGGATGCAAGTGACAACACAAATGCAATGCAATGGACATGACAACATGACAAGGATGAAATGCACACACACACAACAAAACGACGAAAACCCGAAAAGACGAAGAACCCGGAATGGAAATGATGAAGCCAAAGTTTATATATTGCCATATAGGGAAAGTGTTACATCCGGGGCATTACATAGACACACTCTCCCCTCTTGTTGCTATGCATCTAGTAGATAGATCTTGCGTGATCGTAGGAAATTTTTGAAATACTACATTCCCCAACGTATACCTCAGACATGTCCGCGCGGGAAGACAATAGCCCATTTGGTTACATGTATTCGCTGTTGGTCTGCAAAAAGCACGAACATTAAAGCACCTCTAGGCCCGCACGCTCAAATAAACCATTTTTGTGGAGCCAGGCCCGCGCGGTGTAACCCTAGGTATGGGCATTTGCACATGTGGATGCGGTCCCGAGAAGTCGCGTTGTTTCCCGACACGTCGTCATAAATTATGCTCACCTCCTTTCCTCACCACTCTCTCCCCTCTTCCGCATTCACACCGGTAGCGGCGACCAACGGAGCTCTACTGAGAATCAGTCCAAGATGGCGGCAACCACCGGAGCGCATCGGCCATGGCAGTAAGTCCTCGTCCTCTCTATAGATTTACTTCTTTCGACTCGTGCTAGATTAGATTCGAGCATGCGATTGAAAAGTTAGGGAGGGGATTGCACACGTCAGGGGTGGAGGATTGCCATCCATCGATTCTGCATCGACGACTACTAGGGTTCATAGGTTATTTTCCGATCACATCGGGGGCGGGATTGGGGTACAAACTTTCTTCTCTAGCCGTGACGACCCTGGAGTCACGTCGAGCTAGCGACCGAGGGGGAAGGGGGGCGTAGCCATCTTCTTTTCTTCCTCATCGTCTTCGTCAAGAACTATGGGTCTTGCACGCTCGCCTGCCGCGAGCAGCCTGGCCACCATCTGCACCTCGTTTTTGCTAGCCTCCGATGACCCGAACGTCCTACTCCAGTACGCTGCGACACGCTAGTCTTGAGGCGCCTTGTTCTGACTGTACTTGGCCCATCTTGCCCGCTATCCAGCATCGCGGAGTCTGCCTGATTCATGGCCCATCGCAGGATGTCCATTGACATTGCGCCCTTGGTTGGGCCCGGAATCAGTGTCTTAAGCTCGTTCGGCATAGCCTTCTTCATCACAACATCGGCCTCCTTGTGCATGTCATCGATGCTGTTGAAGTTCGAGCACACTTCCATTGTCTGCTCGAACTTCTTACGATCACCGAGCGAGCACCCAAGGAAGAAAACTCTCCATCCAATGCCCCAAGGGGAAAGGGTTGGGGTTGGAGTTTGAGTTCATGGCGAGGGAGATGTGGTGAAACGGAGAGGTGGTGAAACGGAGGGGGTTTGAGTGCAGTGCTGGGTTAGTAGGGTGGGTTAATACAGGAGCGTTAGTCTGATATGAATGAATGCTGACCATTGAACTGCGTTTTGCTCATAATGCGGATGGAGAAGGGCAAGGAGGTCGTGCCACCATTGGTCGAAGTGATGGTGCAGGATCACCCAAGCGCCAAGCGGGGACTATGGACACTACCATTAGGAGTCAGGACCAAGCCACTTCTGCAAAGTTATCCTTACTCCAAAGCTGGAGAGTTTGCCATTGCCTCTGGACTTCACGAAGTACTTCGCCGCCGTCCATACAGAGTTCAAACTCAAGACGAACACCGCATGCGCATGGAGGGTGACGATGAGGGTGATCAACAACAGGGTCACCCTTGATCAGGATTGGGCCACCTTCGCCGCCGTTCACCAGGTCATGATCGGGTACATGCTGACGTTCAAGCTGCCGACCTCGACGCCATGAAGGTAGTCGTCTTCAACGATGACGGCGTGGAGATGGTCACCAAGTGCAAGGAGCACGACAACTCCTTCGCCGTGACTGTCTGAGCTCATGTTGCCCCTACTTTGTTGGTTGTTGGTTTAAGACTTGTGTTTTGTTTAAAACTTATCGTCCTATGTTGGCTTAAAACTTGTGATGGGTTGTTAAGACTTGTGTTTGTGCCTAAGTTTATTTTGTCTAGTTTTGTTCTTTACATGTGTGTCTCTCGTAACCTCACCACATCAAGAAGGAGATTACCGCACAACTATCCTGAATGTAATCAAACAATCGAATTTGTGTTTTCACTTAAATGAGTCCGCAACCAAACAGCAGGCCTTCGGTTTCGGCACATGCATATTAGAGAGGATGCAGATCAATATGCAGATGTTGATATTTTTTTACATGCATATGCTCGACCCAGTTGAGATTAAACCCTTTAAGAGTCGTGCAAGGTGCGATCTCTCGCGCTAGCCACGTCGACACAGGTAGGACAAAAAAAACTCGAGCTAGCGAACGGGTTGGGCAAGAGCGCCTCGTTTTGATTGGAGAAAATAATCTTTGTGTGTCCTGGCAAGATAACTAGGAGGATTTGCCTTCCTCACGAAGGAAAACCTCACCCCTTCCCTTCCCTCGCCGCAGCCACTCCCTCGGTCCCTCCCCTTCTCCGCCGCCTCCCCTCCCCACCCTGCCCCTCCCCTCCCCTCATCTCTACGCCATGGTGAAGCAACGCGGCGACTCTCCCCGATCTGCACCTCTCTGACTGGCTCGGGCCCGACGCCTCCGCTCGCCGCCGAACCTACAGATCTGAGCTCGCGCGCAGTGGCGGTGGTAGAAAGGTGCGGCGCTGGTCGTTCCCACGGCCGCGACGGCAAGAGCTTGAAGGCGGGCGGCGCCGCGAGCTCTCGTCCTGAGGATGCAGCAGGAGGACGAGCACAACCCGGACGACGTCCATGCAGTCGTCGGCTCCTACTCCGCCGCAGCAGGCCCCATCACATGGTCGCGCTACCCCCACCCCCACGACATTGTCTGCGTCGATCTGAAGCCCACACAGGATGGGAACGAAGGTGGGGATGGATATGTGAGTCACTTTCTTTGGATCTCCTGCTGAAGATTTTGAAGCTTTCTGTCTGTGCCGAGGATGTCCAGTGCGGAGGAGGATTTTTGCCCCAGGTGAGATCACGATATCATGCATCCTCTTTCCTATTTATTGCTCAGATCAGCACAATGCTTTAGTCCTTTGGTTATTGTTGTTGACCTGAAGATAATACACCATGCCTTGTTATTTGCTTCTTGTGTATTCTGACAGGAGAGAAGAGCTCATGTCACTTTCAAGATATAGAGAAATCAAATGTTAAAAATAGGTAAATATCGATCTATTTATTTAGTGTATGATGTTATCTGAAAATCGTATCTTTATCACAGCCAATATCTAACTCTTTGTGCTTCTTTTTGTATTCACCATAACAAAAATAGTACGTAACTATTATCTGAGTGATGCTAACAGTTTGGGTCCGGCGCTGAACTCATGTTTGCTTCATTTCACTCGACATCTTGCCATGTTTGCAAGATTTTGTGGGAGTACTTTGTTTTGCTGGTGCACACAATATGTTTGTTCGAACGCCTATGTACAAAGTATTTGGTAGTAATAGTATGAAGAAGTTAGCACTCTCATATTTTCATATCCATTTTTCAGGCGTGCAAAACTCCAGCCTATGGACTCTGACTCCATTTATTTGCACATTACAAATTGCTCAAAAGAAGCAGAGATAATACACTGATATACCCAATTCTACTTACATTTTCATGTAGCCTTAAAGGATCCTGAAAAGGAATGTGTATTAGCTACCTGTAGCATGCAATGTTAATTTCAGTTCAGTCTACTTGGACGCTTTTGGGTTCATGTTGTCAAGTTGATTGCTCGTGATAGGTGAAAACAGTAAAGCTGATGCTGATCTAGAAAGTTTTTTCTGATATTGATGGTGTGGAGGTACCTTTATACGTCCATCTTTGAACGTGTTTGAGTTCTCATGGCAATTGGTGGCAAGGTATAGTGTTGTATATTAGCACATATGTTATGACTGATGGATTTATTTATTATTTTGTCAGCCTCGTTTTACTACTATAAGCAAGAGCCATGTGTCATCTCCCTTGGCGAACAAGGTAAAAAAGAGGACCTTACTATTGGTTACATTATTATGGTTTGGTCCTGCTCTCTGCTTACATGTGATATGCTAGATATTATTCAACTTAAATAGGTAATTGATAGTTTTCTGGAAAGCACTAGGGGGGCATATCCCCACCTGAGAAACCGATATCCACTTCTGCTCACTCCGTCTCTGTATCAGTTACCGTCTTCACAGATGTTTATTAGAAAGGGAACATATTCTTCCATATTTTGTTTTGGAAGTTAGAATAGTTGTAGTAAAATCCTAATTGCACAAAGCTAAATATGATATGGAAATTAGTTACTGGTGATATGAGATATTTCACTCTTTGATGTCCATGGTGATTATTTTTCTCGATGTAACTAGCTACGGATTGCTGTACAATTGTGTAGTTGTGGTAGATATAAGAAAGGTCACTGGGAGAAAAAATAATGTCCGGGGTAAAAACTTAGTTAACTCGCTACTTATGTCGCCATCACTATGTTCAGGGACGACAATTAGTTGCCGTAAATGTAGTCTGTAGACCTAGCATTGTATCCAATTCACTTTGGGTGAGAAAGCAACAGCAGAAGTATGCCCGCCACATGTGCAGCTGTCCATTAAGTTGTACTGCTTGCTATACCATTAATTACTTTCGCTTTGAGGAACATATAATTAATAAGAGGACAAAGCTCCGGCAGTAGTGTAAATCACTCTTCTGGATCGCTATATAATTTTGTATTATTATAAAACAAATCTGAATTTCTTAAAAAAAAACCGTCATATATTAGTCAAACTGTCCTAACTTTTACTAAGGTTCCCTATAGTCCCAGTGATGATAGCATAGTCTGAACCTAGCTGAATGTTTTGTGCCTCCTAGTGATTATTTACCTAAATCATTGTTATCATTGGTTTGATCGTTTTCTACCATTCATTTGGATTACTGTTGCCAGGAAATTGAAGGGGGGGGGGGGTGTTGAACCTAATTCCCTTGATAGCAGTTATACCTCACGTAGTGGAGAAAACACTCGCTCATCGGCGGTGGAAGTATTTGGACGCATAATCACTTCTGGGCAGATGCTGTATGTGATAGGTTATTTGTTATTTGTTATCTCTAATTCTCCATTAATTTTGTAGGTTGACGGGTATCTTCACAATGAGGAAGATACGCATTACGAAAAGATAATTTGGGAGGAAATGAACAAAGAATACCTAGGGGTAGGTATTGTAACTCTAGCAACATGAGGCGCTTCTTATTCTCACAATAGCGTGTAGTGTTACTGACTGCTGCTTTTTTTTGTGGGAAACAACTCAAGGCAGCGTCGCCTGCCACAAGTAGTCAAGTATTCTGACTGTGCTTGCATATTTCCCATGACACAAACAAGAAAGTGGAAGGGGTGCGTCCCTACCTGGCACTGCCCTAACTTCTTAGGAGGTTTGT
The DNA here is from genome assembly GCA_902687465.1 of Secale cereale. Lineage (NCBI taxonomy): Eukaryota > Viridiplantae > Streptophyta > Magnoliopsida > Poales > Poaceae > Secale > Secale cereale. The sequence continues at coordinate 381,606,139 of LR738713.1, forward strand.
CTGCACTTATTGAGAACAAAATCTTCAGTGTCCATGGTGGCCTTTCCCCTGCTATTACGAGATCAGATAAATTATTCTCCAGTGTTATATTTTGTAGTTTATGCATTCGATTTCTACTATTTTATTATCATGTGCCCCCAGCAGAATAATACTTCCTCCGTCCCGAAATAAGTGACTCAACTTTGTACTAGCTTTGTACTAAAGTTAGTACAAAGTTGAGTCACTTATTTTGGAATGGAGGGAGTAGATCACAAGCAGAAAGTGCTTCATGATGGTGCCATGTGTGACCTTCTTTGGTCTGATTTGGAGGAAATTGCAGATGTCTGGGCATTAAGTCCTCGATGTACTATTGGATCACCCTTCCGTTTGCAAAAGAAATTTTGACATAAAAAATGTTGGTTTTATGCATGTCAAAGAACATAATTTTTTGCAAGGACAACCAAATAGGAATGTAGTTTGTTCACCAGATTGTGTGCACTTCTATTGCAAGATGATTAAAGATGCAGAGAAGGGTTTGATTTCACCTCGTGTAATGACACTGATCAAGATGTCCACCACCAGGAAGAAGATCCAGAAGGACAGGGCGTCGAGCCCTCCAAATTCGAGGATACGGTCCTGCAGGTGAGCGTCTATCTCGCATCCCTCTCGCCGCTGGCTTTGTGCCATTCATGTGTTTCGTTTTTGTATCTAGAACTACTGTTCCGTTTAGTTCTGTCAAGGTTTGAAATGCTTGTGCTGCTTAATATCTCTGTAGGTTTTATTTCACTTGGAGAAAGGCAATCAGGAGCTCAAGGGTGACCTCGAGGACATGTACATCAACATTGCAATGTAAGTAGATAATCCATATGGATGTTGTTGGGAACAGAAAGGCCTTGGTGATCTAGCCATACCGTCTGTGCAAGGCCTTCAGGAAGATCCAAGACGATTCTTTTGCGTTTTTTCATTATCCACTCTTCCTATTTTAGACAAAATAGATCGTATTTATTGGTTGATTAGTTTTTAGTCATCCGCGTAGTTGTGATGTTCATGGTTGAGTTCAGTTTGTAGTAACCAGTTCTTGCCTCTTGTTAGTTTTTTTGCATGCAATTTGATATGCATGTGTTGACTAGAGGAAAGGCTGGTTGTGTCTCTGATCAGTCGTCCATTTTGTAAGACCTGTTAGCTTGCTCTGCTTTATGAGCAAACACTCTGCTGCTGCAATTATATTCAGTGTATTATTTTTTCAACAATCATCACAGAAGTTGACCAGCACTTCCATGTATACGTCCTGCTAGCTTGATATGCTTTATGGCTGAACTGCATTTAGTTCTATTAAAGGTAGTATTTTTTTAGCAACTGGCGCTCTGCGGACTGCACACGAACGTTAACAACTAAAACAGCTACTAGATTAGTGCGCAAACTGACGCCTCAGGAGGCGCGCCTAGGGCGCGCCCCAACCACTAGTAAACATTCAACGTGGCTAAAAACGATGCAGGTAAGCCAACGTGACTAAGAAAGAGGAGAAAGAAAGGAAGGAAGCAGGCAATGTGAAACGAAACCGGAGACCTGCGACTTGGCTAGTGCACGCCACCTTTTGGCCACATCTTTTAGACGGACGGGCAGGCAAAAAGTGGCGAGAACCTTTACCATGACATGACGCGCCGCTGGTGCTGGTGCAGGTGCCAGCGCCAGTGGAGGCATCGCACCAAAAGGTTTTGTCATCCTGCACGTACGTGTCCCCGTTATATTGAGGAGGAATTCCACTTCCGTTCCGATCTACCGACGATCGCCCAGCACACGTACTCCTCCATTTCCTCTTGCGTAGCTTGTTCCCTGCTCCCTTCTACTCATCTCCTACATGCGAATCACGCACAACACAAAACACAGCATATCTACCCTGGGAATATCCTTCGTTTCCTCTTCTGCTGCCGCTGCTGACTTTCTGTACGCATAATTGTTCGCCGTCAAGTGGTCGCTCTTTCCATTCAAAAGCCACCTTATTTTCCTCTATTATCACAGTGTATAATAAGCTGGCTTTTCCCCTTCTCGGTCGAATCTTGCTCCAACGGAAGCCGTGGTGGTGGCGGCGGAATAAAGCGCGCGGCTATCGCATCACTACGTGCCGACCGGAGACTTTGAAATAGTGGTGCTATACGCATGAGAGGAAGAGAAAAATGATGCGCTGATTAATGGAGATGCATACTGCATGTTGTCCATTGGAAGGGGAGTGCGTCTGTGTATCAGCATGGCAACTCAGAGCATCTACAGCCCGACGTCTCAAACGTCCGGACAAACGCGGGGTCATCCACTGATCATGAAAATATGACTGGTCCGGTCATTCACTGATCATGAAAATATAACTCAGACGGGTGTCTTAAACGGATCTCAAATGCCCGTACTAACCGGCACCAATCATATTCAATTCAAATATGAGGTGGATATAGGGCACACATGCGCGTCCGCCACATCGTACTGACGCTGAGGTCCCATGAGAAAACACTCTCAAACCCGGCGGTCCGAATCTCATCTCCTTCGTCGAACTGATGGAGTCGCTCCGGCGGGCCGCATACTGCCTAGCCCGACTATTTAAGCCGACCGTCGACACCGGAACCCTACCCGTCCACAATCCTCCCTCCCGTCTGCCACCGCCGCAACTTTACACTCGATGTCCGCCACCACTAGTACTCATTGCCCCCACGCCACCGGGTAAGGAGCTCCTTGAGCAGGTCCGGGCAAGGCGTGAAGTCCGGGTCGCCGTGGGGCTATCTCAGGATGCGGTGGACCCAAAGGAGGACTTGGAGGAGGAGGAGGATGTGGGGGACACAGATCTGCAGGCGGAGCAGCAGACCATCCTCGATTCCCTACGCTCGGAGTCGGATGCGGAGGCCAGACATCGTCGTCTGCAGGAGATGGAGGTGGATCAAGCCGCGGAAATCGACAAGATGCTCACGTACATGGATGAGGAGGAGGATGAGGAGGAGCTGGAGCACTCCTACGTGCCCGTCCACCCGGCGCCCAACACCGACGTCATGGACATCTCCGATGACGAATCGTAGCTAGCATGTTGCAGCACACATGTTTATTTCGCATGGTTCGTATTGATTTAGGGGATGAAATATAAGATACTCGAAAGAAAAGGAGGAAATTTGAAGACTGGTCGGTCACTGTCCGCAGACGCGCCCGGTCGTGTCCATGAACGATCGAGGAGCCCGATTTGCAAAGTTCCGCTATAGATGCTTTCACGGCATGATGCCTAGTCGATGCTCTTCTTGTCATCAACCAACCTATCTAGTGGCTAGTGCATGGCTCATCATCCCAACCTTGACGGAATGTTCTCTAGGTGTCACTAAGCATATAGGACTATATTTGAACAACTTTGAGTGCCATGTTCACCCTCTTCTTCCACTAATGTTATCGATCCATGCTTGATACAAGTTGTTTAGAGAAAAATAGCATTTGCTTTTCACTGGTACTATAATGGAACCACATGCCTGTTTTCAGTTGCTGCTGTTATTTTAGCTTCTCACATACCTTCACAGATATTGTCAATTGGCCTTTCGCTGTTGACAAAATTGTTGGGGGGGGG
>LR738713.1:381609790-381635562 GCA_902687465.1 Secale cereale
GGTGGATATTCATCACAATTCACAAGCTTCCAAGACACCTGTCGACTGGCTCCTTGAATTATAGGACCCTTTTCGCTTTTGGGCGGCCGTAGAGGGGGGGCCATGGCATTTTCATCAGAATTCAGAAAGATATGGTAGGTACTGTAGGGGCTGGGAGGGACATGCATGCAACTGATGCAAGCACATGGAGATTGACAGTGATGAAGATACTTTTGTTGTTGATGATGTTGATGGAGGGTATGGGCATCTCAGGGGTACTACGCTAGAATTTGACAAATACTCCGTAATAGTTTTAGGGTGCATTCTCGCTGGCGGTATAGCCTCCTTTTAGAAATAATAATAAAACACAGGTTTTAGTTCCATGAATAAAAAAACTAATAGCAGGGAAATGGGCAAAATCATATAACTACAATCATGTTTTCTCCCAACCATGGATTTTATCCCACCAGTGAAAACTTCTGAAAACTAAGCAACCTAAATTGCTGATAAAAAAATAGCCTAGAGTAATTTGCTGATAAATTTTTTTGGGCCGAGAATAAGTTATTGAAGTTTACTATTCCCTCTGTTCCACAAAGTTGAGTCGGTTATTTTGAGACGGATGGAGTACCGCTGAAAACAGCTAGCCAATCACCCCAAGGCTTGCTTGGTCCCACTAAAAAAGAGACTATGCATGTGTTTGTCAGGCAAGAAAAGAATAGAAGGATTGCTTGTAAAAAGAATTTGTAGTTCATCCCACGTCGATTCACATGGAAAGTACTACTTCCGTTTCTAAATATAAATATTTTTAGATATTTCACTATAAAGACTACATTCGGATGTATACAGACGTCTTTCATAAATTCACTCATTTTGTTTTGTATGTAGTCTATAATGAAATCTTTAAAAAAAAAATTAAAAACGGAGGGAGTACAATTTTACCAATAATCTACCACATGAAAGAAGATAAAAGTCATATCGGCATGTCCATTTGTAGTAGATTGAAAGACGGGTGAAAAGCGAGAGGAGGTCGGGCAACAAAATGTTCTTTGCGGTGTTCACAATGTTGTGGAGTAACCCCAACATTTGATGGCGGTTCGAGTGTGTTTTAGAAAGTTGTGTCACAGTCAAACGACATTCCTCAGCTGATCAGTTTAGATTTATCAGATTAATTAAGTAGCAGATGTCGGGCCGAAAGCACGTGTATGCGTGCAAAAGAGGAGTCGTTCGTCGCAAAGATGTCCTCTTCCTCTTTATTGAGGAAAAAACGGAAGCAAAGGGAAAACAAAGCACACGGGGCATTGTCAAAAGAAAAATAAGAATAACTAGTCACGTAGTAGAGACTGTCATAAGAGTATCAATGATTGGTTGGATGGACGAGGGTGCATTGTTCTCTACTACTCCCATCGTTCCAAAATATTTGTCTTTCTAAAGATTTCAACAAGTGACTATATACGAAGCAAAATGAGTGAATCTACACTCTAAAATATGTCTACATACATCCGTATCGTATAGTCAATTTGAAAGGTCTAGAAAGATAAATATTTGGGAACGGAGGGAGTATAAGGGTTGAACGCGTTTTGCTGTGTTTTTAGTGTCGTTGTATTTTCATAACTTTTTTATTTCCCCTGTTTAAAAATATAAAGTGTATTAGGTTTTTGAAAAGCCAAACCACTTTGAGTCTGACCAAATTCATGAAGAAATAAATCAATATCCACAATATCAAATTGGTATCATTAGATTCATCATGAAACGAATTTTCAATTTTATTTACATAGTATTATGGATATTAATTTTTTTGGCTCTGAATTTGGTCAAAGTTAAAGAAATCCGACCTTCAAAAAACAAATACACCTTATATTTTAGAACCAAGCAAATATTTAGTTTGGCGAGTGTGCGAGATGATCCAGTGTGTTTTTCTTTTATTTATAATGTATTGTTTTGGTGGGCCTTCGTGTTGTCATTCTGTGTTATCAAGCTAATCGTCTCATACTTATGTAGAGAAACTTTATGCATCGTTGTCTGTATGTACTATATTTGTGTTACAATATCACACGTTTGCCGTTTCTTTTTCTAGGTGGTGAGAGGGGTGCGCGGGCTTGATATGTTTTTTTAGGCTGGTTGTCGCTGATTAATTTAAAAATCATTGACCTGGTCAAGCTCATGAACCAAATCCATGTTCAAGGTGAAACTACTTCAAAATTGGTCTTTTAAGTTCCCAGTCTCATCCAAAGAAGTGGGTTTTTCCATTATCAAAGGAGGTAACATTTCACTCCCAATCCTCAATGTCAATTTCGTTTTATGGGGTTCAGGGGCCCTAATTCATCCTGGTAACTAGATCAATATCTGCAAGAGAAAGAAGATGAATGGACACATATCTTTCGTAGACATCCTAGCAAATCATATCTGCAAGCCCTTCGATCCCTGGGTAGATTCACTGCATCTCAGCACCATGATCCTAGATCATCTCAGATTTCTCCAATCCGCATGAATACGACACATTCATTGGCCCGCGTTAATGGTGCTAAGGGTGCTAGAGTTACTCACGACGGGGTGGGAAATCAGGGCTTTCAAAACTACAATTCCGCCCACCAAATACGCCAGGACCCATTCCGTGTGTGTTGTTTGCTCCCAGGCCATTTTCGTCCCGCCTGCCCTAATCGTATCAAGTGTCGGGCCTGCAAACATTGGGGACACATTGCACGGGACTGTTACAACATGCCCAATACTCAAGTGACTCCGACGGCCCAACCTTCACATCATTGCCTCCCCAACCTCAACAACACTCCTATGGCCCAATTACTTGCACAAACTCTCGTAGTTAGGCAAGTGGCCTCTGCTCCGGTGACTGAGACCAATCAGACTGTCACCAGGAACGTATCAATTGGCAACGACGCCTCGATCCTGCCACCTTTGGTAGGTGCCTCACATTACGCTGCCGCTCCAAACTCCATTGCTCATCGCCTCCATTGTACTATGCTTTGGGGCAATCCTCTACTCCATTCTCCCCTGCTATCTGCCCCCCCCACTAACTTCTCATCCCACCCCAAACCCCACCACCATGGCCTCCTTCCCGTTCGAGCCAACGTTGTTCCTCCCCCCAACCACTAACGCATCGACGTGCCAGGCAGATCTGCAAGGATTAAGGTTCTCGGCACTGCACCCCCACTCATGAGGAATGGGCGATTGCGACGATCGTTCTGATGCCGAATCTACCTATGCATTTCGGCACCATAAGACATGTACTATCTGAGTTTCTTACTGATAAGCAACTGGGATTCTCTGACATATCGCCCTGCCTTTCTGACAAGCTTACATCAAGCTCGCTAGTATGTTTGATAGAGATTCACTGGTCAATAATTATCCGCATCAGTTCACGGGTGTATGATAACCCACAAGTGTAGGGGATCGCGACAGTTTTCGAGGGTAAAGTATTCAACCCAAATTTGTTGATACGGCACAAGGGGAGCCAAATAATACTCTTAAGTATTAGCAGCTGAGTTGTCAATTCAACCATACCTCGAAACTTAATATCTGCAGCAAGATAGTTTAGTAGCAAAGTAATATGATAGTGGTGGTAGCAGCAATAAAAGTAACGATAGTGTTTTTGTGGTTTTTGTGATAGTAGCAACGGAAAAGTAAATAAGCAACTAGCAATACAGGTAAAGCTCATAGGCATTGGAGTGGTGATGGAAAATTATGTCGGATGCAATTCATCATGTAGAAGTTATAACCTAGGGTGACACATAACTAGATCCAGTTCATCAATGCAATGTAGGCATGTATTTCGAATATAGTCATACATGCTTATGGAAAAGAACGTGCATGACATCTTTTGTCCTACCCTCCCATGGCATCGGGGTCCTATTGGAAACTAAGGGATATTAAGTCCTCCTTTTAATAGAGTACCGGACCAAAGCATTAACACATAATGAATACATGAACTCCTCAAACTAAGGTCATCACCGGGAGTGGTCCCGATTATTGTCACTTCGGGGTTGCCGGATCATAACACATAGTAGGTGACTATAGACTTGCAAGATATGATCAAGAACACACATATATTCATGAAAACATAATAGGTTCAGATGTGAAATCATGGCACTCGGGCCCTAGTGACAAGCATTAAGCGTAGCAAAGTCATAGCAACATCAATCTCAGAACATAGTGGATACTAGGGATCAAACCCTATCAAAACTAACTCGATTACATGATAGATCCCATCCAACCCATCACCGTCCAGCAAGCCTACGATGGAATTACTCACACACGGCGGTAAGCATCATGGAATTGGTGATGGAGGAAGGTTGATGATGACGATGGCGACGATCTTCACTCTCCGGAGCCCCGAATGGACTCCAGATCAGCCCTCCCGATAGAGATTAGGGCTTGGCGGTGGCTCCGTCTCGTGAAACGCGATAATTCCTTCTTTCTGATTTTTTTCTCCCCGAAACGGAAGATATAGGATCTGGGGGTACGTCAGTGGAGCATCGGGGGGCCCACGAGGCAGGGGGCACGCCCTGGGCTGGGGAGCGCGCCCCCACCCTTGTGGACAGGGTGTGGCCCCCCGGTGAGGATCTTCTTGCAGATATTTTTTATATTTTCCGAAATAATTCTCCGTTGATTTTCAGGCGATTCCGAGAACTTTTTATTTCTGCACAAAAACAACACCATGGCAATTCTATTGAAAACAACGTCAGTCCGGGTTAGTTCCATTCAAATCATGCAAGTTAGAGTCCAAAACAAGGGCAAAAGGGTTTGGAAAAGTAGATACGTTGGAGACGTATCAACTCCCCCAAGCTTAAACCTTTGCTTGTCCTCAAGCAATTCAGTTGATAAACTAAAAGTGATAAAGAAAAACTTTGACAAACTCTGTTTGCTCTTGTTGTTGTAAATATGTAAGCTAGCATTCAGGTTTTCACCAAGATCATGAACTAACCACATTCACAATAACTTTCACGTCTCAAGACTACTCACATCAATGGCATAATCAACTAGCGAGCAATAATAATAAACCTCGGATGACAACACTTCTCAAAACAATCATGATATGATATAACAAGATGGTATCTCGCTAGCCCTTTCCGAGGCCGCAAAACATAAATGTAGAGCACCTTTAAAGATCAAGGACTGACTAGACATTGTAATTCATGGTAAAAGAGATCCAGTCATAATCATACTCAATGCAAATTAATAGTAATACATGCAACGACAGAGGTGCTCTCCTACTGGTGCTCTTTGATAAGAGGATGATGACTCTGCATAAAAGTAAATAGATAAGCCCTTCGCAGAGGGAAGCGGGGATTTGTAGAGGTGCCAGAGCTCGATTTTTTAATAGAGATGAATAACATTTTGAGCGGTATACTTTCATTGTCAACATAACAACCAAGAATCTCAATATCTCCCATGCTACGCACATTATAGGCGGTTCCCAAACAGAATGGTAAAGTTTATACTCCCCCAACCACCAGCAAGCACACTCCACGGCTAGCCCGAAACAACGGGTACCGTCCAAACTAGCAACAACCCTGGGGGAGTTTTGTTTAATTATTATGATTTTGAGCATGGGACTAGGCATCCCGATTACCAGCCATTTTCTCATGAATGATGAGCAGAGTCCACTCATCGTGAGAATAACCCACCTAGCATGGAAGATATAGACAACCCTAGTTGATACATGAGCTGTTCGAGCATACAAAACAAAATTTCATTTGACAGTTTAGAGTTTGGCACATACAAATTTACTTGGAACGGCAGGTAAATACCACATGTAGGAAGGTATGGTGGACTCATGTGGAATAACTTGGGAGTTTATGGAAGTGGATGCACAAGCAGTATTCCCGCTTAGTACAGGTGAAGGCTAGAAAGAGACTCGCAAGCGACCAGCTAGAGAGCAACAACGGTCATGAACATGCATTAAAATTAATCAGCAATGAATGCAAGCATGAGTAGGATATAAATCACCATGAACATAAATATCATGAAGGCTATATTGATTTGTTTCAACTACATGCGTGAACATGTGCCAAGTCAAATCACTTAAATCGTTGAAAGGAGGATACCACCCATCATACCACATCACAACCATTTTAATATCATGTTGGCATACAAGATAAACCATTATAAACTCTCAGCTAATTAAGCATGGCATAAGCAGCTGTGATCTCTAATTGTCATTGCAAACATGTTTCATTCATAACAAGCTGAATCAGGAACGACGAGCAATCATATATACAAAAACAAGAGAGGTCGAGTTCATACCAGCTTTTCTTATCTCAATTAGTTCATCATATATCATCCTTATTGCCTTTCACTCGCACGACCTGACGGTGTGGATAATAATAATAGTGCACGTGCATTGGACTTAAGCTGGAATCTGCAGACATTAAATACAAGAGAGAAGACAAGGTAATATGGCTCACGGTTAAATCAACAACAAAGCATATGAGAGCCACTAAGCACTTTCATCAAGGTCTTCTACTCTTAACCCCTAAAGAAAAGAAAATAAACTATTTACATGGGAAAGCTCCCAACAAGCAAAGGAAGAACGGGAAATCTTTTTGGGTTTTCATTTTAATTACTACTACTACAAGCAAAGAAAGTAAACTAGCTAGAAGCTACAACTAATATTTTTTGTTTTTCTGGGTTTTTCTAGCACACAAGAAAAAGACTAAGAAAAAGAAATTAAACTAAGCATGGATGGTACAGTGAAAGAGTGTGAGCACCGACAACTAGAATAAGTGTGAACATGAATGTAAGTCGGTGAGAAACACGTACTCCCCCAAGCTTAGGCTTTTGGCCTAAGTTGTTTTATGGCCACAGATCGAAGCCACTCCCTCCAGTGTACTGAGATGTGTCCTCTGGATGCCACTAGTTGGCGAGCTCGTCCAACTCCCACCCATACACAGATTGTCGGGAAGGATCAAGTGGTGGTTCTGGCTCACACTCTGAAGCTTGTGCCTGGCCTTGGTACTTGTAGAAGGCATCTGATGTAATGAGAAACTTGCCTGTGGATAGATCAAACAAAGATGGTGCATGCAAGGTAACAATTTCACATTATATTTCATCAAACCTTAATTTATAGTTAAGCTGCATGTTCCTATCTTTAACAATAAAATCATGAGCTACCATACTCTTGTAATCTAGATAAACAGAGGCAAGCGAATTTTCTTCCTTCTCATAATGCCTAATAGGTATATTAAAATATTCAGCAAGGCGAGAAGCAAAGATGCCTCCAAAGACGGGCCCTTTTGAGCGGTTCAGACTCAATCGTTTGGCAACGACGGCGCCCAAGCTAAAAGTTGTGTCTCGAAACATGGCATGGCATAAAATGATAATATCAGGGGCACTGAGATTTCCACTGTTCCCGGACCAATTAAACCTCTACTAGCAAATAAAGCAAAGTAGCGCAGAACAGGGAAGTGTATACTAGTGATTCTTGCCCTTGAAACTTGTCTAGTTTCCCCCACAGCTATCATATCAATAAACCCTTCAACGTCTTCACGACGTGGTTCATCAAGTCTACCTCCGAAGGGTACTTTGCATATTTCACAAAAAACTAAAAGTGATATCTCCTTAACCACATCATATAAGCGAAACTCCACCATAGGTGGTGTTTTCCTAGAATGAAAATGAAAGCTTCGCGTGAAAATATTGGTGAGTAAGAGACACTGTTCTTTCTGGTCGTTGAGGAATTCGGTGAGGCCTGCATTATTTGCCAACAAATAAAAGTATTCGTAAATACCGGCGGACATCATGAAATTATTACAAGGCCATTCGCACGGTCGAACTTCCGTCATGCGAGGAAGATGATACCTGGGCTTCTTATTTTCTTATTTCTTCTTCTCCTCTGAGCTCTTGCTGGAGGAGCCCCTAATAATCTTTTTAACATTTTTATTTTCTGAAAAATTCTGAAATTTTTAGTAACTTCAAAATAAAAGTTAACCAAACTCAACAAGATTGATAGCAATAACTCCTATAAGTGCCTAGAGGCTATATCATGCATTAGAACTACTTGGGACCAAGAAAATTTGACATGCAAGCTCAAGAACAAGGTCACCACAGCAGCTTAAATTTGCAACAAATAAAGCACTAGAACAAAAACTAATTGGACCAATGGAGGAGTCACATACCAAGGAACAATCTCCCCAAACAGTTTGGTGAATGGTGCTTTGAGCAAGGAGATCGAAAATGGCAGCAAGATGAGCTAGAACTCGGGTTTGAGCTGGTTGGTGATTTTTTTGGGAGGTAGAAGAAGAGTGTGGGTGCAGGAATAAGTGGAGGGGGTCACGTGGGGCCCACGAGGCAGGGGGCGCGCCCTGTACCCTCGTGGCCACGTGCTGGCTCCCCTCGCTGTGTGTTCAGTGCCATATTTTCATAAATATTCTAGAAAAAATCATATTTCATTTTCATGGCATTTGGAGAACTTTTATTTTCGGGATATACCCTTTTTATTGCCCGGATAGGTTTGGAGACAGACAGAAAATACTTTTTTTTTCTTTATTTATCCTAATTAACAGAAAGTAAAAGGGGAGTACAGAAAGTTGTGCTATCTAGATTCACCTATCCCTTGCTCATCAAAAGGAATCCATTAACAAGGTTGATCAGGTCTTGTTAATAAACTTTTTCCGAGTAACATGAAACCGGAGAATTTTTGAATAACACTAGGTTACCTCAATGGGGATATGTATGTCCCCAACAATAAGGATATCATATGCCTTCTTCATAGTAGGAACAGGAAACTCAAAACCGCCAATAGTAATAGTCGAAGTTTTTCCAATATAATTGATACTGTGGACCTGAGGTTTTTTCCTCGGAAAGTGTACCGTATGCTCATTACCATTGACATGAAAAGTGACATTGCCTTTGTTGCAATCAATAACAGCCCCTGCAGTATTCAAAAAGGGTCTTCCAAGAATAATAGACATACTATTGTCCTCGGGAATATCAAGTATAACAAAGTCCGTTAGAATAGTAACATTTGCAACTACAACGGGCACATCCTCACAAATACCGATAGGTATAGCAGTTGATTTATAAGCCATTTGCAAAGATATTTCAGTAGGTGTCAACTTACTCAAGTCAAGTCTACGATATAAAGAGAGAGGCATAACACTAACACCAGCTCCAAGATCACACAAAGCAGTTTTAACATAGTTTCTCTTAATGGAGAAAGGTATAGTATGTACTCCTGGATCTCCTAATTTCTTAGGCATTCCACCCTCAAAAGTGTAATTGGCAAGCATGGTGGAAATTTCTACTTCAGGTATCTTTCTTTTGTTGGTAATAATATCTTTCATATACTTAGCATAAGGATTTGTTTTAAGCACATCAGTCAAACGCATACGCAAAAGATAAGTCTAATCATTTCAGCAAAGTGCTCAAAATCCTCATCATCCTTTTTCTTGGATGGTTTCGGAGGAAAAGGCATGGATTTCTGAACCCATGGTTCTCTTTCCCTAACGTGCTTCCTAGCAACAAAGTCTTTCTTATCGTAACGTTGATTCTTTGATTGTGGGTTATCAAGATCAACAACAGGTTCAGTCTCTACATCATTATCATTGCTAGGTTGAGCATCATCATGAACATCATCATTAATATTATCACTAGGTTCATGTTCATTACCAGATTGTGTCTCAGCATCAGAAACAGATATATTATTGGGATTCTCAGGTGTGTCAGCCACATGTTCACTAGGAGCATGCCGAGTCCTATCATTTTTCTTTTTCTTCTTTTTAGAAGAACTAAGTGCATCTAAATTGGCTCTCTGAGAATCTTGCTCAATTCTCTTAGGGTGGCCTTCAGGGTACAGAGGTTCCTGAGTCATTCTGCCACTTCTAGTCACAACCCTAATGGCATTATCATTGTTCTTACTATTTAATTCACTGAGCAAATCATTCTGAGCCTTAAGTACTTGTTCTACTTGAGTGGTGACCATGGAAGCATGTTTACTAATAAGTTTCAGTTCACCCTTAGCACTAGACAGATAATCACGCAAACGTTCAATCATATGAGCATTGTGTTGTAATTGTCTACCAACATAAGCATTGAAGTTTTCTTGTTTCACAATAAAACTGTCAAACTCATCTAAGCATTGGCTAGCAGACTTATAACGAGGAATACCACCTTCATCAAATATATAAAGAGAATTTACCTTTACTACCTGTGTCGGGTTATCAAGACCATGTATTTCTTCAATAGGTGGTAAATTCTTAACATCTTCAGCTTTAATACATTTTTATTTCATAGACATCTTTGCCTCTTGCATGTCTTCAGGACTGAGAAATAGAACACCTCTCTTCTTCGGAGTTGGCTTAGGGGCTGGTTCAGGAAGTGTCCAATTATTTTTGTTGGCTAGCATATTATTCAATAATAATTCAGCTTGTTCCACTATTCTTTCCGTGAAAACACAACCAGCACAACTATCCAGGTGGTCTCTGGAAGCATCGGTTAGTCCATTATAAAAGACATCAAGTATATCATGCATCTCAAGAGGATGATCAGGCAAAGCATTAAGTAACTGGAGAAGCCTCCCCCAAGCTTGTGGGAGACTCTCTTCTTCAGTTTGAGCAAAGTTATATATTTCCCGTAAGGCAGCTTGTTTCTTATGAGCGGGAAAATATTTAGCAGAGAAGTAATACATCATATCCTGGGGACTACGCACACAACCATGATCAAGAGAATTAAACCAAGTCTTAGCATCACCCTTTAACGAGAACGAAAATAACTTAAGGATATAGTAGTAGCGAATCTTTTCATCATGGGTAAACAGGGTGGCTATATCATTCAACTTAGTAAGATGTGCCACAACAGTTTCAGACTCATAGCCATGGAAAGGATCAGATTCAACCAAAGTAATTAACTCAGGATCAACGGAGAATTCATAATCCTTATCAGTGACACAGATAGGTGAAGTAGCAAAAGCAGGGTCATGTTTCATTCTAGCATTCAAGGACTTTTCTTTCAGCTTAGCTAATAACTTCTTAAGATCATATCTACCATTGCAAGCAAGAAAGTATCTAGCAGTTTCTTCATCCATAACATAACCCTTAGGCACAACATGCAATTCATATCTATTGGGAGTAGTTTCATCATCACTTTCATAAATATCATCAACATTTACACTCTCCCTAACCTTAGCAATTTGTTCATCTAGAAATTCACCTAGTGGCACAGTATCAGACATAGTGGTAGTTTAATCATACATACCAGAAGTAACATCATCAAGAACATACGACTTATCAGATTCAATAGCAGGAGTAGGTGTCGCAAGTTTACTCATAACAGAAGGAGATTCAAGTGCAGAGCTAGATGGCAGTTCCTTACCTCCCCTCGTAGTTGAGGGTAAGATCTTGGTTTTTGAGTCCTTCAAATTCTTCATAGTGATAAACAGATATAAATCCCAAGTGACTTAAAGAATAGAACTATGCTCACCGGCAACGGCGCTAGAAAATAGTCTTGATAACCCACAAGTGTAGGGGATCAGAACATTTTTCGAGGGTAAAGTAATCAACCCAAATTTGTTGATTCGACACAAGGGGAGCCAAAGAATACTCTTAAGTATTAGCAGCTGAGTTGTCAATTCAACCATACCTGGAAACTTAATATCTACAGCAAGATAATTTAGTAGCAAAGTAATATGATAGTGGTGGTAGCAGCAATAAAAGTAACGATAGTGTTTTTGTGGTTTTTGTGATAGTAGCAACGGAAAAGTAAATAAGCAACTAGCAATACAGGTAAAGCTCGTAGGCATTGGATCGGTGATGGGAAATTATGTCGGATGCAGTTCATCATGTAGAAGTTATAACCTAGGGTGACACAGAACTAGCTCCAATTCATCAATGCAATGTAGGCATGTATTCCGAATATAGTCATACGTGCTTATGGAAAAGAACTTGCATGACATCTTTTGTCCTACCCTCCCGTGGCAGCGGGTCCTATTGGAAACTAAGGGATATTAAGGCCTCCTTTTAATAGAGTACCGGACCAAAGCATTAACACATAGTGAATACATGAACTCCTCAAACTAAGGTCATCACCGGGAGTGGTCCCGATTATTGTCACTTCGGGGTTGCCGGATCATAACACATAGTAGGTGACTATAGACTTGCAAGATAGGATCAAGAACACACATATATTCATGAAATCATAATAGGTTCAAATCTGAAATCATGGCACTCGGGCCCTAGTGAAAAGCGTTAAGCATAGCTAAGTCATAGCAACACCAATCTCAGAACATAGTGGATACTAGGGATCAAACCCTATCAAAACTAACTCGATTACATGATAGATCCCATCCAACCCATCACCGTCCAGCAAGCCTACGATGGAATTACTCACACACGGTGGTGAGCATCATGAAATTGGTGATGGAGGAAGGTTGATGATGACGATGGCGACGATCTCCACTCTCCGGAGCCCCGAACGGACTCCAGATCAGCCCTCCCGAGAGAGATTAGGGCTTGGCGACGGCTCCGTCTCGTGAAACGTGATAATTCCTTCTCTCTGATTTTTTTCTCCCCGAAACGGAAGATATAGGATCTAGGGGTACGTCGATGGAGCATCGGGGGGCCCACGAGGCAGGGGGCGCGCCCTGGGCAGGGGAGTGCGCCCCCACCCTCGTGGACAGGGTGTGGTCCCCCGATGAGGATCTTCTTGCAGATATTTTTTATATTTTCCAAAATAATTCTCCGTTGATTTTCATGCGATTTCAAGAACTTTTTATTTCTGCACAAAAACAACACCATGGCAATTCTGTTGAAAACAATGTCAGTCCAAGTTAGTTCCATTCAAATCATGCAAGTTAGAGTCCAAAACAAGGGCAAAAGGGTTTGGAAAAGTAGATACATTGGAGACGTATCAATGTACACGTCATCTTTGAAAAACAAAACAAAGGTATGAATTGGAGAAGGCTCACGCCGAATAGAGAAGTATGGATTCTGCTTTGTGGATTTCCCTTTGACAAACACAATATTGGTGAAGTCAATGATGCAGTGCCCAAATTTGGGAAGTTCATTATGTGGGACAAAGTCAGGAGTACCAGAGCTAATTTCATGGTTCAGGTGAGAGTAGAAGAACTAAGTGATATTCCGGCCAGTATTGTTTTTGGACAAGGGGACGATTTCCAGACAGGTTCTCTGACTGTACCGGTGGTTATCCTACATCAAGCCATTCTTGGGGATGCACCAGCAGATGAGGACTCCATCCCACCATTTGGTAACCCACATCCTATAACTCATCAAGTAAACCACCATCCTAATCAACATAATAATTTCCTAGGACCTCTCCAACACCATAAGCAAGAGGATCAGCAGCATGTCCATCAGCATGGACACAATCAAAACTTGAACCTGCAACTAGCTGTACACAATGGACAAGGTTTAGAAGACATGGATGCTGAAGAGGATGAGGTAGAGATGCCAGGATGGGAACACCGGGCTCTGCCTCAAGATAACCTGCAATTGGATCATGAGTTACATGATGGTGAATTTCTGGTTCTTCATGACATAGTGGCACCACTTGAGGAGTGCTACCTCTTGAGCTTGTGTTGTATTCCCTCGAAGAGGAAAGGGAGATGCAGCACAGTAGCGTAAGTATTTCCCTCAGTTTTTGAGAACCAAGGTATCAATCCAGTAGGAGACCACGCACAGTCCCTCGCACTTGCACAAACAAATAAGAACTTTGCAGCCAACGCGATAAGGGGTTGTCAATCCCTTTACGGTCACTTACGATAGTGAGATCTGATAGAGATGATAATTATATTTTTGGTATTTTTGGTATAGAAACAGAAAGTAAAGAAAGCAAATAAACAATGACAGCAGAAATTGACGGGAAAGTAATATGATAGAGATAGACCCGGGGGCCATAGTTTTCTCTAGTGGCTTCTCTCATGATAGCGATATTCTACGGCGGGTAAACAAATTACTGTCGAGCAATTGATAGAAAAGCGAATAATTATGAGATTATCTAGGCATGATCATTGTATATAGGCATCACGTCCGAGACAAGTAGACCGATTCCTGCCTGCATCTACTACTATTACTCCACACATCGACCGCTATCCAGCATGCATCTAGTGTATTGAGTTCATACGAACATAGTAACGCCTTAAGCAAGATGGCATGATGTAGAGGTATAAACTCAAGCAATATGATGAAAACCCCATCTTTTTATCCTCGATGGCAACAATACAATACATGCCTTGCTGCCCCTACTGTCACTGGGAAAGGACACCGCAAGATTGAACCCAAAGCCAAGCACTTCTCCCATTGCAAGAACTATAGATCTAGTAGGCCAAACCAAACCAATAATTCGAAGAGACTTGCAAGGATATTATGAGCACACATAAAAAGTTCAGAGAAGAACCAAATATCTTTCATAGATAACCTTGATCATAAACTCACAATTCATCGGATCTCGACAAACACACCACAAAAAGAGATTACATCGAATAGATCTCCTCGAAGACCGAGGAGAACTTGGTATTGAGATCCGGAGAGAGAGAAGAAGCCATCTAGATACTAGCTATGGACCCAAAGGTCTGTGGTAAACTACTCACAACTCATGGTGAGGGCGATGATGATGATGAAGAAGGCCTCCGTGATGGACCCCCCTCCCGGAAGAGGCTCCAAGATGGGATCTCCACGGGAACAACAGCTACGGCGGTGGAATTAGGGTTTTCTCTCTGCGTCTGGAGTTTCTGGGGTACGTAGGCATATATAGGAGGAAGAGGGGCACCAGGGGCCACCGGGCCTTCCCTCGAGGCAGGGGGCGCGCCCTGGGAAGGGGGGCGCGCCCCCACCCTCGAGGGTGGGTCCCCTGTCCTCTGGCTTGGCCCCGAAGTTTATCTCACGTGATTTTCTCCAAAAATATCTCCTGCGAAGTTTTCATTCCGTTTGGACTCCGTTTGATATTCTTTTTCTGCAAAACCCTGAAATAGGCAAAAAAACAGCAATCTGGACTGGGCCTTTGGGTTAGTAGGTTAGTCCAAAAAATGATAAAGTGAATGATAAAGCCCATTAAACATCTAAGACTTCATAAATAATAGCATGGAACAATAAAAAATTATAGATACATTGGAGACGTATCAAGGAGCATGCACAACTAGTTGTTGAAAATCTGGAACAAGGAGATAACAACAGCAATATTACTGCTTCTTCAGAACCTCCCCTCCATAGTGCAGACACGGCTGCTTTTGCTAATGGACCTCTGCTGCCTTTGCAAGAGATTCCTGATTTAAATCTTCTAGTTGGGCCTCATGAAGATGGGATCCCACAAGCCCACATAGACCCACTCAATAGGCCAGCTGCACCTATGCCCTTAGGCTCGGAGGATATACAAATCACTGCAGTGCTTAATGTCTCAGAGATTGTCATAGATTCCAGTCATGCTAATCCTATGTTTTTGGAAGCTGCAACTGTCTATGTGGGCCACACTAATCATGATGGATTACCAATGGAAAAGGGGAAGACTATAGAAAATTCTATGCATGAGATGCATGACAGAACAGCTACCTGTCAGGCTGAAGATCAGAACTGAACTCTGTTAAAAAAGCCAAACTGTGAGCCTGAATTCTGCAACATTCCGGAGGAGCTTGGGCGTTTTTGTTCCCCCTCGGTCTTCAAGGATGGCAGGCTGGTTCTTCTTGCTTTTCATAATCTAGCTTCGTGAGCACCATGTACGACATGGTCTTAACCTCTCATCAATCTCTTTAGATTCTCTGCAAGCAAGGTCACATTTTGGTCTAGAGATGCTAGCATGCTTGACTTCCTAGATTGGAGCAATGCCCATCCCTCCACGTGATTGACAATATCTATCGTACTGTTGCGGCAACGGAGGTTGGTCCTCTACATGTGTTTACACATGCTTCGTTGGTTGAATTCTCAATGTTGTTCATCACCGACAAAAGGTATGGCGGCACGAGGGCGACAAGTTCGGCTACGGCTTCGGCGATAATTATGAGGCATATGCACTTATGCATCTACTACTTTATTCCTCGTTTATATTGGATATTTTAGTTGTCTATAAGCCAGATTTAATTTTTAAAGGCTTATATGTCTAGATGGGTGGTTGTGCTCCTAACCTAACATAAATCAAATTATATATTTAACAGTGTGTGGTGATACTATTCCCATTAATTCAAAACATGTTGGTAATTAACTACTCACATATTTCAATTAAACCACACCATTTTAACATGTCAGGGCCCGATACGTCTCCAACGTATCTATAATTTTTTATTGTTCCATGCTATTATATTATCCATCTTGGATGTTTTATATGCATTTATATGCTATTTTATATGATTTTTAGGACTAACCTATTAACCTAGAGCCCAGTGCTAGTTTCTGTTTTTTCCTTGTTTTTGAATTTTACAGAAAAGGAATACCAAACGGAGTCCAATTGACGTGCCAATTTTTGATGATTTTTTATGGACCAAAAGAAGCCCCAGGACCAGAAGAGTCCCGGGCCGTCCACGAGGGTGGGGGTGCGCCCTACCCCCCGGGCGTGTCCCCTATCTCGTGTACGACTCGGAGACCCCCCTGACTTGAGACCGACGCCAAAAATTCCTATAAATACAGAAACCCCCGAAAAGAAACCTAGATCGGGGGTTCCACCGCCGCAAGCCTCTGTAGCCATTGATTACCAATCGAGACCCTATTCCGGCACCCTACCGGAGGGGGGATCCATCACCGGTGGCCATCTTCATCATCCTGGCGCTCTCCATGATGAGGAAGGAGTAGTTCACCCTCGGGGCTGAGGGTATGTACCAGTAGCTATGTATTTGATCTTTCTCTCTCTCTCTCTCATGTTCTTGATTTGGCACGATCTTGATGTACCGCGAGCTCTGCTACTATAGTTGGATCTTATGATGTTTCCCCCTCTACTCTCTTGTAATGGATTGAGTTTTCCCTTTGAAGTTATCTTATCGGATTGAGTCTTTAAGGATTTGAGAACACTTGATGTATTTCTTGCATGTGCTTATATGTGGTGACAATGGGATATTCACGTGATCTACTTGATGTATGTTTTGGTGACCAACTTGCGGGTTCAGTGACCTTGTGAACTTATGCATAGGGGTTGGCACACGTTTTCGTCTTGACTCTCCGGTAGAAACTTTGGGGCACTCTTTTGAAGTTCTATGTGTTGGTTGAATAGATGTTTCTGAGATTGTATGATGCATATCGTATAATCATGCCCATGGATACTTGAGGTGACAATGGAGTATCTAGATGACATTAGGGTTTTGGTTGATGTGTTTCTTAAGGTGTTATTCTAGTACGAACTCTAGGATAGATCGAACGGAAATAATAGCTTCGTGTTATTTTACTACGGACTCTTGAATAGATCGATTAGAAAGAATAACTTTGAGGTGGTTTCGTACCCTACAATAATCTCTTCATTTGTTCTCCGCTATTAGTGACTTTGGAGTGACTCTTTGTTGCATGTTGAGGGATACTTATATGATCCAGTTATGTTATCATTGTTGAGAGAACTTGCACTAGTGAAAGTATGAACCCTAGGCCTTGTTTCGAAGCATTGCAATATAGTTTTCGCTCACTTTTATCATTATTTACCTTGCTGTTTTTATATTTTCAGATTACAAAAACCTATATCTACCATCCATATTCCACTTGTATCACCATCTCTTCGCCGAACTACTGCACCTATACAATTTTCCATTGTATTGGGTGTGTTGGGGACACAAGAGACTCTTTGTTATTTAGTTGCAGGGTTGTTTGAGAGAGACCATCTTCATCCTACGCCTCCCATAGATTGATAAACCTTAGGTCATCCACTTGAGGGAAATTTGCTACTGTCCTAAAAACCTCTGCACTTGGAGGCCCAACAACGTCTACAAGAAGAAGGTTGCGTAGTAGACATCAGGGCCATGAGAGCACGAGCAACATGGACCACAACTCATTCATGCATTGCAAATTCAACAAAATTTAACTTATTTTCATGCAACCAAACCAACAATTGAGATCAATATGCATGTATCTTTCGTGAACACAAACAGAACATGTTTCACAACTATTTAAAAGAAACAAGTTTTCTTGAGTATCATTTCTTGTGAGAATAGAAAGATCATACCCCACGAATGCATTAGTTGCACGTACTCCCATAACCCTAGTGCCACATCCTTACACCGTCTTTGACCACCGTTCTGCATCAATGGGGTGGATGTAGGGTTCTCATCACTCGAATAGTGTGTAGGAAGACTTTTTTGGTTAAACTTTATTGTATTGGTGATGTTACTTTGACATTGATGATAGTATTGGCTCGAATAGAAGTCTTTTGACTCCTATAATGCCTCAATGACACTTGATCCGATGTTGATGGGGTGGTTTGAGAGGTTTTGTCAACGACGGTTTTCGTGAACAATGGGTTGGTCCTTGTTGTTGTCTGTCATATTGGCTCTATGGGCATAATTGGCGACAACGTTATCTTCTTCAAAAACCCTCCTTTCAAACATTTGTGATTTACAAACATGGTTGTTGACATGGTCTGGTGATCCGCACATGCCTACTTACCATGATCACCGTGACACCCTTTGTTGGTTTGCTTGGAGTGATTGCTAATCCACATGCTACACAATCTACTACTGGAGTGATTCAACGAGGTTTGGTTCTCTACCAGTGGCTGAATTTCATGTTGTTGTCTACTCCCTCCGTTCCAAATTAGTCATCGTGGTTTTAGTTCAAATTTGAACTAAAACCACGACAAATAGTTTAGAAAGTTATGGTGGCTTCACTGGAGGAGTTTTATCTCTTCGGTGGGGGTTGCGGAAGTAGAGGCAGTGGCCTCAAGGTTGTTGTTGGATGTCCGGGTAGAGGCTCAGGGTTTCGGCGCGATGGCTAAGGTCCGCGGGCAGGTGTTTTTGTGCAACTTGGGTTGTGATTGTCTTGGTCATGTGATGTTGTGGTTTGCGTGCGAGCGGGGGATATTGAGGCATCGAGCCGAAGGGTGGTGAGGACGGGTTGTGAAAGGCATGAAATTTAGGAGGATGCTAGAGGTGGTGGCCCCGGATTGTGTTGGTCGTCTTTTAGTTTGGTGCTATAGATGGCATGGGTAGTTGTGGTGTGTTCTTTTCACCAGTGACGTCGGGGTGGCCTTGTCTTACTCCTCCCGTAACGATCTGTCTCACGGTGGTGCAGTTCCCCCAAGGGGTTCGTTGGTGGTCAACTTGTTTGACGTGGGGTGTGTCTTGGTTCCATCTCTTTGGTGGCCGGTGGAGCACTTAGTCCTGGTGTATATGGTTTTTGTCTAGTTTTCTCTAATAAGTCAAACTACTCTCTTCTTCTGTACCAAACCTCTCGCCCCCGCTCCTAGCCCCCGCCGGTGGCCACTCAGGCCCCGGCGTCCACGCCCCCACAGCCTATCGGCGGCCACTCCGGCACCGGTGTCCACAAACCTGCCTTGCTCCAGTGCACTCCCGGCCATCACCATGGCTCTCGCCAACCTCAATTTCGATGTTGGCCAAGATTTCACTCCAGAAGTTTGGAGGAAATGGGGAGTTTCGATCAACTATGAAGCTGATAAAGATCTTGAAGAATTCCTTTTGGTGGCTGAATTTAAAAGATCCCAATTCTGCCTCACCAACGAATCTGTAAGCACCATCCTACTTGCTTTCTTTGGTGGCCGTGCTTCACTCTTTAAGGTCGAGCACCTGCAAAATAGGTCGTTCAAATTCTCTGTCTCCTCCAAGGAAGTGGGTTTTTCGATCATCAATGGGGGGAACATCTCCACATCTTTACTCAATGTTAATTTCCTTCTTTGGCGCAATGGTGGTCCGAATTCTAGTTGGGAACTTGACCAATATCTTCAAGAGAAAGAAGATGAATGGACTCATGTTTTTCGTAAACATCCTCGTAAATCTTATCTTCAAGCTCTTAGATCTCCGGTGATCTATTCATATCTAGTCCCTAGGATCAATGATACACCCATGCCACGTGATAGATCATCCAATCTTGCACCATCTCCGGTGCTTGCTCGATCATCGGACACAAATGCCATCAATAGCAACTTTAATGCTCCGAAGGCGGGACCCTCGCTCGTTCAAAAGTTATTCTGCATCAGCTGCCTCCTTTCGGGCCATAACAGGCCCAGTTGCACAAATCACATTAAGTGCAGGTCTTGTAAGCGTTGGGACCACATTGCTAAGGACTACTACTCCTCGTCCCAACATAGCCCACCCACTAATTCCAGCCCAACAACCCGTCCGTCGATTGAGTTTCCAAGGAAAGAATGCACTGTTCCCACGATTGTGACTACACAGCCTTCCCATCAGCTGACCAACTGATGTCTACGCACGCTTCTACTCTTGTAGACTATGTTGGGCCTCCAAGCGCAGAGGTTTGTAGGACAGTAGCAATTTCCCTCAAGTGGATGACCTAAGGTTTATCGAACTCAGGGAAGTAGAGGTTGAAGATGGTCTCTCTCAAGCAACCCTGCAACTAAGATACAAGAAGTCTCTTGTGTCCCCAACACACCTAATACACTTGTCAGATGTATAGGTGCACTAGTTCGGCGAAGAGATGTTAAATGGCAAGTGATATGGATGGCAAAACAAGGTAATACAAATATGTAATAAAAAGTGCAGCAAGCAAACAAGTAGTAAACGTGAGCACAAACGGTATTGCAATGGTGGAAACAAGGCCTAAGGTTCATACTTTCACTAGTGGCAACTCCCAACAACATTAACATAATCGAATCACATGCTATTTCCCATAAAACATGCAAAGGGGACACACTCGGAGATCATTCCTTCGTGGTCAAGAGAGGACGAGAATTATGTAGGGCTACAAAAGCACACCTCAAAGTTCGTAGTTCTCGATCTAAGGATTTCCCAATGTCACCGCGGCCATCCAAAGAGAGTCCCAAAATCACCACAACATATCTAAAGGATAGTCAAAGACAAGCACCAAGAGACTCTCAATCTTCAATCAACACACAAGAGAGGAAATCACTCATGAAAATATTGTTCTAATCCATGTCCAATAGACCGCTGTCACCTTGGTCTCGGGGATTATACTAGATAAAGACAAGTGAGTACATCAATCCAATACATAGAGGAAGGGGAAATATCATGGGATCACCCTAGATTAACATAGCCTATGATCACAACGAAGATCACATCATGGGAGAGAGAATTGACCACATAGCTACTGGTAAGAACCTCAGCCCTGAGGAGGAACTACTCCCGCACCATGGAGGGAGGAAGCAACGTCGATGGAGATGAATCCGGGGGCACTTCCCCGTCCCGGCAGGGTGCCGGCACAGGAATTCTGGTCCCCCGAAGCTTGATGGAGATGGCGGCGGAGATCGGAATCGCGTCTGGAGAAAAGGGTTCCGGAATCAGGGTTTCCTCGACACGCTTTAAATATATGCCAAAGGGGGCCACCAGAGGGGGTCAGGGGTGCCCAGGCGCCCCCCCCCCCCGGCGCGGCCCAGGGGGGGCCGCGCCCACAGGCCGCCTGGAGCCCCTGTGGGTCCCCCCGGCTGTACTTTGGCCGCACGGTAGCTCCTGGAACGCTGTTTTTTTATATATTTTTTCTGGATTTTTCCTGGCAGTTCTCGTAATGTGAAAACCTGGAATACAAAAACAGCCGAAAACAGAAACTGGCACCGGGGTGCACTGGATTAGTAGGTTAGTCCAAATATGATCAAAAGTGTATGGAAGTGTATGAATATCATAGCAATATCACCCAAAAGTGGCATGGAGCAAGCAGAAATTATAGATACGTTTTGGACGTATCACCAACCAGGATCATCCAGTTAATGCTCCTCCGCTCTCATTCCTGATACACAGCCACCATTACCGGACCACCCAAAGCTCCACAACCCAAAAACTCATTGCTGCGTTAATCCATCCTTCTCCACCGCCATTCAACCCATCGGCTCGGACCACGATCAGCTCTCCACCCATGGCTACATTCCCCTTTGACCCAACGCCATTTCTGCCACCCAATCATCAGAGTATTCACGTGGAGGGTCGGCCAGCTAGGGTTCATGTCATCATCGGTGCTGCTCCACCCACGCATGAGGACTGGGTGATTGCCACCATTGTGCCAATGCCGAATCTGGCGGTCGCCTTCAACACTATTCATGAGGTACTCTCTGACTTTCTGACGGAAAGAGGGTTGGGGTTTTCTGAGATTGAGCCATGCCCTTTCGGCCAAGCATATGTCAGATTCAACAGTGTCTTTGATAGGGATTATTTAGTTACGAATAGTCCACATCTTTTCACGGATGTCGATGTCATCTTCCAAAAGCACAATCAAGGGTTAAAGTGGAGAAGTTTGGTCTTAAAAAGAGATGTTTGGATTCTGCTCTGTGGATATCCTTTCGACAGGAGATCTATCTAGGAAGTGAGCAATGCAGTCAATAAATCTGGGAAATTTCTTATGTGGGATCGAGTTAGAAGTATAAGGGCCAATCTCATGGTTCAAGTTAGAGTGGAGGAATTGTCAGATATACCTGTCAGTATTGTTTTGGGTGAGGGAGATAGGTTTCAGTCAGGTTCTCTCACTGTGGGAGTGGTTATCCTTCAACACCAGATTCTTGGAGCAGTACCACCAAATGAAGATCCTATCCCTCCACATGGTAATCCTCATCCTGGTCCTCCTCAAGTGAATTTCCATCCCAACCAACACAATCACTTTATGGGACCACTCTAGCAGCATGAACATGATGATCTTCATCCTCCACATGCTCAACCAAAGATTAATCATCTTAATTTGCAATTGGCTCTTAACAATGATGTTGCTGACCAAGCTATGGATGACCAACCTGCTGAGAAGGAAGAGGATGCACCCATGCCTGGTTGGGGCCATTGGGCTATGCCAATAGATCAGGAAATCCATTAGGGTGAATTCTTGGCACTCAATGATATTATGGCACCTTTAGATGAAGAACCAGCAGTTGAAGGAAATGCTAACAATAGTATTACTGTTTCTGAAGGACCATCTGATCACTCTGCCAATACTGCAGCTTCTGCCAATGGTCCCTTGGTGCCAATTCAGCAAGGTCTACCAGATTTGAACATTTCTTTTGAGCCCAATGGGCCTGGCCCACTACCACATGTTCCAGTCCACCATGCTCTACTCCCTCAACTAGACCCTAGTGCTGATTTAGACCAACCTGTACTGCTGAGACAACCAATTATTGACCTGAGCTCTGATGTAATTTTACTGAAGGAAGTGGTTGAACAAGAGGACAAATTGATGGACCCCATGCACTTAGAAATACAAGCTTCAGATCCATTTACACAGATTGAGCAGTTGGCACCTCAGGCTATAGAAACTACTGTTCATCCCACTGAACCCAACCATATCCCTGTTGCTTTGGTTGCTTCTGAAGATACCGCCCTTCTGACCAGTCAACCTCAGGATGCTGACCATGAGGGAGTCAATTTACCAGTGGAAACTGCACGTGATAACTCAGATTGCTTAACTGCCCCACCTAGTTTCCCAGTCCTTGCTTATATTAATCAAGCTCATACTATCTGCCCAGGAACACTACTCATGACTGAAATGACATGTGAGGTAGCACCAGAGGACAAAACCTCTACACCAGTTCAGACAGAAGAAGAATTTCTTGGTGCAGCAGGTGCTAAGATATGGAAAACTCATTTGGCACCATCTATTCACAACAAGGAATTTATACAGGTTCCATCTGACTAGGTTAATTTTTTGGCAGTTAATCTATTATCACCAGAAAAGTTTGAATGGGCCAAGAAATTTGTCACCTCCAAAGTATGGACTATTATTATGCAAGGATCTACTTGTCATACTTCTTTGCCCTTTGTAGTCCCTAAGAAATTCTCTACTCATGCTAATCTCACATGCATTACATCACCATCTGAACAGGCCTCTGTAGAATAGGCTAACACAGAAGAATCTGAACCTACAGAAGTGACATCTGCATCCTCCACATCAGCACTGTAGAACAAGAAAAAGAGGAAGGACAAAATTCCATTGGTTGAGACTGAGGTAAGGAGAAGTTGTAGACTTCAGAAGCTATGTGAAGTTATAAACAATCAGTTTGTCTGGACAAATATTGCCTTGCTTGCTCTACTAAGCCACCCACTGTTACTGCTAAAGTGGTTAAAAGTCTTGACACCTCATTTTGCAAAGTTACTAACATGGACACCACTCAAGAGATCATGTCCAAGAGACCCAAGAAGATCAAAGGTGCATGCTCCGTGCAGGGGGGAGCAAAAATTCCAAGGAGCCTGGCAAGAAATGGATTTAGTCCAACTTATCTCTTTATTAGGTGTAGTCTTTTGTGTACTGAGATGCTTACCAGAGATGTTTTCAGTTTGGTATGTGAGGTGGTATGACACTTGTAAGAGACTTTTTAAATCTACTTCTGCCATGTATGACTGTATGAAAAGTGGACCAGTTTTGCTCTTGTACTGGACTCATGGAAAGTGGCTCCTCTTTTCCCAGTTACATGCCCCCAACATTATGTTGGAAATATGCCCTAGAGGCAATAATAAAAGGATTATTATTATATTTCGTTGTTCGTGATAATTGTCTATTATTCATGCTTGAATTGTATTGTACGGAAACAGCGATACATGTGTGAATACATAGACCACAACGTGTCCCTGGTAAGCCTCTAGTTACTAGCTCGTTGATCAACAGATGGTCACGGTTTCCTGACCATGGACATTGGATGTCATTGATAACGGGATCACATCATTAGGAGAATGATGTGATGGACAAGACCCAATCCTAAGCCTAGCACGAGATCGTATAGTTCGTAATGCTTAAGCTTTTCCAGTGTCAAGTATCTGTTCCTTAGACCATGAGGTTGTGCAACTCCCGGATACCGTAGGAATACTTTGGGTGTGCCAAACATCACAACGTAACTGGGTGGCTATAAAGGTACGCAACGGGTATCTCCGAAAGTGTCTGTGGGGTTGGCACGAACCGAGACTCGGAATTGTCACTCCGTATGACGGAGAGGTATCTCTGGGCCCACTCGGTAAGACATCATCATAATGAGCTCAAAGTGACTAAGGAGTTAGTCACGGGATGATGGATTACAGAACGAGTAACGAGACTTGCCATGACGAGATTGAACAAGGTATCGGGCATACCGACGATCGAATCTCGGGCAAGTACCGTACCGATAGACGAAGGGAATAACATACGGGATTAAGTGAATCCTTGACATAGTGGTTCATCCGATGAGATCATCGAGGAACACGTGGGAACCAACATGGGTATCCAGATCCCGCTGTTGGTTATTGACCGGAGAGTCGTCTCGGTCATGTCTGCGTGTCTCCCGAACCCGTAGGGTCTACACACTTAAGGTTCGGTGACGCTAGGGTTGTAGAGATATATGCACACGGAAATCCAAATGTTGTTCGGAGTCCTGGATGAGATCTCGGACGTCACGAGGAGTTTTGGAATGGTCCGGAGGTAAAGAATGATATATAGGAAGTCCAGTTTCGGCCATCGGGAGAATTCTGGGGGTCACAGGTAGTGTACCGGGACCACCGGAAGGGTCCCGGGGGTCCACCGGGTGGGGCCACCAATCCCGGAGGGGCCCGTGCACCGTAGGGGGAGGGGGACCAGCCCCTAGTGGGCTGGCGCACCCCTCATGGGCTCCCCCCATGCGCCTAGGGTTTAACCCTAGGGGTGGGGGCGCCCCCTTTGGCTTGGGGGGGTAAGAAACCCCCCCTGGCCGCCGCCCCCTAGGAGATTGGATCTCCTAGGGCCGGCGCCCCCTCTGGCCCCCTATATATAGTGGGGGGAGAGAGGGCAGCCGCACCTCAGCCCCTG
>LR738713.1:381635634-381678780 GCA_902687465.1 Secale cereale
GCGCCCCCCCCCCCCCCCCCCCCGTTACACCTCCAACTCCTCCCGCAGGGTCTCGGCGAAGCCCTGCAGTTTTTCCCATTGCATCCACCACACGCCGTCGTGCTACTGGATCTCCGTCAACCTCTCCTCCCCCCTTGCTGGATCAAGAAGGAGGAGACGTCGCTGTACCGTACGTGTGTTGAACGCGGAGGTGCCGTCCGTTCGGCGCTGGGATCATCGGTGACGAGGATCACGACGAGTACGACTCCATCATCCACGTTCCTTCAAACGCTTACGCACGCAATCTACAAAGGGTATGTAGATGCACTCCTTTATGCTCGTTGCTAGAAGACTCCTTAGATTGATCTTGATGAAGCGTAGGAATTTTTTTGAATTCTGCTACATTCCCCAACAATGGCATCTGAGCTAGGTCTTTGCGTAGCATCTTGCACGAGTAGAACACAAACAAGTTGTGGGCGTTGATTTTGTTCAATTCTCTTGCCGTTACTAGTCCAATCTTGATTCGGCGGCATCGTGGGATGAAGCGGCCCGGACCGACCTAACACGTACGCTTACGTGAGACTGGTTCCACCGACAGACATGCACTAGTTGCATAAGGTGGCTGGCGGGTGTCTGTCTCTCCCACTTTAGTCGGATCGGATTCGATGAAAAGGGTCCTTATGAAGCGTAAATAGAAATTGACATATCACGTTGTGGATTTGGCGTAGGTAAGAAATGTTCTTGCTAGAAACCTATTGAAGCCACGTAAAAACTTGCAACAACAATTAGAGGACGTCTAACTTGTTCTTGCAGCATGTGCTATGTGATGTGATATGGCCCAGAAGATGTGATGAATGATATATGTGATGTATGAGATTGATCATGTTCTTGTAATATGGAATCACGACTTGCATGTCGATGAAAATGACAACCGGCAGGAGCCATAGGAGTTGTCTTATTTATTGTATGACCTGCGTGTCACTGAATAACGCCATGTAATTACTTTACTTTATTGCTAAACGTTAGCCATAGTGGTAGAAGTAATAGTTGGCGAGACGAGTTCATGGAGACACGATGATGGAGATCATGGTGTCATGCCGGTGACAAAGATGATCATGGTGCCCCGAAGATGGAGATCAAAGGAGCAAAATGATATTGGCCATATCATGTCACTTTATTTGATTGCATGTGATGTTTATCATGTTTACGCATCTTGTTTACTTAGAACGACGGTAGTAAATAAGATGATCTCTCACTAAAATTTCAAGAATTGTGTTCCCCCTAACTGTGCACCGTTGCTAAGGATCGTTGTTCTGAAGCACCACATGATGATCGGGTGTGATAGGCTCTAATGTTCGCATACGACGGGTGTAAGACAGATTTACACAAGCAAAACACTTAGGGTTCACTTGACGAGCCTAGCATGTACAGACATGGCCTCGGAACACGGAAGACCGAAAGGTCGAACATGAGTCGTATAGAAGATGCGATCAACATGAAGATGTTCACCGTTGATGACTAGTCCGTCTCACGTGATGATCGGACACGGGTAGTCGATTCGGATCATGTATTACTTAGATAACTAGAGAGATGTCAATTTGAGTGGGAGTTCATTAAATTTGATTAGATGAACTTAATTGTCATGAACTTAGTCTAAATTCTTTACAATATGTCTTGTAGATCAAATGGCCCACGCTCATGTTACCCTCAACTTCAACGCGTTCCTAGAGAAAACTAAGCTGAAAGACGATGGTAGCAACTATACGGATTGGGTCCATAACATGAGGATCATCCTCATAGCTGCCAAGAAAAATTATGTCCTAGAAGCACCGCTAGGTGACGCTCCCTCCCCGGCAAACCAAGATGTTATGAACGCTTGGCAGTCGCGTTGTGATGATTACTCCCTGGTTCAGTGCGGCATGCTCTACAGCTTAGAATCGGGGCTCCAAAAGCGTTTTGAGCACCACGGAGCATATGAGATGTTCCAAGAGCTGAAAATGGTTTTCCAGGCTCATGCCCGAGTTGAGAGATATGATGTCTCCAACGCATTCTACAGTTGTAAGATAGAGGAAAATAGTTCTGTCAGCGAGCATATACTCAAGTTATCTGGGTTGCACAACCGCTTGTCTCAGTTGGGAATGAATCTCCCTGACGAAGCGGTCGTTAACAGAATCCTTCAGTCGCTCCCACCTAGCTACAAGAGCTTCGGGTTGAACTTCAATATGCAAGGGATGGAGAAGTCCATTCCCGAGGTGTATTCAATGCTGAAATCAGCGGAGGTGGAGATCAAGAAAGAGCATCAAGTGTTGATGGTGAATAAAACCACTAAGTTCAAGAAGGGCAAGGGTAAGAAGAACTTCAAGAAGGACGGCAAAGGAGTTGCCGCGCCCGGTAAGCCAGTTACCGGGAAGAAGCCAAAGTATGGACCCAAGCCTGAGACTGAGTGCTTTTATTGCAACGGAACGGCTCACTGGAAGCGGAACTGCCCCAAATATTTAGCAGACAAGAAGGCCGGCAACGTCAAAGGTATATGTGATATACATGTTATTGACGTGTACCTTACCAGCGCTCGTAGTAGCTCCTGGGTATTCGATACCGGTGCAGTTTCTCACATTTGTAACTCAAAGCAGGAGCTGCGAAATAAACAGAGACTGGCGAAGGACGAGGTGACGATGCGCGTCGGGAATGGTTCCAAGGTCGATGTGATCGCCGTCGGCACGCTACCTCTACATCTACCCTCGGGATTAGTTTTAAACCTTAATAATTGTTATTTAGTACCAGCTTTGAGCATGAACATTGTATCTCGATCTCGTTTGATGCGAGATGGCTACTCATTTAAATCCGAGAATAATGGTTGTTCTATTTATTTGAGAGATATGTTTTATGGTCATGCACCGCTGGTCAATGGTTTATTTTTTATGAATCTCGAACGTGATGATACACATATTCATAGTGTGAATGCCCAAAGATGTAAAGTTGACAATGATAGTCCCACATACTTGTGGCATTACCGCCTTGGTCATATTGGTGTCAAACGTATGAAGAAGCTCCATGCAGATGGACTTCTGGAGTCTCTTGATTATGAATCATTTGACACGTGCGAACCATGGCTCTTGGGCAAGATGACCAAGACTCCGTTCTCCGGAACAATGGAGCGAGCAACCAACTTATTGGAAATCATACATACCGATGTGTGCGGTCCAATGAGTGTTGAGGCTCGCGGAGGCTATCGTTATGTTCTCACCCTCACAGATGACTTGAGTAGATATGGGTATGTCTACTTGATGAAGCACAAGTCTGAGACCTTTGAAAAGTTCAAGGAATTTCAGAATGAGGTTGAGAATCAACGTGACAGAAAAATAAAGTTCTTGCGATCGGATCGTGGGGGTGAATATTTAAGTCATGAATTTGGCACGCACCTAAGGAACTGTGGAATTGTTTCACAATTGACACCGCCCGGAACACCTCAGCGTAATGGTGTGTCCGAACGTCGAAATCGTACCCTGTTGGACATGGTGCGATCTATGATGTCTCTCACCGACTTACCGCTATCTTTTTGGGGTTATGCTTTAGAGACTGCCACATTCACTTTAAATAGGGCTCTGTCTAAATCACCGTATGAACTTTGGTTTGGCAAGAAAGCTAAGCTGTCGTTTCTGAAAGTTTGGGGTTGCGATGCTTATGTCAAGAAACTTCAACCTGAAAAGCTCGAACCCAAATCGGAAAAATGCGTCTTCATAGGATACCCAAAGGAAACGATTGGGTACACCTTCTACCTCAGATCTAAAGGCAAGGTCTTTGTTGCCAAGAATGGATCCTTTCTGGAGAAAGAGTTTCTCTCGAAAGAAGTGAGTGGGAGGAAAGTAGAACTTGATGAGGTGACAGTCACCCCTCCCGAACCAAAAAGTAGCGCAGCGCAGGAAATTATTCCTGATGTGCCTACACCGACAAGGGAGAAAGTTAATGATGATGATCATGAAGATACAGATCAAGTTACTACTGAACTTCGAAGGTCCACAAGGACACGTTCCGCACCAGAGTGGTACGGCAACCCTATCATGGAAATCATGTTGTTAGACAACGGTGAACCTTCGAACTATGAAGAAGCGATGGCGGACCCGGATTCCAATAAATGGCTTGAAGCCATGAAATCCGAGATAGGATCCATGTATGAAATTATTCGCTTTAATTATGTGATCAAAGCGTTTGGCTTTATACAGACTTGGGGAGAAGCCTGTATCTACAAGAAAGTGAGTGGGAGCTCTGTAGCATTTCTCATATTATATGTGGATGACATATTGCTGATGGGAAATGATATAGAATTCTTGGAAAGCATAAAGGCCTATTTGAATAAGAGTTTTTCAATGAAGGACCTTGGAGAAGCTACTTACATATTAGGCATCAAAATCTATAGAGATAGATCAAGACGCCTCATTGGTCTTTCACAAAGCACATACCTTGACAAGATATTGAAGAAGTTCAATATGGAGCAGTCCAAGTGTTTTACAAGGTATGAGATTGAGCACGGCTCAGTCCCCGACCATGGCAGAAGATAGAGAGAAGATGAGGGTCATCCCCTATGCCTCGGCCATAGGCTCTATTATGTATGCCATGTTGTGTACCAGACCTGATGTGAACCTTGCCATAAGTTTGGCAGGGAGGTACCAAAGTGATCCCGGTATGGAACATTGAACAGCGGTCAAGAACATACTGAAGTACCTGAAGAGGACTAAGGATATGTGTCTCATTTATGGAGGTGACGAAGAGCTCGTCGTAAAGGGTTGCGTCGATGCTAGCTTCGACACAGATCTGGATGACTCCAAGTCACAAGCCGGATACGTGTATATTTTGAATGGTGGAGCAGTCAGCTGGTGCAGTTGCAAGCAGAGCGTCGTGGCGCATTCTACATGTGAAGCGGAGTACATAGCTGCTTGCGAAGCAGCGCAAGAAGGAGTCTGGATGAAGGAGTTCATCACCGACCTAGGAGTCATTCCAAGCGTGTCAAGCCCGATGACTCTCTTCTATGACAACACTTGAGCTATTGCCATTGCCAAGGAGCCCAGGTTTCACAAGAAGACCAAGCACATCAAGCACCGTTTCAACTCCATCCGGAATTATGTTCAAGATGGAGACATAGATATTTGTAAAGTGCATACGGATCTGAATGTTGCAGACCCGTTGACTAAACCTCTTCCACCGGCAAAACATGATCAACACCAGAACTCTATGGGTGTTCGATTCATCACAATGTAACTAGATTATTGACTCTAGTGCAAGTGGGAGACTGTTGGAAATATGCCCTAGAGGCAATAATAAAAGGATTATTATTATATTTCCTTGTTCATGATAATTGTCTGTTATTCATGCTTGAATTGTATTGTACGGAAACAGCGATACATGTGTGAATACATAGACCACAACGTGTCCCTGGTAAGCCTCTAGTTACTAGCTCGTTGATCAACACATGGTCACGGTTTCCTGACCATGGACATTGGATGTCATTGATAACGGGATTACATCATTAGGAGAATGATGTGATGGACAAGACCCAATCCTAAGCCCAGCACGAGATCATATAGTTCGTAATGCTTAAGCTTTTCCAGTGTCAAGTATCTGTTCCTTAGACCATGAGGCTGTGCAACTCCCGGATACCGTAGGAATACTTTGGGTGTGCCAAACGTCACAACGTAACTGGGTGGCTATAAAGGTACGCAACGGGTATCTCCGAAAGTGTCTGTGGGGTTGGCACGAACCGAGACTCGGATTTGTCACTCCGTATGACGGAGAGGTATCTCTGGGCCCACTCGGTAAGACATCATCATAATGAGCTCAAAGTGACTAAGGAGTTAGTCACGGGATGATGGATTACAGAACGAGTAACGAGACTTGCCATGACGAGATTGAACAAGGTATCGGGCATACCGACGATCGAATCTCGGGCAAGTACCGTACCGATAGACAAAGGGAATAACATACGGGATTAAGTGAATCCTTGACATAGTGGTTCATCCGATGAGATCATCGAGGAACACGTGGGAACCAACATGGGTATCCAGATCCCGCTGTTGGTTATTGACCGGAGAGTCGTCTCGGTCATGTCTGCGTGTCTCCCGAACCCGTAGGGTCTACACACTTAAGGTTCGGTGACGCTAGGGTTGTAGAGATATATTCACACGGAAATCTGAATGTTGTTCGGAGTCCCGGATGAGATTCCGGATGTCACGAGGAGTTCCGGAATAGTCCGAAGGTAAAGAATGATATATAGGAAGTCCAGTTTCGGCCATCGGGAGAATTCCGGGGGTCACCGGTAGTGTACCGGGACCACCGGAAGGGTCCCGGGGGTCCACCGGGTGGGGCCACCCATCCCGGAGGGGCCCGTGGGCCGTAGGGGGAGGGGGACCAGCTCCTAGTGGGTTGGCGCACCCCTCATGGGCTCCCCCCCATGCGCCTAGGGTTAAACCCTAGGGGTGGGGGTGCCCCCTTTGGCTTGGGGGGTAAGAACCCCCCCCCCCCTGGCCGCCGCCCCCCTAGGAGATTGGATCTCCTAGGGCCGGCGCCCCCCTGGGCCCCTATATATAGTGGGGGGGAGAGAGGGCAGCCGTACCTCAGCCCCTGGCGCCTCCTCCCCCCCGTTACACCTCCAACTCCTCCCGCAGGGTCTCTGAAGGAAATATGCCCTAGAGGCAATAATAAAGTTATTATTTATTTCCTTATATCATGATAAATGTTTATTATTCATGCTAGAATTGTATTAATCGGAAACTTAGTACATGTGTGAATACATAGACAAAACAGAGTGTCCCTAGTATGCCTCTACTAGACTAGCTCATTGATCAAAGATGGTTATGTTTCCTAGCCATAGACATGAGTTGTCATTTGATCAACGGGATCACATCATTAGGAGAATGATGTGATGGACAAGATCCATCTGTTAGCTTAGCACTATGATCGTTTAAGTTTTACTGCTATTGCTTTCTTCATGACTTATACATGTTCCTATGACTATGAGATTATGCAACTCCCGAATACCAGAGGAACACTTTGTGTGCTACCAAACGTCACAACGTAACTGGGTGATTAGAAAGGTACTCTACAGGTGTCTCCGAAGGTACTTGTTGGGTTGGCGTATTTCGAGATTAGGATTTGTCACTCCGATTGTCGGAGAGGTATCTCTGGGCCCACTCGGTAATGCACATCACTATAAGCCTTGTAAGCATTGTAGCTAATGAGTTAGTTGCGGGATGATGTATTACAGAACGAGTAAAGAGACTTGCCGGTAACGAGATTCAACTAGGTATTGAGATACCGACGATCGAATCTCGGGCAAGTAACATACCGATGACAAAGGGAACAACGTATGTTGTTATGCGGTTTGACCGATAAAGATATTTGTAGAATATGTGGGAGCCAATATGAGCATCCAGGTTCTGCTATTGGTTATTGACCGGAGACGTGTCTCGGTCATGTCTACATAGTTCTCGAACCCATAGGGTCCGCACGCTTAAGGTTTCGATGACAGTTTTATTATGAGTTTATGAGTTTTGATGTACCGAAGGAGTTCGGAGTCCCGGATGAGATCGGGGACATGACGGGGAGTCTCGAAATGGTCGAGACGTAAAAATCGATATATTGGACGACTATATTCGGACATCGGAAAGGTTCCGAGTGATTCGGGTATTTTCGGAGTACCGGGGAGTTACGGGAATAGAAGAGAGAGGCCAAAAGGAAGGAGGCGCGCGCCCCCCTTCTGGTTCGAATTGGACAAGGGGTGCAGCCCCCTTTTCCTTCTCCCTCTCCCCTCTTTCCTTCTCTCCTACTCCGGAAAGAAAAGGGGAATCCTACTAGGACTTGGGAGTCCTAGTAGGACTCCCCACACTTGGCGCGCCCCCTCTAGGGCCGGCCTCTCCCTCCCTCCTTTATATACGGGGGCAAGGGGGCACCTCTAGACACAACAATTGATCTCTTGATCTCTTAACCGTGTGCGGTGCCCCCCTCCACCATAGTTCTCCTCGATAATATTATAGCGGTGCTTAGGCGAAGCCCTGCGATGGTAGAACATCAAGATCGTCACCACGCCGTCGTGCTGACGGAACTCTCCCTCAACACTCGGCTGGATCGGAGTTCGAGGGACGTCATCGAGCTGAACGTGTGCAAGAACTCGGAGGTGTCATAGTTTCGGTGCTCGATCGGTCGGGCCGTGAAGACGTACGACTACATCAACCGCGTTGTTCTAACGCTTCCGCTTTCAGTCTACGAGGGTACGTAGACACACTCTCCCCTCTCGTTGCTATGCATCTGGTAGATAGATCTTGCGTGATCGTATGAAAATTTTAAAATACTACGTTCCCCAACAGTGGTATCAGAGCCAGGTCTATGCGTAGATGATATGCACGGGTAGAACACAAGTGAGTTGTGGACGATACTAGTCATACTGCTTACCAGCATGTCATACTTTGATTCGGCGGTATTGTTGGATGAAGCGGCCCGGACCGACATTACGCGTACGCTTACGCGAGACTGGTTCTACCGACGTGCTTTGCACACAGGTGGCTGGCGGGTGTCAGTTTCTCCAACTTTAGTTGAATCAAGTGTGGCTACGCCCGGTCCTTGTGAAGGTTAAAACATCACATACTTGACGAAATATCGTTGTTGTTTTGTATGCGTAGGTAAGAACGGTTCTTGCTAAGCCCGTAGCAGCCACGTAAAACTTGCAACAACAAAGTAGAGGACGTCTAACTTGTTTTTGCAGGGCATGTTGTGATGTGATATGGTCAAGACATAATGAGTTATACGGTTTTGTATGAGATGATCATGTTTTATAAAGTTATCGGCAACTGGCAGGAGCCACATAGTTGTCGCTTTATTGTATGAAATGCAATCGCCATGTAATTGCTTTACTTTATCACTAAGCGGTAGCGATAGTCGTAGAAGCAATAGTTGGCGAGACGACAACGATGCTACGATGGAGATCAAGGTGTCGCGCCGGTGACGAAGGTGATCATGACGGTGCTTTGGAGATGGAGATCAAAAGCACAAGATGATGATGGCCATATCATGTCACATATTTTGATTGCATGTGATGTTTATCTTATTATGCTTCTTATTTTGCTTAGTACGGCGGTAGCATTATAAGATGATCCCTTACAAAATTTCAAGGTATAAGTGTTCTCCCTGAGTATGCACCGTTGCGAAAGTTCGTCGTGCCGAGACACCACGTGATGATCGGGTGTGATAAGCTCTATGTTCAAATACAACGGGTGTAAGCGAGTTTTACACACGCAGAATACTCGGGTTAAACTTGACGAGCCTAGCATATGCAGATATGGCCTCGGAACACTAGAGACCGAAAGGTCGAGCGTGAATCATATAGTAGATATGATCAACATAAGATGTTCACCATTGAAAACTACTCCATCTCACGTGATGATCGGACATGGTTTAGTTGATTTGGATCACGTGATCATTTAGATGACCAGAGGGATGTTGATACGTCCAAAACGTATCTATAATTTCTGCTTGCTCCATGCTTCTTTTGTGTGATATTGCTATGATATTTATGCACTTCCATACACTTTTGATCATATTTGGACTAACCTATTAACTCAGTGCACCCCAGTGCCAGTTTCTGTTCTCTACTGTTTTTGTATTTCAGGTTTTCCCATTACTTAAATTGCCAGAAAAATTCCGGGAAAAATATATAAAAAATCAGCGCTCCAGAAGCTTCCACGCGCGAGAAGTGGGGCCAGAGGGGAGCCAGGGGCAGCCCAGGCGGCCTGCCCACGTGGCCCCACCCCTGGCCGCGCCGGGGGGGCGCCTAGGCCCCCCTCTCCGCCTCTGGTGACCCCCTTTGGCATATATTTACCTCCCGTCGCGGAAACCCTGATTCCAGAACCCTTTTCTCAAGAAGCTATTCCGATCACCGCCGTCATCGCCACCAAGTTTCGGGGGACCAGAATTCCTGTGCCGGCATCCTGCCGGGACGGGGAAGTGCCCCCGGATTCATCTCCATCGACGTTGCTTCCTCCCTCCATGATGCGGGAGTAGTTCCTCCTCGGGGCTGAGGTTTCTACCAGTATCTATGTGGTCAATTCTCTCTCCCATGATGTGATCTTCGTTGTGATCATAGGCTATGTTAATCTAGGGTGATCCCATGATATTTCCCCTTCCTCTATGTATTGGATTGATGTACTCACTTGTCTTTATCTAGTATAATCCCCGAGACCAAGGTGACAGCGGTCTATTGGACATGGATTAGAAGAATATTTTCATGAGTGATTTCCTCTTTTGTGTGTTGATTGAAGATTGAGAGTCTCTTGGTGCTTGTCTTTGACTATCCTTGAGATATGTTGTGGTGATTGTGGTACTCTCTTTGGATGGCCGCGGTGACATTGGGAAATCCATAGATAGAGAACTACGAACTTAGAGGTGTGCTTTTGTAGCCCTACATAATTCTCGTCCTCTCTTGACCACAAAGGAATGACCTCCGAGTGCGTCCCCATTGCATGTTTTATGGGAAATATCATGTGATTCGATTATGTTAATGTTGTTGGGAGTTGCCACTAGTGAAAGTATGAAGCCTAGGCCTTGTTTCCACCATTGCAATACCATTTGTGCTCATGTTTACCACTTGTTTGCTTGCTGCACTTTTTATTACAGATTTATATTACTTTGCCTTGCCACTCCTATCATCCATATTTTACCATCTCTTCGCCGAACTAGTGCACCTATACAACTCCTAGTTGTATTAGGTGTGTTGGGGACACAAGAGACTTCTTGTATCTTGATTGTAGGGTTGCTCGAAAGGGGTATGTTCAACCTCCACTTCCCTGAGTTCGATAAACCTTGGGTTACTCACTTAAGGGAAATTTGCTGCTGTCCTACAAACCTCTGCTCTTGGAGGCCCAACACTGTCTACAAGAATAGAAGCGTGTGTAGACATCAGATGGCTATCTAAGTGGGAGTTCTTCAAGTAATATGATTAATTGAACTTTAATTTATCATGAACTTAGTCCTGGTAGTATTTGCATATCTATGTTGTAGATCAATAGCTCGCGATGTAGCTCCCCGTTTATTTTATATGTTCCTAGAGAAATATAAGTTGAAAGATGTTAGTAGCAATGATGCGGACTAGGTCCGTGATCTGAGGATTATCCTCATTGCTGCACAGAAGTATTATGTCCTTGATGCACCGCTAGGTGATGAACCTATTGCAGGAGCAGATGCAGACGTTATGAATGTTTGGCAAGCTCGGTATGATGACTACTTGATAGTTTAGTGCGCCATGCTTTACGGCTTATAACCGAGACTTGAAAAACGTTTTGAACGCCACGGAGCATATGAGATGTTCCATGAGTTGAAATTAGTATTTTCATACTCATGCCCGTGTTGAGAGGTATGAGACCTTTGACAGTACTTTGCCTACAAGATGGAGGAGAATAGCTCAACCGATGAGCATGTGCTCAGATTGTCTGGGTACTACAATTGCTTGAATCAAGTGGGAATTTATCTTCCAAATAAGATAGTAATTGACAAAGTTCTCTAGTCACTATCACCAAGTTAGTAGAACTTCGTGATGAACTATAATATGCAAGGGATGACGAAAGTAATTCCCGAGCTCTTCGCGATGCTGAAATCAGCGAAGGTAGAAATCAAGAAAGAACATCAAGTGTTGATTGTTAACAAGACCACTTGTTTCAAGTAAAGGGCAAAGGGATAGAAGGGGAACTTCAAGAAGAATGACAAGCAAGTTTTCACTTCCATGAAGAAACCCAAAGATAAACTCAAGCCTGAAACTAAGTGCTTCTACTGCAAAGGAAATAGTCACTAGAAGTGGAACTGCCCTAGATACTTGGCGGATAAGAAGGATGGCAAAGTGAACAACGGTATATTTTGATATACAGATTATTGATGTGTACTTTACTAGTGTTCATAGCAACCCCTGGGTATTTGATACCGGTTCAATTGC
Organism: Secale cereale; assembly: GCA_902687465.1. NCBI lineage: Eukaryota > Viridiplantae > Streptophyta > Magnoliopsida > Poales > Poaceae > Secale > Secale cereale. The sequence continues at coordinate 381,647,579 of LR738713.1, forward strand.
TAAAGTTAGTAACTCGAAACGAGAGTTGCAGAATGAACAGAGACTAGTTAAAGGTGAAGTGACGATGTGTGTTGGAAGTGGTTCCAAGATTGATATGATCATCATCGCACACTCCCTATACTTTCGGAATTAGTGTAGAACATAAATAAATGTTATTTGGCATTTGCGTTGAGCATGAATATGATTTGATCATGTTTGTTGCAATACGGTTATTCATTTAAAGTCATAGAATAATTGTTATTCTGTTTACATGAATAAAGCCTTCGATGGTCATACACCCAATGAAAAATAGTTTGTTGGATCTCGATCGTAGTGATACACATATTCATAATATTGAAGCCAAAAGATGCAAGGTTAATAATGATAGTGCAAATTATTTGTGGCACTGTCGTTTAGGTCATATTGGTGTAAAGCGCATGAAGAAACTCCATAGTGATGGACTTTTGGAATCACTTGATTATGAATCGCTTGGTACTTGCGAACCATGCCTCATGGGCAAGATGACTAAAACTCCGTTCTCCGGAACAATGGAGCAAGCAACTGATTTATTGGAAATCATACATACTGATGTATGTGGACCGATGAGTGTTAAGGCTCGCGGCGAGTATCGTTATTTTCTGACCTTCACTGATGATTTGAGCAGATATGGGTATATCTACTTAATGAAACACAAGTCTGAAACATTTGAAAAGTTCAAAGAATTCCAGAGTGAAGTAGAGAATCATCGTCACAAGAAAATAAAGTTCCTACGATCTGATCATGGAGGTGAATATTTGAGTTACGAGTTTGGTCTTCATTTGAAACAATGTGGAATAGTTTCACAACTCACGCCACCCGGAACACCACAGAGTAATGGTGTGTCCGAATGTTGTGACCGTACTTTATTAGATATGGTGCGATCTATGATGTCTCTTACCGATTTACCACTATCGTTTTGGGTTATGCATCAGAGACAGCTGCGTTCACGTTCAATAGGGCAATATCTAAATCCGTTGAGACGACACGTTATGAACTGTGGTTTGGCAAGAAACCAAAGTTGTCGTTTCTTGAAGTTTGGGGCTGCGATGCTTATGTGAAAAAGCTTCAACCTGATAAGCTCGAACCCAAGTCGGAGAAATGTGTCTTCATAGGATACCCAAAGGAGACTGTTGGGTACACCTTCTATCACAGAACCGAAGGCAAGATATTCGTTGCTAAGAATGGATCCTTTCTAGAGAAGGAGTTTCTCTCGAAAGAAGTGAATGGGAGGAAAGTGGAACTTGATGAGGTAATTGTACCTTCTCCCGAATTGGAAAGTAGTACATCACACAAACCAGTTTCAGTGATTCCTACACCAATTAGTGAGGAAGCTAATGATGATGATCATGAAACTTTGGATCAAGTTACTACTGAACTTCGTAGATCAACCAGAGTACGTTCCGCGCCAGAGTGGTACGGCAACCCGCATCTGGAAGTCATGTTACTAGACCATGATGAACCTACAAACTATGAGGAAGCAATGATGAGCCCAGATTCCGCAAAATGGCTTGAGGCCAGGAAATCTGAGATGGGATCGTTGTATGAGAACAAAGTGTGGACTTTGGTTGACTTGTCCGATGATCGGCAAGCCATCGAAAATAAATGGATCTAAAAGAGGAAGACCGACGCTGACAGTAATGTTACTGTTTACAAAGCTCGACTTTTTGTGAAAGGTTTTCGACAAGTTCAAGGAGTTGACTACGATGAGATTTTCTCGCCCGTAGCGATGCTTAAGTCTGTCTGAATCATGTTAGCAATGGCCGCATTTTATGATTGTGAAATCTGGCAAATGGATGTCAAAACTGCATTCCTGAATGGATATCTTAAAGAAGAGTTGTATATGATGCAACCAGAAGGTTTTGTCGATCCTAAAGGTGCTGACAAAGTGTGCTAGCTCCAGCGATCCATCTATGGACTGGTGCAAGCATCTCAGAGTTGGAATATACGCTTTGATAAGTTGATCAAAGCATATAGTTTTATACAGACTTGCGGTGAAGCCTGTATTTACAAGAAAGTGAGTAGGAGCACTATAGACTTTTTGATAAGTATATGTGAATGACATATTGTTGATCAGAAATGATGTAGAAATTTTCTGGAAAGCATAAAGGAGTATTTGAAAGGAGTTTTTTTCAAAGAAAAACCTCGGTAAAGCTGCTTACATATTGAGCCTCAAGATCTATAGAGATAGATCGAGATGCTTGATAAAGTTTTTCAATAAATACATACCTTGACAAGCTTTTGAAGTAGTTCAAAATGGATCAGTCAGAGAAGGAGTTCTTGCCTGAGTTGTAAGGTATGAAGTTGAGTAAGACTCAAAGCCCGACCTCGGCAAAAGATAGAGAAATAATGAAAGTCATTCCCTATGCCTCAGTCATAGGTTCTATAAAGTATGCCATGTTGTGTACCAAACTTGTTGTGTACCTTACCATGAGTTCGGCAAGAAGGTACAAAAGTGATCCAGGAGTAGATCACTGGACAACGGTCAAAATTATCCTTAGTTACTGGATGACTAAGGAAATGTTTCTCGATTATAGAGGTGATAAAGAGTTCGTCGTAAAGAGTTACGCCAATGCAAGCTTTACACTAATCCAGATGATTCTAAGTATCAATTTGGATGCGTATTAAAAGTGGGAGCAATTAGCTAGAGTAGCTCCATGCAGAGCATTGTAGACATAGAAATTTGCAAAATACATACGGATCTCAATGTAACAGATCCGCTGACTAAACTTCTCTCACGAAGCAAATCATGATCACACCTTAGTACTCTTTGGGTGTTAATCACATGAGGATGTGAACTAGATTGTTGACTCTAGTAAACCCTTTGGGTATTGGTCACATGGCGATGAGAACTATGGGTGTTAGTCACATGGCGATGTGAACTATTGGTGTTAATCACATGGTGATGTGATCTAGATTATTGACTCTAGTGCAAGTGGGAGACTGAAGGAAATATGCCCTAGATGCAATAATAAAGTTATTATTTATTTCCTTATATCATGATAAATGTTTATTATTCATGCTAGAATTGTATTAACCGGAAACTTAGTACATGTGTGAATACATAGACAAAACATAGTGTCCCTAGTATGCCTCTACTAGACTAGCTCATTGATCAAAGATGGTTATGTTTCCTAGCCATAGACATGAGTTGTCATTTGATCAACGGGATCACATCATTAGGAGAATGATGTGATGGACAAGACCCATCCGTTAGCTTAGCACTATGATCGTTTAAGTTTTACTGCTATTGCTTTCTTCATGACTTATACATGTTCCTATGACTATGAGATTATGCAACTCCCGAATAACAGAGGAACACTTTGTGTGCTACCAAACGTCACAACGTAACTGGGTGATTATAAAGGTACTCTATAGGTGTCTCCGAAGGTACTTGTTGGGTTGGCGTATTTCGAGATTAGGATTTGTCACTCCGATTGTCGGAGAGGTATCTCTGGGCCCACTCGGTAATGCACATCACTATAAGCCTTGCAAGCATTGCAGCTAATGAGTTAGTTGCGGGATGATGTATTACAGAACGAGTAAAAAGACTTGCCGGTAACGAGATTCAACTAGGTATTGAGATACCGACGATCGAATCTCGGGCAAGTAACATACCGATGACAAATGGAACAACGTATGTTGTTATGCGGTTTGACCGATAAAGATATTCGTAGAATATGTGGGAGCCAATATGAGCATCCAGGTTCTGCTATTGGTTATTGACCGGAGACGTGTCTCGGTCATGTCTACATAGTTCTCGAACCCTTAGGGTCCGCACGCTTAAGGTTTCGATGACAGTTTTATTATGAGTTTATGAGTTTTGATGTACCGAAGGAGTTCGGAGTCCCGGATGAGATCGGGGACATGACGAGGAGTCTCGAAATGGTCGAGACGTAAAAATCGATATATTGGACGACTATATTCGGACATCGGAAAGGTTCCGAATGATTCGGGTATTTTCGGAGTACCGGAGAGTTACGGGAATAGAAGAGAGAGGCCAAAAGGAAGGAGGCGCGCGCCCCCTTCTGGTCCGAATTGGACAAGGGGTGCAGCCCCCTTTTCCTTCTCCCTCCCCCCCTCTTTCCTTCTCTCCTACTCCGGAAAGGAAAGGGGAATCCTACTAGGACTTGGGAGTCCTAGTAGGACTCCCCACACTTGGCGCGCCCCCTCTAGGGCCGGCCTCTCCCTCCCTCCTTTATATACGGGGGCAAGGGGGCACCTCTAGACACAACAATTGATCTCTTGATCTCTTAGCCGTGTGCGATGCCCCCCTCCACCATAGTTCTCCTCGATAATATTATAGCGGTGCTTAGGCGAAGCCCTGCGATGGTAGAACATCAAGATCGTCACCACGCCGTCGTGCTGACGGAACTCTCCCTCGACACTCGGCTGGATCGGAGTTCGAGGGACGTCATCGAGCTGAACGTGTGCAAGAACTGGAGGTGTCGTAGTTTCGGTGCTTGATCGGTCGGGCCGTGAAGACGTATGACTACATCAACCGCGTTGTTCTAACGCTTCCGCTTTCAGTCTACGAGGGTACGTAGACACACTCTCCCCTCTCGTTGCTATGCATCTGGTAGATAGATCTTGCGTGATCGTATGAAAATTTTAAAATACTACGTTCCCCAACAGTCTCGGCGAAGCCCTGCAGTTTTTCCCGTTGCATCCACCACCACGCCGTCGTGCTGCTGGATCTCCGTCAACCTCTCCTCCCCCCTTGCTGGATCAAGAAGGAGGAGACATCGCTGTACCGTACGTGTGTTGAACGCGGAGGTGCCGTCCGTTCAGTGCTGGGATCATCGGTGACGAGGATCATGACGAGTACGACTCCATCATCCACGTTCCTTCGAACGCTTCCGCACGCGATCTACAAAGGGTATGTAGATGCACTCCTTTATGCTCGTTGCTAGATGACTCCTTAGATTGATCTTGGTGAAGCGTAGGAATTTTTTTGAATTCTGCTACGTTCCCCAACACATTACTCTATGCAAGTTCATAGTTTCTTTTCTTTGTTGATTCATCATGAATCGAGAGTGAAATATTTTAAATTGGAATGTCAGGGGTATTAATGATCCCATGAAATGGACTGCAATCGCTAACAAGATTGAGGAATCACAATGTGCTATTGTGTGTATCCAGGAAACAAAAAGAGAATCTTTTGACAGTTCCTATCTCAAAAACTTTTGTCCTCGAAGAATTGGCAAATTTGAATATCTTCCTTCAGTAGGAGCATCAGGTGGAATACTAGTTGCATGGAATGATAACATCTTTGGGGGTCAGGTTCTTCAATGTAACAATTATGCCCTTTCAATTCAGTTCACATCTAGACACAATGGGGACCAATGGGTACTTACCAATGTTTATGGTCCATGTGAAACAAAAGAGAGACTGTTATTCATTGATTGGTTAAAAAACTTTCAACTTGCTGATGACATTAACTGAATCATCTTAGGCGATTTTAACTATATCAGATATCCACATAACAGAAGCAGAGGAGAAGGTAGCATAGAGGATATGCTCAACTTTAATGAGGCCATTAACCAACAGGCATTGGTTGAAATTCCACTAAAAGGCTGAAGCTTTACTTGGATAAACATGCAAGATGCACCTTTATTGGAAAAGTTGGACTGGTGTTTTACTTCACAGTCTTGGACCTTACAATATCCCTCCACATTTGCATACCCATTGGCCAAAACAACCTATGATCATGTGCCCATCAACATCAAAATTGGCTCTTCTATTCACAGATCTAACATTTTCAGATTTGAAAACTACTGGCTCAAACATTCTCAGTTTAAAAATGTGGTCAAATCTATCTGGTCACAAGATGTGATTGAAGTGAATAGTGCTAAAATTATTGCAGTTAAATTCAAAAGACCGAGAAAAGGGCTTAAGATATGGGCTAGACAAATTTCAGACATGAGAAACACAATTGCACATACCAATTTCCTTATCCTATGCTATGACTTTTTTGAAGAATTCAGGCCACTCTCCAGAGAGGAATCAAATGGTAGGAGAATTCTAAAAGATCATATTGCAAAGTTACTTGAACATCAGAGAATTTATTGGAAACAGAGAGCCACCATTAGATAAATCCAGATGGGAGAGGCCAACACAAAATACTTCCGAGCTAAGGCCACAATCAAATACAGAAATAATTGTATTGCTATGATTAGAGATGAAACAGATAATGCACTTCATTATCACTAGGCTAAAGTTGCTATTCTTTTCAAAGCTTTCAAAGACAGACTGGGCACATGCATCCCTTCTGACAACCCACTGAATCTTCATGATCTTCTGCACCCTTCAATTGACCTATTTGATTTGGAAGTTCCATTCACCAACAAGGAGATTGATGAGGTGGTTAAACATATGCCTTCAGATAAATCACCTGGACCAGATAGATTTAATGTTGCTTTCCTCAAGGCATGCTGGGATATTATTGCCAATGATTTTTACAGACTCATTCATGACTTCTACTCTGGCAATGTCAACATCCAAAGCATCAACTAATCCTTCATTACTCTAATCCCCAAAATAGATGTTGCAACTAGACAAACAGAGTTCAGACCTATATCCCTTCTCAATTGCACACTCAAAATCATCACCAAGCTTTTGGCCAATAGATTACAAAAAGTCATCCTTAAATTGGTCCACACCAGCCAGTATGGTTCCCTGAATTATAGATGCATCCAAGATTGCCTTGCTTGGCCCTATGAATACATCCATCAGTGCTTCCAAAGAAAAAAAATTGTGTTATTGAAGCTAGATTTTGAAAAGGCATTTGATATGCTTAACCATGAGACCATCATTCAGATTATGAGAGCCAAGGGTTTTGGTCCAAGATGAATTCAGTGGATCAAAATGATCTATGGGACTGGATTTTCTTCAGTTCTTCTGAATGGAGTGCCAGGAAAATAGTTTTTATGCAAGAAGGGTGTAAGACAAGGTGATCCTCTATCACCTCTTATCTTTGTGATTGCTGCTGATCTACTTCAAACCATGATGAATGAAGCCATGCAAAGCAACCTGGTCCATTCACCATTGACACACCAATCTTGTACTGACTACCCCATCATACAGTATGTTGATGACACCATCTTGGTTGCTAATGCTGACAGTAGACAACTGGAGCATATCAAGAATCTTCTGCTTCACTATGCTGCTTACACTGGGCTTAAAGTTAACTACTCAAAGTCTACTCTCATTGCAATCAACACCCCATTGGACAAGATGAATGCACTATCATAGTTATTGGGCTGTAAGATTGGTGCTCTGCCTCATAAATACCCGGGCCTCCCATTGTGTCATATTAAGCCAAAGATTGTGGACTTTCTCCCTATGTTAAAAAGAATTGAATCAAGGCTTCTGAGCTGCTCCACTCTGTTATCCACTGGAGACAAATTGACCCTCATTAAATCTGTCTTCACAAGCATGCCCACATTTTTCATGTGTACCCTCTGGATCCCCAAGACAGTGGTCAAGCAGATCAATACCTATCTTATGAACTATTTTTGGAGGAAATTTGATACTCGGGATAGAGGAGCTGTACTGGTTTCATGGAAGAAGGTCTGTCTACCCAAATCCCATGGAGGCTTGGGAGTCCTGGATATTCATAAGCACAATCAGGTTCTACTTATGAAATTCTTGCATAAGTTCTTTAACAAGGATGACACACCTTGGGTCAAGATTATATGGGAAACCTACTATCAAGATTGCCTAGCAAGTGACAAAATGATGGGCTCATTCTGGTGGACAGGTATTCTAAATACCTTGCCTGACTTCAAGCTTAATGCCATATGCAAACCAAGAAAGGGAGACACCACACTGTTTTGGCATGATAATTGGTCAGATATGCCTATACAACAAAAGCTACCTGAACTCTTCTCCTTTGCCACCAACAAAGAAATCACCCTGGGTCAGATTCAAGAACAACAGGAGCTTGAGGTCTGTTTCCACAAATCACTCTCACAGCAAGCATACAATCAACTCAACCTCCTACACGACCAACTGCATAGTATTATGCAGACTGAAGAACAAGATCAATGGGAATATACCTGGGTATCGCCGAATTTTTCAACTATGAAGATGTACAAAAACCTCATTGATTCACACAGTTATGGAAGTCTAACTACAGACTCAGGCACAATATTTTATTTTGTATGTTACTCTACGACAGAGTTAGCACAAGGAACCTGCTTCATAGAAGGAATATGTACCTACCAGATTACAACTCCGCTCTATGTTCATATGCAACCCAAGAAACATTAATTCACCTCTTCTGGAACTTCCATTTTGCCCTAAGCTGCTGGAACTGCATTCTCCCGAATAGACATAGAGGTATTTCGAACTACGATGAAATTATGTTGACTATCACAGAGCTACCTAGGGATATTGCAATGGAGATCATTATCATGTGCTGTTGGGGTATATGGATCGTCAGGAATGATAAGATATTCAGAGCTACTCCACCTAATTTGAACACCTGGAAGTTCTACCTTCAGGAAGGAATGCGACACATCAAGCTCAGATCAAAGCAAGCCAAGGGAGAAAAGATAGACCAGTGGATTAAACAGTTCCTGTAATTTATTTTAGTTATGTTACCTAAAGCTGGTATTGGGTGATTTACCACTTGTATTACTCATTGTACATAACTTTATATTAATGTAAATACCGTAGAACAATTGTTCTACGGTCACAGGGTCAAAAAACTCTCTTCTTCTGTATGCATAGACATGTTAGTTTCTTAAAAAGAACAAAAAACCAGGGGCACATAAGTATCAATAGTGCGAATGCTGCCAACTGGCCTGGCCGAGAGTGAAGGGGCATATGCAAGCTTAGAGCACATGCAGTTGGGCGTCTCAAACCCGCCTCATACGTCCGGGTGGGCCGCCCGGTCACGATTATTTTACCAAGACCCCCCCCCCCTCAAACGATCAGGCTGACCAGCACCCCATATATCTAGCCCAAATATGGGGCGCCCGGACGCGCTCGGGCATACCCACCACGTCGGACCAGGCCCACGCTGGCTCACCAAACCCACAATTTTTTCCTCATCCGCTCGCCGGACCAAATCCTAGCCATTTCACTCCCCGTTCACTCCCCTCCGTCACCCAAGCTCGTCTCTGGTGCATCTCCGGCATGGCGGGCAGTGGATCCAAGTCATTCACCTACAGATCCGTTCACCCCCGAGATCATCCCACGCGGCCCCGAGGCGGAGATGGCCATCCGGCTTGCGCTCCGCCGTGCCCGAGAGGAGGCCCGTGCGCGGCAGTGCTCGGATTCCTTCCGTCGGGAATCCATTGCGTCAGCCCAAATGGCGCATGGATCTGGCGCTAGGCCATCCGTGGCTACCTCACTGGAGGATGTGTAGTCTGTCTGGCGCCCGAACACACTGGCGGACGAGCAATCCCTCTGTTGGCGCGCCGAGCATGGGGATGCACCATGGGCCTCGTCTGACGAGGCCATGGCACGGCGTGCCCGCCGTGCAAGGCGGCGGCAACCCTCACAACGGTGGACGTCGGCGAGGCGGAGTCGCATTCTCCGGCGCCCTGTATGGCGCATCAGTCCGGGCGCCGCAACCGTTTCATCGTCGACGTCCGCGGCTCGTCCTAGGACGGATCCATCATCGATCTGACGTCCACCGGCACCGTTCGGGTTATGGGCTTCGACGAGGAAGAGTAGGGCATGCGAGACGGTGGCGCCTTGCGTCCCGTTAGCCGGCTCGTGCCCCATGCCATACTCTACCTTGCCGGCGTGGGGACCAACACTCTGTGGAGCGCAGCCGGCCGCCAGACATGACCAGGACGGAGCCGGGCGAGCTCCGCTTAGATTAGGTTTCACGTTGCATGTAATAATATGGATTTAAGGTTTTTAATTTGAGGTATCCGGACGTGGAATGCGTTTATTGAGGCGTGACCGATCACTGTCACAGACGTGTCCGGACGCGTTCGCGGGGGTTTGAGATGTCGTATTTGTCAAGTCCGAATGTAGATGCTTGGATGTATGTGAAACAACTTAACAAGGATCGATCATGTCACTCACCGAACGCGGTATCATCAGGGTTACTTATGCAAGCTTACCTTGGAAATTACACATCATCCAAAGTAATTAAGAAGCTTAGTTAAGTTGGTCCGAAAACGAGACACGTGGCCTATTGGTATGCCTTGTTGGTAGAGGGTCATGCCGTGTCATCCTTAATAATGGTTTAGTGGGTGTCAGTTAGTGCTCCTTCATTTCTGAAACTAAACTATGCGTATTTCGTTTCGTGTCACGCATATCTTATTTGGCTGATGTGTGGTGTGGAAAGGACGAGTAGGGCCAAGTGTCAGCATCCGTGTCTCTTTTCGATGGTAAAGCTGGCTACGTATGAAGATGATGATGTTTGAGGCGCTGGATTTCTTCGCCACCCGTGTTCGTCCCCACCGGCGAAACATACTCTAATCAGAACGGAAATTAGATTGAATTGTTCAGATCCGCCGAAGATGTTGTCTTCACTGTTTGTGTAAGTGCATGGAAAACGGCTCATATGTAAAACTGGAATTAAAGCTCTGTGTGAACCAATCTATACAAACTTTAGTTTTGCAAGAAATGGAACAATAGTTATATGGACCATGGATTGTCACTCTTACCTAAGGGTAAGAATTAATGGTTCACAGCTTGCCAAGTGCATACGCATGAACGCGTCAAAATCCAAAACTTTTGAGCCGCACCTGAAATAAAATCATGACAGAGACTAGAAAGTGGTAGCAGCAGGAGCAGACAGGCGGCAGTAAAGACAAGAACTAGACCTCCCTCCAGCTAAAAAGAAAAGAAAAGACGAGCACCAGATCTTTGCAAAATAAAATAAAATGCCGTGGCAAGTTGAGAACAAGATCATATCATCTACCACCAATCTATCTTTCTAAGAGGTTCAATGTTTTTGCCCAATCGTACTGCTTTTGGCCGCTTGATGATGTGTGGTCATGAAATTCTTGATGTTTTGAACTCTTTTGGGGAAACATTTGGAACCAGCGGCCATGTTAACGCCATCATCATCATCTCAAACATAAGGGCCACACAAGTTACTTGTCCCACGTCCTATTTCTCCGTCATATATATACCCAACATTTATATTCTCCATTCAAGAATACGGGAGAACTAGGCAGTAGCCCAGTAGCAAGGGTTGCACTGGTGCACCCCTGCACTTGGGGTTCGACTCCCGTCGGGGTGGGCTTCTTCTATAAAAATATGTCCCGAATGCTAGTGCCCATGAATCTTAATCTTATTTTTATTTTTATGTAAAAATATGAAGAATAATTTCGCCAAAAAAAAAGAATATGGAGCATAAGGATATCTAATTTAATTCCACGACATTCTGTGTGGCGGACTGTGATCTTCGTTTGCTCTGCAAATTGAGTCCTCAAGAGACTTGCTCGTGCACTCACATCAGAAGGATACAGTAAAAACGATCATGTGGGCCCGCAAAGATTTAGTCTTAGCTACACAGGAATTTTGATTATTTGTCTACGAAAGAGAGAGATAGACAGATGGAGAGAGAGGGGAAAAAGACAAGAGAGATGCTTATCTGTGGAAAGGGCCTTTGACAGGTGACCAAAAAGCAGCCGCCTCTTTTCGCCAAATGTTTCTCTTTTTCGTGTGAAGCTACCACCGGCTAAACAAATCCTTCTCTTTTCTTCGGTGTCTCAGTGGTTGTGTCACTGCTACGCCGCTCCTTTCTTTCGCGTCTGCATGGCCCTCCAATTATTTTGCTTCGCTCTTCCTAGAAGTTGAATATCATCTATATTTTTCAAACTCTCGTCCCAGCGGATCCATAATCAAATACAAATACAAAGACGGCGGGTCGATCTGGTTTTTCCGGCGCGGAGGATGGCGGCTAGGCGCGGCGGGCGGCCAGTCACGGACGGCGGCGTGGGCTACGGGCGCAACGACCGGCCTTTCGGGCCATGGTCGGCGGCGGTGGCCTGCAATCCGCCTTCAGATCGACGGCGGCGGCATGGAGGGTCTGGTGGTCTCGTCGGCGACAGCTTCAGTCAGATCTATTCTGATCGGTGCAGCCGACGGTGGTGGTCATCTCTTGTGTCAGAGGTGGTCGGCCTAAGACTGGGTGTTCGGATCTCCGGATCCGTCATCTAGCACCGTTGGCGAGTAGGGGAGACATAGTTGCTGGTGAAAACCGAGCCGACGGCGGGCGATGGCGGTGTTATGCGTCGTTACCTTGATGAAGGCACCGCCATGTGACTACTATCGACCCGCTCGTACTGCTCTGTGGGAAACCCTAGGATCTGGTCTTCTAGATCGGACGATGATGACACTGCGGTGTCGTTTTTCTCTTGGGAGCATCGTTTGTGGAGCAGCGCTGGAAGTCAGAGGCAGGAGGTGGAGCGGCTTCGTCTTGCACAGAGCTTCGATGGTGACGCATGCCTAGCCGACAGGTGCTACGCTTTGTCATGCTTGATCGGCAGGTGCTACGCATGACCGATCTTCGAGAGACTTCAAGCTGGGTCTGCTAGTGGTACTCGGCGGCATGGTGCTGAGGTGCACCGGTGGCGACTGCGACGTGCTCAACAGTTCGCGTGCAGGGAGGTGGTGTCGTTGGGTGTCGTGGTGGCGTCGACGGCAGCTAGGCCAGGCAAGGTTGATGCGTCAGTACAACTCTAAAGATGGAGTGGTGGCAGTTGGCGACGGCGGCCTCTGAAAGCGCGTCGGACCGATGTGTGCCCCATACCCGACAAGTGTCTTGGTTGGGGCCTCTGGTCCTAGATGTTAGGCTTGGCTGCGATGTATGTGGTATTAGGCTCGGACTATCATCATCCCTTCATCAACTGGATAGGAGTAGCGACAGATGTTGCGTATACGATAGCTTTAGACTTACTGTTGTATTTCTTTTGTAAGGTCTTTTATGAATAATTAATAAAGTGGCCGCATGCATCGTCCAGATGCAAAGGCCGGAGACCTTCCTCCTTTCAAAAAAAAAGTGTTATGAAACTGCTCATCTGTTCCTTAATGCCCAACTATATAATTGCATTCTCATTTCTTACAAACTACAAACTTCAAACACCATGATAGCAATCACGAACACTACTGCAATGAAAAAACTCCTTCAAAGAAATAATAGAAATATTAGCTCTTCCATCTTCTTCATCACATCTGCCATCACCACATACTGTTTCGCTTCTTTGCTCCACACTCTTCTTTCTCTTCTGTTTCTTCACTAGCATTGACAACGGCTGAATAAGCACTACTAGTTGCAGTGGTAATGTGCCCATTCCTGACCAAGAAATCCATCTAGTTATCTGGGCCATCTTCCCAGTAGTAGTGCTCGCAAGGATTTGGTTCAACGTATCGCACAAAATCAATCGGATGAGAAACAAAGGAATGCATTCCACGTGCAAACAAAATAAAGGAAAAACAAGAACCTTACACGGTGATCGGGGCATTCGTTTAAAACCCTTCTAGGGTTTGCGACAGATTTAGACACTAGTCGGATGGTTGACCGGGATCTACAACAAGGGCACGACACCAATGGTAGCATCCCCGATGGCGGCTGCACCAAAGGAGCTAATGCCCGCGGTGGAGACTTCTTCATGTAGCACTTGACCATACACGAGCTAGTGGCGGCGGACATGGCGCAGGAGTGGCGGCGGACATGGCGCAGGAGCGGCGGCGGAACGAAGAGAGTGGAGAAGAAGACCTAGGGGCCGGGGAATGCAAAGGAGAGATGTTTAAGGGGCCAATTTGCATAAATCTCCAACCGCCAGCCGCGGGAAAACTCCCGCCTGGGCCCTGGTGAAAGTGCCACGCAAGCGAGTCAATGTTGGTCAGACGGGATTAGGACCTTGGATGAACAATCTGAAAAGATTTGGGACTCAAATATGCAATTCGAAAGGACCCAATCGAAACTTTCATGATATAATTAGGACCGCGCATGCATTTTACTCGTAAAAAAACTTGGCTTCATACGTCTGCCTCCCTGGTCACCCGCACACGTCCCCGGAGGCACCACATACCAAAGAGCTCGCCACCGCAGTCCATCTCATGTGCGCTGCCGGTGGAGGCCATCCGATAGCAAATGACGGTGGTGGGGCATCCTTTTCATCTTCCCATGCATCTCCTTCCCCACCTCTAGCCCCAGCCATAAATCATGCCCCTTCGAGGATGCCACACACGGTGGCCATCATGTCCACTACATGCCCCTCGCCTTCCTGGTCAACAGCGCCGCCGGAGTCTCAATACGGCCTCGGGTGCGGCACCATCACCGCTGAGGGCAATGGGCCTTGGCGTGGTTCATGTGAACCTTCAACCACTCAACACATCTACCAATAGTTATGTCAAAACTATGTGCGTCGTGACCGTGCACCGGATAATTGGGGTATTGCCACAAGCCCACAATGTTCTTGTCAACTGGGGGTAGCAACACTAGGTGACTTCGTTTTTGGTGGTGTTCTTTTGGGCACCGAGTCTCAATTTTTCAGGGTGGAAATCCCAGGTCTGACCTTCATTGATTGCACTATAGAATGGCAGATCCCTATACGTTTCCATGCCGAAGGCATTGTTTGGAGGTCGCTCAGAATTTCTCTGGGGCGAAAACGCATGATCCGACCTTGGTGGTTGATGGGGCGACGATGATGCTTGTGCACTTTTCCCTTCATAGAGGCATGGCTCTTCGAGACATATTTTTGTGGTATAGGTGTTGCTAGTGGTTATGGTTGTTCCAGCTGTTTCTCTAATTGCTTCGGCGGGTTCCATTTTTTTCAATTTTATTCCGCTTGGCATAGCTTCGGTCTTGTATGGTTTTGCTATTTGTTGGCGTATTTTTGTGTGTGCATATTGGTGTTGACCGGGTGCATACTCTTTGTATTTTGTATCTACTTGATGCTTCTCGACGAGGCAATACAAAAACCATCTGTAAAACAAAGGAAAAAAAATCGTATCTCATTTGACTTTGAGAATAAAAAGGAGAAACAACAACCAAGTTAGTGCAAGGATCAAGATCGCATTATTACAACGGAAGAAGACATTGTGGAATAGCATATCATTGACCTAAGTCATGCAAGTTGTAATTTTTCTATTTTGATGGAGTGTGGATGTATAATGAGGGATGTAGCTACTAAGTCTTTAAGGAGATATCGATAGTGCAGAAAATGTTCAAAGAAAATCTTTGTTAGTGATGCAACAACTTTAATCCACACAACCGATATTCTTTTGTAATACCAGTGATGTATATTTCATATGCAGCCAATAACCTATTACTGATGGTGTGTTTGTATTTTTCATTTTTTGCATGCCACCAGTTTATGGCACCCAATATTTCGATCATGCATAAATTAGTAATGGTGTGACATTTATGTGGCATGTCACTGGTAGTGTCATTGTTGTTGGTGCGGCACCTAACTGGCACACACACCAGTAATGTGTGCCTCATGAGCTAGATGCTGGCGGCATTTGACTTTTCTGGACGCCACCTGTGAACTACATACTACGTGTGACATGTATAACCCGCCATTGGTATGGTGCGCCAATAGTTGAGTTCAGGGCCTTTCTTCCTCCTCCTTTCACTTCACTTATTTCTCCCCTTACTCTTCCCCTTCTACGTAGCTAGCTCCTCTCATAACTTTTCTTCCTCCTCCCTTTTTTCACTTCTCCCTATATCCCCCTCACTCTTAGTTTTTTCTTGTTTCTCTCTACACCCTTCACTAGCTAGCTAGGAGCTTGTTTGGATCGATGCCCTCAAATTCCCAACCGAAATATTGATGTTGACCAGGCTTTGAGTACCCCGTTTGGATGAGCACCAAATAATTAGTGCACCAATCCTTCCCCTGCCCTCGTAGTTCATTTTCACGCCAATCTTTCAGCGAGGCAAGGGTGGCGAAATCGGTTGCCAATTTATTGGCACGCCCGCGGTTGGCAGGTCCAGCACCAGCACAAACCAAATAAGCCCAGAATCTCCCTCTTTCTTTTTACTCCTCACTTTTCTCTCTCATAGCCATGTGGCCATGAATGGACCCATCGGAGCTTGGAGAATCGGGATGAGCCCCACATGCGAGCTCACGTACGACGAGATATTGGCACTCCCCCGCCATGGACAAGCTCCCCACCGCTCCCATTGGCTTGGCCATGAGATCCTCTAGCCTATGCAGCATGTGCTCGATGAACCATCGAGCGCACACTTCGAATCTGATGGCAAATCATACACTACGGGCGGCGAAGCCTAATAGCCCACAAGTATAGGGGATTACTTGTAGACTTTTCGATAAATAAGAGTGTCGAACCCAACAAGGAGCTGAAGGTAGAATTAATATTCTCAAGTTCTATCGATCACCGATACAACTCTACGCACGCTAACATCTGCTTTACCTAGAACAAGAAATAGAACTACTTTGTAGGAGTGATGGAATAGGTTGGCAAGATAATAAAGGTGTTGTTTTGAATATATCATATGTGGGAAAGTGGTGATAGGATGTGCGAAACTGTCCCTAGGCAATTGAATATGACACAACAGTGATACTTATCATACTTATGAGGGAGAGGCCTAAGCTAACATACTCTCCGTACTTATATCGTGGATTCTTATGGTTGGAACTCTAGCAAGCATCCACAACTACTAAAGATTCATTAAGGTAAAATCCAATCATAGCATTAAGTTGAAAGTCCCCTTTAATGCCATATGCAACAACTCACAAAATCGAGTTTAAGCTTCAGTCACTCTCGCAACACACTATTAGCAAATCATTAACATATTGCAACACCCTACAACAGGAACCCCACACGCTTGCGCGAGAGGCGGACACCCTAGAATAGCACAATAATAACATACAAATCATATCAAGCATACCATACCACAATTAGCCCATAAGACAAAAAACTACTCAAACATAATATGAGTGCAACACATCATTGGATAATGATATATAAGATCAAACACCATGTTCGAGTAGTGTATTACAATGGGTTGCGGTAGTGTTGGTGGAGATGATTGCGGTGACGATGGTTCCTTGGCAGCACTCCAGCGCCACCGGGAGAGAGGGGGGAGAGGCCCCCTCCTTCTTCTTGCTTGGCCTTTCCGCTAGACGGGAGAAGGGTTCCCCCTCTGGCCCTTGGCCTCCATGGCCCCTGGAGGGTGGGAGCCCCTCTGAGATTGGATCTCTTGTCCTCTTTTTCTCTAGGGTTTCTTCTCTGTTTTGGTCATGTTTTCTGGCCGAACACCGTTTCTTCTATAGCCAGAGTTCCGTAATTCCGACCAGGCTGAAATTTTAACATGATTTGTTTTCCCATAAATTAGCTCCCTTGCGCCCGAAGGAGAGATCCAGAAGCTTCACGGTCTCTCCACATGGGCTACCAGACCGTGGGTCTTTCCCATGTGGGGCCCATGAACCTCGTCTTGCATTGATTTTTCACCAAAAATTCAGATACATTTCATAAAAAAATCCATAATTTTATAGGTCATTCTGGCTTCATGATTTTTCACCTATAAATAAAAAAACAATAGAAAACAAAACCGGCCTTTGGCATTGGGTTAATATGTTAGTCCAAATATAATTAATGTAATTTCTTGCCAATCTTTTTGTAAAAGTGGTATGATAATAGCATGAAACAATTAAACATTATAGACACGTCGGAGATGTAACAACCCCGAGCTTAGTTCCTTCTCATCCTCGAGTAGGTAAATAATAAAACAAAGATAAATTTTGAGGTGACATGCTACCTAGCCCAATCCGATCATTAACCATGGTATGAACCTAGGATAAAAGTGATTCATGGCAATAGTTTATCAATTTGACATTAAAATAACAATACATGAGCATACAAATAAACAATCATTGCCTTTTTTAGAATAAAAATGCTAAAGAAAGTGATTTCATACTCAATCAATAGTATCATAGCGCACTCACTCTTCTTGGCATAAAGACATCGAATCATGGATTACCCCCGGTGCTCAACCAAGGAATCGATCATGCTTTCTCCCTTTAGCTATTCAACTCCCACACACGCTCAGTCTTGACACTTTGAATGGCAAATAGAATGATGATGGAGTTTTATAAGAAGAAGAAAAGTGGAGAAAGTCTTGCATCAACGCGGCTGATAATTAGGCAATCGGGAGGCCTTACAAATGATATTGATGTGAAGAGTAGGGATTATCATGCAACGGACGCACCAGAGTGATGACCCACAAGTATAGGGGATCAATCGTAGTCCTTTTGATAAGTAAGAGTGTCGAACCCAACAAGGACAAAAAGGAAATGGAAAGCGGTTTTCAACAAAATATTTTCTACAAGCGCTAAAATTATCGGTAACAGATAGTTTGATAGCAAGGTAATTTGTAACGAGCAACAAGTAGCATTTGTAACAAAGGTGCATCAAGGTATCCCAATCCTTTTGATAGCAAAGGACAGATTGGAATGTTCTCTTATAGTAAGCAAAGCGTTCTCGAGGACACATGGGAATTCATCTAGTCACATTCATCATGTTTGTTTGATTCGTGTCGCTACTTTGATAATTTGATATGTGGGTGGACTGGTGTTTGGGTGATGTTCTTACTTGGACAAGCCTCACACTTATGATTACCCCCTCTCGCAAGCATTCGCAACTACGAAAGAAGAATTAAGATAAATCTAACCATAGCATGAAACATATGGATCCAAACCAGCCCCTTATGGAATAACACATAAACTTGGGTTTAAGCTTCTGTCACTCTAGCAACCCATCATCTACCTATTACTCCACAATGCCTTCCCTTAGGCCCAAGTATGGTGAAGTGTCATGTAGTCGACGTTCACATGACACCATTAAAGAAAGCAACAACATCCGTATCATCAAAATATCGAATGAATACCAAATTTACATAATTACTTATAACAAGACTTCTCCCGAGTCCTCAAGAACAAAAGTAACTACTCAAAAACCATATTCGTGTTCAAGATCAGAGGGGTATTGAGTATCATCAAGGATCTGAACATATAATCTTCCACCAAATAAACCAACTAGCATCTACTACAAGATGTAATCAACACTACTAGTAACCCACGGGATACTAGATGCATGCAGGAGTCGGTCTACAAGTCTCGGACGTGATGCCTATATATGATCATTGCCTTGGATATCACCATGATTGTTTGCTTTTCTATTAATTGCCCAACAGTAATTTGTGTACCCACCGTATGCTATTTTCAAAAGAGCCTATAGTGAAAACTATGCCCCCGGGTCTACTATTATTATATATCAAAAACCAAAAAATACCTTTTGCTGCACTTTTTATTTATTTATTTTATTTTTTATTTTTGTATCTATGTATCTATCAAACACCATACAATTCAATCTTGCACGTAACTGCCAAGGGATTTACAACCCCTTGTTCGCATAGGTTGCAAGGATTTGTTGTTTATGTGCACGTACTGCTAACGAGGTGTTGCGTGGTTCTCCTAATGGATTTATAACCTTGGTTCTTAACTGAGGGAAATACTTATCTCTAATGTATTGCATCATCCTCTCCTCTTCGTGAAAATCCTAACACAGTTCACAAGTATTAGTAGCCCAATACTTTTCATAGCAAAGGACATGCCGAAATGTTCTCTTATAGTAAGTGATGGGCCTCGAACCCCTCGTTGGTTACCCCAAGTGGAAGGTGTAAGATGCAGTAAGTAGAAGTGTTTTCCCCTAGCAAAGATGCCAAGGATCGAATCCCCAGAGACTCCTAGGTTCAACAAATAGGTGTCAATTGCTAACGGCGCAATTAGCAATCAACGTGGACCTGCACACAGATACAAATAACTTTGCTCCCAACGAGTACAGAGAGGTTGTCAATCTCTCCGGCCTTGTAGTTCACAAAGGGTTAAAAGCAATATGATAGTAGTGATAAATAGTGTTTTTGCAATAGTAAGTAAATAGCGAAAAGTAAATAGTAGATGTGATCAATGATGGTAATATGGACCGGAGTCTCATGATGTTCACCAGTGATGTCTCTCTCCCAAAAGACGATAAAATAGCTATGCGAGGTAACAAATTACAGCTGGGCAATTGACAGGACCCACGAGCGCATACAAATGCTGATTACATTGCAAGAAAGGTTGAGGTTCAAAGCATGGGCGGTACGCCAAAGTAAGTAGACCGAAATCCATCAATATCTACTACTAATCATCCACCTTGAGATATCTATCCAGAACATCTCGCTGGTATTAAGTTGCGAGCCCCACCCATAGTGTAGACTCAATGCAACAGACAACTGCATTAAAAGAACTTTGCGTAAAGTAAACAATCCTTGCACCCGCGGGCACAAGCACCGTTGTTTTCCCCCTTGTGGAAATAGCACATCCCCTAGACTCATGTTTCTGTCACTCAAGCTAGTCATCGAGGGGCATGAACCCACAATCGAGCATAACGTTCCCTCTTGGAGTCACTACCTACTACTTGGCCAAAGCAATAAATAACAACGGAGAACATGCAAGAATTACTTATGAACTAAAATATAAAAGAGGTGAATTAAATATATTACTCAAGATCAATCTGAACATAATCTCATAATCCATCGGATCCCAGCAAACTCAACATAGCAACAGCATAAGGATTACATAGGTGCCTCGATCATGTAGGGCAGCTCACGAGGACTAATTAGTGAAGCACAAGAACGGGAGGAGAACATCACATAGCTACTGGTCATGGACTCATGGTCCAAGGGAGACTACTCGCGAGTCATCCGGGAGGCGTCCATGGTGGTGGAGAAGCTCCCGGTGGTGATCCTCCCCTCCGGCAGGGTGCCGGGAAGAGTTCCCCTGGTGCTCCCGATCTTGGAAGCGGCGGCGGCGGCGGAACAGAGATGGGATCGCGAAAAGAAGTCATGTTTCGAGGGTTTTGGAGAGTCCTTTAAATATATGCCAAAGTAGGGCACCGGGGGGCTCTCGGGGGGCCGAGGCGCCCCCCCCGGCGCGGCCCAGGGGGTGCGCGCCCACAGGGCGCCTGGAGCCCCTGTGCCCCCCCCCCCCAGGTTGCCCTTCGGATGCAGTGTTGTTTCCGGTTCGCTGATTTTTTATATAATTTTTCTGGATTTTTCTGGGCAGTTCTCGAAACGTGAAAACCTGAAATACAAAAACAGCCGAAAACAGAAACTGGCACTGGGTTGCACTGGATTAGTAAGTTAGTCCAAATATGATCAAAAGTGTATGGAAGTGTATGAATATCATAGCAATATCACCCAAAAGTGGCATGGAGCAAGCAGAAATTATAGATACGTTTTGGACGTATCAACATCCCCAAGCTTAATTCCTGCTCGTCCTCGAGTAGGTAAATGATAACAAGAATAATTTCTGTGGTGACATGCTATTAACCATATAAGACTTTCTCATAGTCATATGACAAAAGCTTACTGAGACAATGATTCTATAGTAATTAAGTTGCCTCAAGAGAAAATCACAAATGACTGAAAGTTTTACAACATGAAACTGAAACATCAAAAAGATTTGCAATGAACATGATGTGCAATTATGATAAAGTGATATCTAGCTTGCCCCCTTTAGTGATGCAAAACATAAATGCAAGGGCACCTTCAAGGTTTAAGTGATGACTAGATACAATCATTTCAGAATAAACGATATCACAATCATGCAAAAGACAATGCTACTTTGGGACAATGCACATTACACTCAGAATGACAATCATGCTCTCAGTAGTTGGTGCTTCAACATAAAGGTAAAAGAAAGGTTAAATGCTAGAGCTTTTTATTTTGAAAACATGGAAGCAATTGTGTCAACGGTAGTAGTACTTCATATGTGTCATGTATAAAACATCTTATAAGTTGCAAGCCTCATGCATCGAATACCAATAGTGCTCGCTCCTTGTCCTAATTAGCTCGGATCCCCATGGGTTATCATTGCATTGCATATGTTTTAACCAAGTGTCACAAAGGGGTACCTCTATGCCACCTGTACAAAGGTCCAAGGAGATAGATCGCATTTGATTTCTCGTTTTTGATAAATCTCAACTTGAGGACATCCATACCGAGACAACATAGAAAATAGATGATGGACTCCTCTTTAATGCATAAGCATATTCTCATGAGAGATTGAGGATTAAGGTCCAAGCTAAAACTTCCACCATGATGCATGGCTTTGGTTGGCGGCCCAATGTTCTTCTCTGACAATATGCATATTAATTCAACCCACGGTAAATCACCCTTACTTCAGACAAGACGAACATGCATAGCAACTCACATGATATTCAACAAAAGTGTGACAGTTGATGGCGTCCCCAGAAACATGGTTACCGCTCAACAAGCAACTCATAAGAAATAAAATACATAGGCAACATATTCTTTACCACAATAGTTTTTAGGCTACTTTCCCATGAGCTATGTATTGCATGGTTAGTTTGCTTAGTGCAGGTGGAGGTTAGCAAAAGACTGGGAGCGACCAACTAAGAGAGCAATGACGGTCATAATCATGCAGAGCGACAAAGCAATATTGAATCAGGCATGGTAGTTATATCGCTACTTAGAAACAAAAGATCATCAAGGCTTGACAGACTTTCTTTACAGTCTTGAATATGCGTGAGCATACGCCAAGTCAAGCAAAATAAATTCTCGAAGGAAGATATTACTAAACCATACCACATCATAGGCAAACAAACCAAGTTGGTACTCCAATAACACATTGGGAACCCCCCAGCTATTTGAGATTAACCATAAGAAAACCTGAACTACTAAGCACCATCATGAAAGTAGCATCTTTATCATAGACACATTAACCCATGCAATGGAAGCAAACTCTCTTAATAAGGTTAGCATGGTAATTAAAGAGAGTTCAAGCAACCAACTAAATAAAAGCTCTTGAAAAGATAAGCATGAATACTAAGAGCAGAGCACGATAGTAGCTATTAAAAGATAAAGAACACACACACATCATAGATAGACATGAAAATTCTATGTAATGTTCTAGGTAGAGGTGGAGCGTGTTTCTCTCCCACATAAAGGAATGCTGGGTTCCGACTCGTTATGAAAAACTTGAAAAGAAAACTAAAAGCAAGACGCTCCAAGTATAGCACATAACATATGAAGTGATAAAAATATAGCGAAACGAAAGACGAACTGATAATATTGATGGAGAAGGGGATGCACGGGGGCATCCCCAAGCTTAGACGCTTGAGTCTCCTTGAATATTTCTTGGGGGTGCACGGGGGCATCCCCAAGCTTGAGCGCTTGACACTCCTGGATCTTTTTATCATCTTCCCTCGCACACTTGAAAACTCCCTTCATACACAACTCATCATAATCTGATTAGCGAGGTTAGTACCCTTAATAAAATAATTATACCTTGCTGGAAATAAGGATATTCTTGAAGTTCTACTATTTATCAAGATTGCCAAAAGGTTTTTGCAAAGAAAAAGCAAGTTCTTAATTTGCAAAGTGAAGGTAAGGCAAAACAGGACAGAATCTGTGAAAAACAGAACAGCAGGCAGTAATTGACCTGTTCGGGATACTTCTGCAACTCAAATAAAAAAACTCAGAACTGACGCACAAAAGACAATTATATAGAGAACGCTGTCGAAAAAATTCAGACCAAAAAGATGATCTGGTGATTTTGTACGAACTTTTCTATCCAAGGACAGAATCTGTTTCCTGGACAGCACCTTACAACTTTTGAACTTTCTAGCAATCGGAGGCTATACTTGGCACAAATATGAAAAGCAAAGATACAATGATGATGCTACAGCAGTAAACAACATCAAGACACAACAAAAGCAAAAATTTATTCATGTGGGCTGCCTCCCAAAAGCGCTTTCTTTTATGCCTTTAAGCTAGGCATAATGCATAGATCAAGTTGTATCAATTGAACCATCATCAAGATCATCAAAAAGCTCTTCAATAATACAACTAGTCTTGAGAGGACTCTCAAATAAAGGCCTCATAGAGATACTTCTAGGTAGAAGACCAAAAGGATAAAAGTCAAGGGAAGATTCATTTATAAATTCATCAACGATAGGTGTTTCTTCCAAAGTCTTTACAGTTTCAACCCCTTTGGCAATAGGTGGATTGCTTTTAGGACGGTGAGCCTTTGGAACGTGAACGAACTTAGGCTCCCTCTTTGCCGGAGTCTCTACCTTTTCGGTTTTGATCGAGGAGAAAGTAGTTCCTAAGGTATCAAATATCTCCTCAATCTTGTCCATCCTAGAAGAGTCAGGATCATGGAATTTGACGGTCTCCAAAATTTTGAAAATTTTATGCATGGAGCTATCAAGTCTATTCAAATTCCCTTGGATCCTACGATCCAACTCATTCATCTTATTAGTGCTTGGCATCTCTAGCTCTATTTTTTAAAAGTTTTTTCATAATGTGAGCTAGGGTGATGTCCTCTCGAGTGCTAACAACAGGGGGACTCCCAACAAGATTTTCAATAATACTAAGAGACTCCCAAACTGGGGCCTCTAAGAAATTCCCATTGATAGCAGTATCTAGAATAAACCTATTCCAAGAAGTGATTCCAACATAAAAATTTCTAAGTAAGATAGTAGTAGGTTGCTTCTTGGTGGCTCTTTTTTGTGAATCATTAATTCTATACCAAGCATCTTTCAAACTTTCCCCACCTCTTTGTTTAAAGGTGAGAACTTCTGCCTCGTCAAAGACAAAAGGACCCGACATAATGACAACTAAAGAACAAGATAACTATTTTTGTGATTTTCGATAAAAGGAACTAAAGCAAAAATGAAAGGTAAACTAACAAGACTAAAAAGCAAAGGTAAAAGATAGCATGCAACTCCCCTATCCTGAAGAGTGGAGTCCCCGGCAACGGCGCCAGAAAATACTCCTTGATGGGCCTCGAACCCCTCGTTGGTTACCCCAAGTGGAAGGTGTAAGATGCAGTAAGTAGAAGTGTTTTCCCCTAGCAAAGATGCCAAGGATCGAATCCCCAGAGACTCCTAGGTTCAACAAGTAGGTGTCAATTGCTAACGGCGCAATTAGCAATCAACGTGGACATGCACACAGATACAAATAACTTTGCTCCCAACGAGTACAGAGAGGTTGTCAATCTCTCCGGCCTTGTAGTTCACAAAGGGTTAAAAGCAATATGATAGTAGTGATAAATAGTGTTTTTGCAATAGTAAGTAAATAGCGAAAAGTAAATAGTGGATGTGATCAATGATGGTAATATGGACCGGAGTCTCATGATGTTCACTAGTGATGTATCTCTCCCAAAAGACGATAAAACAGCTATGCGAGGTAACAAATTACAGCTGGGCAATTGACAGGACCCATGAGCGCATACAAATACTGATTACATTGCAAGAAAGGTTGAGGTTCAAAGCATGGGCGGTACGCCGAAGTAAGTAGACCGAAATCCATCAATATCTACTACTAATCATCCACCTTGAGATATCTATCCAGAACATCTCGCTGGTATTAAGTTGCGAGCCCCACCCATAGTGTAGACTCAATGCAACAGACAACTGCATTAAAAGAACTTTGCGTAAAGTAAACAATCCTTGCACCCGCGGGCACAAGCACCGTTGTTTTCCCCCTTGTGGCAACAACACATCCCCTAGACTCATGTTTCTGTCACTCAAGCTAGTCATCGAGGGGCATGAACCCACAATCGAGCATAACGTTCCCTCTTGGAGTCACTACCTACTACTTGGCCAAAGCAATAAATAACAACGGAGAACATGCAAGAATTACTTATGAACTAAAATATAAAAGAGGTGAATCAAATATATTACTCAAGATCAATCTGAACATAATCTCATAATCCATCGGATCCCAGCAAACTCAACATAGCAACAGCATAAGGATTACATAGGTGCCTCGATCATGTAGGGCAGCTCACGAGGACTAATTAGTAAAGCACAAGAACGGGAGGAGAACATCACATAGCTACTGGTCATGGACTCATGGTCCAAGGGAGACTACTCACGAGTCATCCGGGAGGCGTCCATGGTGGTGGAGAAGCTCCCGGTGGTGATCCTCCCCTCCGGCAGGGTGCCGGGAAGAGTTCCCCTGGTGCTCCCGATCTTGGAAGCGGCGGCGCCGGCGGAACAGAGATGGGATCGCGAAAAGAAGTCATGTTTCGAGGGTTTCGGAGAGTCCTTTAAATATATACCAAAGTAGGGCACCGGGGGGCTCTCGGGGGGCCGAGGCGCCCCCCCGGCGTGGCCCAGGGGGGGCGGCGCGCCCACAGGGCGCCTGGAGCCCCTGTGGCCCCCCAGGTTGCCCTTCGGACGCAGTGTTGTTTCCGGTTCGCTGATTTTTTATATATTTTTCTGGATTTTTCTGGGCAGTTCTCGAAACGTGAAAACCTGAAATACAAAAACAGCTGAAAACAGAAACTGGCACTGGGGTGCACTGGATTATTAAGTTAGTCCAAGTATGATCAAAAGTGTATGGAAGTGTATGAATATCATAGCAATATCACCCAAAAGTGGCATGGAGCAAGCAGAAATTATAGATACGTTTTGGACGTATCAGTAAGCAAAACATTCTCGTGGACACATGGTAATTCATCTAGTCACTTTCATCATGTTTGTTTGATCTGCATTCTCTACTTTGACAATTTGATATGTGGGTGGAATGATGCTTGGGTGTTTTTCTTACTTGAACAAGCCTCCCACTTATGATTACCCCCTCTCGCAAGCATCCCCGACTACGAAAGAAGAATTAAGATAAATATAACCATAGCATGAAACATATGGATCCAAATCAGCCCCTTATGGAATAATGCGTAAACTAGGGTTAAGCTTCTATCACTCTAGCAACCCATCATCTACTTACTATTCCACAATTCCTTTCCTTAGGCCCAAGTATGGTGAAGTGTCATGTAGTCGATGTTCACATGACACCACTGAAGGAAGCAACACCATACATATCATCAATATATCGAACGAATGCCAAATTCACATGATTACTTATAACAAGACTTCTCCCATGTCCTCAAGAACAAAAGTAACTACTCACAAAACATATTCATGTTCAGGATCAGAGGGGTATTAAATATCATCAAGGATCTGAACATATAATCTTCCACCAAATAAACCAACTAGCATCAACTACAAGATGTAATCAACACTGCTAGTAACCCATAGTTGATGCTAGTTGGTTTATTACAAAGATTGAGTACAAGAGATGAACTAGGGTTTGAGATGAGATGGTGCTAGTGAAGATGTTGATGAAGATTGGTCCTCTCACGATGAGAGGATTGGTGGTGATGTCAGTGGCTTTGATTCCCCCGGAGGGAAGTGTCCCCAACTAAATCGCCCACTCGGAGAGCTAAAGTGCTCCTACCCAGGTTTTGCCTCGAGACGGCGGCGCTTCGTCCCAAAAGTCTTCTCTTGATTTTTTCTAGGTCAAAACTCTTTGCATACCAGAAGATGGTGGCTGGAGGCCTACCAGGGGCCCCACATGGCACCAGGGCGCGCCCAATGGGGATAACTGGTGGGTCCCCTCCGGTACTTCTTTGCTACAATATTTTTTGTATATTTTATAAAAGTTCTCCGTGAAATTTTAGCTCGTATAGAGTTATGCAAAATAGGTATCTCTGATACAGCCTTTTCAGGTCCAGAATTCTAGTTGCCAGCGATTTCCCTCTTCATGTAAATATTGCAAATTAAGAGAGAAAGGGCATTAGAATTGCATCACAAAGTGTTATAATGATCAAAATATTATAAATAACAGTAGGAAACATGATGCAAAATGGACTTATCACATAGCTATAAGTGTATGAAAGTTCTTCTAATGCAACTAAGTAGGTGTGCATCCAACTTGCTTGCTCATAAAGACCTCGAACATTTGAGGAAGCTCGTCATCAGAATATACGAGCCAAGCTCTATTATGTGAAGATCCCACTAGCATACTCATGAAGTATGTGAAAACTCTCTGCATGAAATACATGGTGCTACTTTGATGCACAAGTGTGGTATACATGATAGTACTGTGCTCCTCTCTTTCTTCTTCTTTTCTTCTTCCTTTTTCTTCTCTTTTGGGTTCTTTTGGCCATAATTTGCCTCACTTTTTCGAGGAGTCATTGGTCTCCTCCAATTCATATCCTTATAGGTAGGGGCACACTCTAATAATGATGATCATCACGCTTTTATTTACTTACAACTAAAAAACTAAAAAGGATGACCACAAATGAATGCATATGGAAGTGTACCAGGATGTGCAAAGATTTAGTATAACATGTATACAATGATGAACGGTGGATTTTTCACAAATATCATGTCAGCTCTATATGATCATGCAAAGCAAAATGACAATGAAGGCTCAAGTCATGTAATGAATAGCAACAATGGAAGTTGCATGACAATATATCTCGGAATGACTATGAAAATGATAAAATAGGTAGGCATGGTGGCTGTTTTGAGGAAGATATAATGTGGCTTATGTGTGAGAGAGCCTATCATCTCACGAAGTTGGATACACCGACGAAGTACACCATGTATCAAGGTGAGAGTGGGTAATGCACGATACCGAAGAGGCTGCAAAATATGAATTGGCGAAAGTGCACAAAAGACCGGAAAACTCACATTAGTCATAAAGAACCCAAGTATTTATTGCGGAAGCCTAGTAGCCCATATCGAAGCAAGCACAACCCTCATGCCCATAGGGAGGAGCTTGGTAGGAGTTAACCATTGCGCATCCTCGATCACAGTGGCGGAGGGAGGATTAATTTGTAAGTGTGGCTGATTTGATACACACACAAAATAAAAATGGTTGTATGATGCATAACCAACAAAATCTGCACACTAACTATATCATATGGCATTATATATTATCATGATGCACAATCCAGATGCAAATGTGTTAAAGAAAAATAGAAAATTGATAATACTTCACTATATGAAGACTACGCAATAGCCATCAAAATAGAATAAAAAAAGAAACCGTCGTGCAATTCAATCATCAAGCACTCAAAAGATAGGAAAACAAATCAACTACCCTTTCATTTTGCATTCCTTCCCTTTCCTTATCCCTTTCACTCGATCAAATTTGATCTCTGCATCCAAACATCATGGTTAATAATCTGGATTTGCATCTTGGCCTGGTTAACAATCTGAATCGAAAACTGATGACTAAGCTGGCTGGGGCCGCACACCTCTCTTCTCCTCTGCTGGCCACCCTTGTAGGTTGCACAGTCCATGGCATTCGCATGCTGCCGCTGCCTGCTCTTGTCTAGGCACACAATTTTGGGGATGGGGATTACAGTGATGGAGCCACTAAGTTATTCTTAGAACAAGCCGCACAAGGATGATGCCGTGAGGGAGGGGGGCATCGAATGTTTTTGCAGTCGTAAAAGAGTAGTCTACGTTTTTTTGAGGGGAAAAGAGTAGTCTACGTGAGGAGTTAGGTTAGCGCTATCAGGCCCAGGCCCATGAGGCCACGACGCATAAGTGGCGGTTTTCTTCCCCATTGAGTCTTTTTCCTCCTTTGTAACTCTGAACGCACCTTCAGGTATCTACAATAATGGCGAATCAACACAAATCCTCAAAATATAGTATATACACTAGGTATATGCTGCTAACCTTAGGTGTGGCGGACGCCAGAGCTGGCCATATAGCTAGATCCGCCCCAGCTCGATCAATATACACATGAGAGTCACTTTAAGATATCCCACACTTAGACTTCTTCAGTAATACCAGTGGCTACTACTTTCATGAATACATACTAAGGCCAACTCCACCGCACGACCCTATCCTGTCCGGCCCCGTCCGTTTGGGGTAAAACGGACAAAGGAGGCGGCCCAGCGCGCGACGACCCGAACCCATCTTGTCCGTTTTGTGTCTGGTCCGACCCATTTCGAGTCCAAACTTGCGCCGGGTTTGGGTCGCGACGGACACCAAACGGACGCGCGCCTCATCCGCGTCGGGGCCGCGTGACAGGCGGCCACCTACCTCCCACCCGCCCACATCAATGCGCACGAGCGGGCGGCCCCACCTGTCATCCGCACGTCGAGCGGTCACCGTCCTTCTTTAAGTGGGAAGCGTGGACGAGTCGTCGTCCACACTGCCCCACACCACCCCGCGGCCTCCTCGAAACCGGACATGCCAAACCCTAGCCCTCCCTTGTCCTCGAGCTCGCCGGCCGGCCAGCCATGGGCTTCTGGAATTGCAAGGGGAAGCACGACCATGAGGCCGGCTCCTCCTTGGTGCGCCGCTGCGGCTCCGTGAAGAAAGAGGAGCCCGAGTCGCCATCGCCACCACGCCGGCCCCCCGCGCCGCCCCCCTTCTCCATCGCGCCCACATCCGCCGGCGAGCGCGACCGGCATTACATCCGCGCGGATGTGTGCCGCCGTTATTGGGAGACGAGGACGCCGCTCCCCTGGAGCGACGTCCATCTCCCCAATAACTGGCATTTGTCCGTCGACCGGGTCCCTATCCCGCCGGTCCCGACGAGCGGCCGTGCACGCGACGAGGAGATCGAGCGCCGCCGCCGCCTCCTCCCAGACGACCTCTTCTACGACCCCAGGTACGCCCCTGACTCCGGGTTCTGGGACACCTGGTTTCGTAACGAGCACGACACAAGGCGCGCGTCCTTCTTCGCTGGCACCTCGACGGGGCCGCGGCGGCCACGACAGGAGTGCGCGGCGCCTGCTCCCTGGAGCGCGGGCGTAGGCGGGTGCGCGGCGTCACTCCCACGCCGTCGCCTTTGCCGTCTCCATCGCCACCACCACCTCCTCGCATGATGGAGGAGGAGGAGGCCTGTCTCGTTGTGTGCGTCATGGAGGACTCCATGCGCATGCACGACAAGCGCCAGTGGGAGGGCCTCGAGGAGATGATGGCCCGCTCCGCCGCTGGCGAGGTCGCCATCCCCGAGCTAGAGATGGTGCCGAAGGAGGAGGTGGTGGAGGAGCCGCCGGTGGCCGCGTTCCACCCTCCCCTGGTGGGCCAGGGGTGGGGCTGGTCGTGCACGGCAGAGGAGATGGCCGAAGCCGTGGGCGTGAACTCACGCCCGACGCCGCCGCGGTCACCGGAGCAGGAGGCGTCGCCACGGGAGGAGGTGGTGCAGGCACCTCCCGTCGTCTAGCTCGCCCCGTCTACCACGCACCGCCGGCCCACCTCTGGATGCCGCCGGCCTACGTCGACCTGGTCAGCGACGACGACGACGACACCGGCAGCCAGTGAAGACGGCGTCGGCCACGACATCGACGGGCGAGGCCGGAGCGCGCGGGAGGCGTTTTTTTGTTATATGTTAATTATGAACTGGGCCGTTTTGT
>LR738713.1:381678986-381697454 GCA_902687465.1 Secale cereale
TGTGTTTTATGTTTTTTTAACTTAGTTTATTTATTTTTTTAGTCATTTCATTTCTGTTTTTACATTTTTTTTAATTCAAGTCCATCCCGGACAGGTTTTGGAGTGCGGCCGTGCGTTGGGCGCACCCACGACCCACGGGACAAACGTGGACATGGGCCGACCAATCGGCGCCCCAAAGGGACAAAATCCGGCCAAACCGTACGTCCGTTTGGGGTCGCGCGGTGGATTTGGCCTTATGAACGGTAACACTGATATTCGTACTAAACGTTAACCATTCACCCACACAATCATGTATTACTGCCTCGATATCGCAGTACTATTGCAAAGAATCAAACTTATCATGTTCAATGATCTGCAAATTTTATATATACCACCCATACATACCTATGACCAACCATGCAAATAACCATTTTCTATTCAACTCTCCAAAAAGATATAAGTGAAGTAAGAGAGTTATAGTCCTTTCTACGAAAGAATCGACCAAGTTCTATCAAATATAAGTGAGGAAAATGAGCATTATACAAAATAATAGTATTCCAAGTGTAAATAAAGGAGCATCCAAACTTCAAAAGATATACATAAAGCACACGGAACATTGTATAAAGTTATACTGAAAAGATATAAGTGAAGTGCAAAGAGCATTCTATAAATCAACCAAGGCCTATTCCATACCAGCATGGTGCATCACTAAAAGAAAAAGGAAAAATAAAAATAAAAGAAACTACAATAATTTACGCATACTATGTGAACAAAATAAAAACCGAGACATACCGATAATTGTCGAGGAAGAAAGAGGGGATGCCTTCTAGGGCATCCCAAAGCTTAGATGCTTGAGTCTCCTTGGATATTTACTTGGGGGTGTCTTGGGCATCCCGAAGCATAAACTTCCGCTCCTCCTTATTCCCTCATATTGATGCTCCCCCTTGGTCTTTAAACACTTCATCGACACAAAACTCAACAAAACTTTTATTAGAGGGGTTAGTTCATCATAACTAGTTTAATTAGTTGTTATCTTTAGTAATCATAGTGGACCGCTTAAACTCATGCATGTTGTTATGTTTGAATTGTGCATGGTTGTAGCGCTGTTTATTTATTATTTATCATTGTAGTGTTTAAATTATGCAATGAACCCAGATATATGTGTTTTCTTCGGGTTTCTTTGAAAATGTGCTTTGTTCATGTTTCTCTAGCATCTTTGGTTCATCATTTCTTTAATCATGATCGATGTCTATTTAATTTGTCAACATGAATGCAGGAAGTGGATCACGTGTGCGTCAATTGTGGTCAAGTCAGATGCCAGAAGGACAAGAGGTTCTTCGCAGATTTTCCAGATGAGTTCATAACTAGGACGATATATATGTTTTAATTTAACATGTTGGGACTGATTTTCATAGTTGCGCCCAAAAATGCCTAGTTGTTGTTTTCTTTTAATTTTTCCCACCTCAATATCACAAAACTATCACAAAGTTCCTTTTTGTTTGTCTCCGATTTACGGAAAAATGGACGTCTGGACGCGTCGGCGGACCGATGTGAGACTACGTTGAGAAAATTGTGTCCGGACAGCGCGGTCCAGACGGATGCAAGCAATTTGAGGGTCCGCTTTGGAGATGCCCTTACGAGGCAAGGCGTGACTTCCTAGAGAAGTTCAACATTAGGATTGATGCAAAGATCATATCTCCAGTAACTCTCATTAAGTTTTCAACGACCGTGAACTTCACTTGTCTCACACACTGAACCTATCTCGGTTGACCTAGTCTGAAAACCCACACACAAGACTAGGAGATGGAAGCTTGGGAGAGGGTCACCTTCTACCTCGACCATGACCATGAGGAGATCATGGTGTACTACAATCACGCTTGCACCTCCGGTTCACATTCTCCAGGCTACGATCCCTAGTTACGCCGAAGAATCTAGTTAGTAGACATGGTATCGAGTCATAATATGTTAGTAATTCATTGAACATGTTGTATGCTAACTAAACTACTAGTCATATCAGGTGAATTAGTAATTTGATGAACTTAAATGATGTCATTTCGTTCTACTAGTAATGTCAACCTTAAATGATATATGATATTATTGTTGCTACTAAACTGAAAAATGTTGTCATTCGGCGAGGAAAACACTCATTGTCCATCTTTTTATGCGCAAATATGAAATTAGTGGTATGGCCCTATTATAACATTGCCACTAGCGATGAATATTACTGTTTGTGTGTCTTGTTATCACAAGTCACCAGTACATCCCGTACCGGTGGCGTGCCTCCACGTGACACGCCACCAGTATATCTAATATTGGTGGCGTGGGGGTCCACATGCCGCCAGAAAATTTAGCAGTTGCACATATTAGTGACGTGAGGCGACACGTCACAAAGGTGTTTTTTGACATGCCACCAGTACCATCTTCTGCACTAGTGTATGTGTCATCTTTCTAAGATCAATCATTTCACTAAAGTTTGCAACAAGAGAAAAATATAGTGCATCAGATTGTTTCAACAGTGCAATTGATAATTCACATTCTTCCATAAGAAAATGTTATGCATCACTTTCACGATTTTTCTGTGTAAGTTATGTCCACGTCCATATGGATTGCAGCACACCGTATAAGATCCTAAGTCTCTCTCCGTAAGTTATCTAAACATCATCACACACCACTTGTCACTAATTGGTAGGGCCACAGCCCACTGTAAGCGCAAAGGCAACATTTCTAGTGGATTCTCTCTAGACCTATCTCTACCATGTACACTGCTCGATCCACTCGTACGAGGGACACATTAAAACCAAAATGCATGTGTGGCTGGAAACGAGGAACAAATCAAGTTGGAGACACAGAAATATCTTTCGGCGCGTCCTCGATGGCACGGGTCGACAACAAAATCGGGCGAATGTGATCTAAGCCTAACAATAAACGGAACAATAGAGGTCTACATCGAGCTAAAGATGCGGTTTGGTTTGTTTTTCAAGCCACAAAAAGAGAAGAAGAGAAAACCAACGTTTTTTTCCCCGCTCAATGTGGATTCCGCAATTAGAAAAGGCTGAAATTCCAATTGCACTCGTGCGCTTGGATGGCGTCGGTAGCCAATAATTGGCGGCGACAAAAATTATTGGAAGACCATATGAGCACTCCACAGGAGAGAAGAGAGAGGCAGGGTGCATGCATCCTGCGACTGTACCCGTAGATCATACTGGTAGATCTCATTGCCTTGGGTATCTTCTAGGACTGGGGTACATGATCTCATGCCACAGTGTGCGGTAAATAGAAGGGTACAATCATGGTGCAGAGCACGGCGAGCGGGGGCAATGGCTAAAAGGAGGAGGAATCTCGATCTCAATCTCAATCCGCACTTGCACTTGCACTGCCACAGTGTGTGACGAGGGGCATATATGCTCCACCTCCTCTCCACCAAATTTCCCCACTCCGATGGGCGGGCCATCCACAAAAAGGAGACGGGAGAAGATATCGTCGTGGTTTATAAGCAAGCAATCCACCTTCCCTCCGAGCCGATTATTATCCCTTCCCTTCCCTTCCCTCCCCACCTGCAAACCGAAAGGAAAATCCCAAGCGATTCTCACTGTCGTTTGTTGGCGGTTTACCCCTCGGGCTCGGGAGTTGGTTTTTACGGTTCCGCCCCATGCCTGGTGAAAAGTAATCGCAGCCAGCCAGGTCCACGCCCAAATCCCGCGGAGAGATGCCCACGCCGGTGGCCGCGGCGAGGCAGTGCCTCTCGCCGGCCGCCGTCACGGCCCTCGACGCCGCGGTCGTCTCCGCGCGCCGCAGGGTGCACGCGCAGACCACCTCGCTCCACCTCGTCGCCGCGCTGCTCGCGCAGCACGCCCCGCCGCTCCTCCGCGACGCGCTCGCGCGGGCCCGCAGCGCCGCCTACTCCCCGCGCGTGCAGCTCAAGGCGCTCGAGCTCTGCTTCGCGGTCTCCCTCGACAGGCTCCCCTCCGCCTCCGCCTCCGCCCCCGCCGACGAGCAGCCGGAGCCGCCCGTCTCCAACTCGCTCATGGCGGCCATCAAGCGCTCGCAGGCCAACCAGCGCCGCAACCCGGACACCTACCACTTCTACCACCAGGCTGCGTTCCAGGCCGCCACCGCCGCCTCGCAGGTCAGGGTCGAGCTCTCGCAGCTCCTGCTCGCCATCCTCGACGACCCCGTCGTCAGCCGCGTCTTCGACGACGCCGGCTTCCGCAGCGCTGACATCAAGCTCGCCATCCTCCGCCCCGCACCGCCCATGCCGTTGCTCGGCCGCCTCCCTACGCGGGCCCGCCCGCCGCCTCTCTTCCTCTGTAGCTTCGCCGCCGCCGACGACGCCGACGTGCCCTCGCCTGCCGGGAGCATCGCCGGCGGCGCCGGCGAGGAGAACGGCCGCCGCATCGCCGAGATCCTCGCCCGGGGCCGCAACCCCATGCTCGTGGGTGTCGGGGCCGCGTCCGCCGCAGCGGACTTCGCCGCGGCCTCGCCGTACCGCGTCCTCCCCGTCGGTCCAAACTCCATCGACCAAACAGAACTCGGCGTGGTGGCGGCGATGGCTAGCGCCACCTCCGGCCTCGTCATAAGCGTCGGTGACCTCAGAGAACTGGTCCCCGATGACGGCGAGCTCCAGGAGAGGGGGCGCCGAGTGGTGGCGGAGGTGACGCGAGTGCTGGAGACGCACAGAGAGGGGCGTGTCTGGGTGATGGGGTGGTCGGCCACCTACGAGACCTACCTCACCTTCCTGTCCAAGTTCCCCTTGGTTGACAAGGACTGGGAGCTCCAGCTGCTGCCGATCACGGCGGTGCGCGCCGGCGGACTCATGCCTCCGGCAACCACGGCATCTCCTTTATCCAACCCCGCAAGGTGAAGACCTCCTTTCACTTTTACACATATATATGTTTCACAATTGTTTATGCTTAGGATTTGATTGGCATCCATTTGGTGACTGACCGCTCTTGGTGCTTAGTTTATTATCCCCATGTTTCTTAATTCCAAATTACTACACGTACGATACTTCTTGTCCGACCTACTGCACGTCGATTTTTCTCCTGCCGGCAGTTTATAGTGGTTTTACTTGCTTAAGTGTTCATGCTTGTTACTGTATTTGAATCAGTTTATAAGTGGTTTTACTTGCTTAAGCGGTCGATGTGTTCATGCTTGTTACTGTATTTGAATTATGAAATACGGCAAACTGAAGCTGTGTTATTGTGGTTGTTCCATCGTCATAGTTCAGTTCATTCTCTGCACATTTTCCTTTTCTTTCTTTTACTGTACTAAAGTGTTCCGTGGTGGGGGAAACAGAACTTGAATTTTGTTATTATGTATTTCAGATTTTCTTTTTGATTTGGGGAGTACTGGTCAGAGCCAAGAGTCCACGAACATCTTATCTAAAATATACAATGCTAGGTTTATCATTGACTAGTTGTGCTTAAGACACGGAGTGTTTCCGCGCACTATATTCTTTTGGATACATTACTGATTAAACTTGATTATCACAGGAAGGTCCTGTATATGCACTTACTGCATCTGGGTTGCTAATTGTCAGGTCTAGTCATTTCAGGCATTTGGACCATCTTGTTTTTAATCTTATTTTGATGGTTACTAGCCGCATTCTTCAGTAGTTTCTTAGCTTACTGTTTGTTCCTTTTATAGTACTCCCTCCGTTCCTAAATATTTGTCTTTTTAGAGATTCAAATGAACTACCACATACGGATGTATATAGACATATTTTAGAATGTAGATTCACTCATTTTGCTCCGTATGTAGTCACTTGTTGAAATTTCTAGAAAGACAAATATTTCGGAACGGAGGGAGTATATCTGATAAGCTTTGTTTGCTGATCTTTCAAATTTAAATTCTCATATTCATTTGAACCTTTTGATGTTTGTTGCTACATATAGACTACATATGGCAATATAGTACAGGTTTTATTGCCATAAGTTCCATACACCTGCAATTTACAACAGCTTGACGAAAAGGTTAAAGGGAACTAAAAAACATGTGAATAAGAGAGGTC
Organism: Secale cereale; assembly: GCA_902687465.1. Classification (NCBI taxonomy): domain Eukaryota; kingdom Viridiplantae; phylum Streptophyta; class Magnoliopsida; order Poales; family Poaceae; genus Secale; species Secale cereale. The sequence continues at coordinate 381,684,976 of LR738713.1, forward strand.
GTGCATGTAAAAGAAATGCATTTTCATGAGAAAAAGAAGTAGGCGTTCATCTAGTGCAGATAATTTGTTCTCTTATTGGAAATTCTAATGCACAGCCATAACTGTGGTATGAATGTAGCAATGGTATGACTAGGTATACTTAAGTTGCTGTGGAATCAGAAATAGTTCATTGTACTTGGTCTGGCTTCTGTCACAGTGTCATTCACTCCATTTTCTTCCATCAACTGGATCTGACTGTTTTGATCTTATTTTGCAGCTTGGTGAAACCGTTCAATCCTTTTGGTGGACTTGTCAACGATACCTACGGGTCTAACAGCCTCGCAGCACATCCTTGCCCCCAAACCCTCCGGTGTCAACAGTGCAATGATAGATGTGAGCAAGAAGTAAGAACAATCGTAAAAGGGAGTGGCATTACAGCTGAAGGCCATCACCAGGGAGGTCCGTCTTCCCTGCTTCAGAATGGCAGCATGATGGGTCTTAACAGTGGACTTGATGCAATCAAGGTGTGAAGCTATTTATGTCTTTTGAAATGTTTTCAGTGCAGGTTAAATACATGGATAATTTTGCATCTCATTGGTATAAAAATGTGCAGTTTTTCTTCAGTGCAGGTTAGAGATGATCAGATGGTGTTGAAATCAAAAATATTGAATCTGGAGAAGAAGTGGAACGAGTACTGCCTGCGGCTCCACCAAGGATGCCAGAGGATCGACGCAGGTCCTTACCAGTTATTCCCACATTATACTGGTGTTCCAGTTGACACAGAAAGATCAGCAATTCTGAGCAAAGGTTCCGAGTCAGTTACACTTCAGAGGGAGGTTATTAGGCCTTCTGCAGTATCTGCTACACATACGAATTCTGAGCAAAAGAGTGTTTCACCAACATCTATCTCCAACAGAAGGAACGAAGACCTTGTGTTGAATCTTCAAGGGAGGCACTCAAAGGGTGATGAACAATTTCAAGAAAGGCATGCGCAGTTGCGGCAAGAACACTTGTCAAGCTGCCATGATCGTGAAGATCACATGTCGCCATCAGCCGCTGCATCCGTTGCAACGGACTTGGTGTTGAGCACGCCTCGTGGATCTTCTTCCAAGGGTACAAGTTCTGTGAGCTGGAAACATGCAGTGGATGCAGAGAAGTCTACCCACCTGACACCCAGTAAGTTGGATGATTTGAATATGAAGCCCCCACAGCCCTTTGCACAACCTTACAGCTCCCGGAGTTCCACAAATATGGGGCAACCATCACCTAGTGCTCTGCATTCACCAGCTTCAGGAGGCGTGTCTGCCTTTGGCCAATGGCAAAAGCCTTCACACCTTGCAGTACAAGGTTCTGATTTGAGCGACTACAAGCTACTCGTGGAACGCCTGTTCAAGGTGGTTGGAAGGCAGGAGGAAGCCCTGAGTGCTATTTGTGGATCCATTGTTGGCTGCCAGTCAACAGAGAGGCGCCGCGGCACAAGCAGGAAGAACGACATCTGGTTCAGTTTTCATGGTTTTGACAGCATGGCCAAGCGGAGAGTTGCCGTGGCGCTGGCAGAGCTCGTGCACGGCAGCCAAGACAGCTTCATTTATCTGGACCTGAGCCTCCAGGATTGGGGCGGCTCAAGTTTCAGAGGAAAGACTGGCATAGATTGCATCGTTGATGAGTTAAGCAAGAAGCGGCGCTGTGTGATCTTCCTCGACAACATTGATAAAGCTGACTGCCTTGTTCAGGATAGCCTCTCTCATGCCGTTGACACCGGTAGATTCCGAGACATGCGCGGCAAGGAAGTTGCTATTAATGACTCGATAGTAATATTGTCGACAAGATTGGCACGACACAGCAAAAATGTCTCGGTTGGGGTGGAAGAGGGGCATACTTTCTCGGAAGAGAAGATCCTGGCTGCTAGAGGACAACAACTGAAGATCTTGATAGAATCAGGCACGGAGATCACCAGCAGAGGCCCTAGTAGTAGCAGCAAGGTGGTAGCTTCCCCAAGTCACTCTCTCACCAAACTTCAAGCTTCTGTGTACTCTGGTTACGTCAGTAAGCGGAAGCTCGACGTTTCTGACGACCAAGAAAAGCTGCTAGAATCACCGACCAATCCCAAGCGGCCGCACAGAACATCAAGTGTGCCGTTCGACCTGAACCTCCCCGTAGGCGAGGATGGATCCAGCGACGCTGATGGCGACGACGACAGCAGCAGCAACGACAATCCAGATGAGTCCATCGACAGCCTCCTGGGTTTGGTCGACAGAGCGATCGAATTCAAGGCGTTCGACTTTGGCAAACTGGCCAACGACATCCTGCAGGACCTGAGCAATGTGCTCGGCAACATCCTGGGCCCGGGCTGCACGCTGGGGGTCGGCGATGGCGTGATGGAGCAAATGCTTGCGGCCTCATGGGCATCGGAGGACGGGCGGCGGCCTCTCCGGGCCTGGCTGGAGCTGGTGTTCGCCAGGAGCCTCGAAGAGCTGAAGCTCAAGCACAGTAAGCACGCGGGCAGCTCTCTTCTTAGGCTAGTGGCCTGTGAGGACAGCACGGCAGCAGCGCCGGCGGCAAAGGAAGACGGCGGTTTTGGACCACTGCTCCCCTCGAGAATAATTCTGGAATGGCGATGAATGGATGACGATATCTGTATATACTGTGATGGATGGCGTCATTGTTGGTAGCTAGTCCACGGTAGTATAGCGTTATAAGCTTGGTTGCGGATTAAATAAGTTGTAGTCTACACTACTTGATTGCTGGTAGTCTACACTAGTTGATGATGCACTGCCTTCTTCGATCAGTATATGTTGGCAAGTGTATAGATTTTGACTGTAACTATTGTTGATTTCTTTGCCAATATATAATGATTCTATATGTGGTGCCCGGAGGTTAAGTTCATATATGTATCACTAGCAAAAGAGTCTGTGCGTTGTAAGAAAAAAGAACACACGCCCTTAACCCAATAATCATGAGGCAAAACCCCAATAGGTGTACGTCCTCTATTTTAACAGGGCATCATATTTGTATTGCCGCTTATCCTCCTCATCCCCGTCGGCGGTCGCCTCAGTGCTCACACAACCATAATGTGTTTGAATGTGGTCAATTCTAAGGCGCGAACGGGCGCTCACTCGGAACAAGATGAGAAATATGTTGTTTTTCCCCTGTGAGCTTTTTGAGAGGTGTGCATGTTTAGCTATCCGATGTTTTCTTTCGTCTCAATCTGGTTTTAGTGGTTGTTTATTTGCAATACAGATCACTGCTGGTACGAAAGGAAAACGGATGTGCTATAGATTTAGTTTGCATTCAAAATAATATTTAATAGGTAAAATAATATCATATTCAGATTCTACACATCCTTTTAATCAAATTTTATATATAACATGTTAAAATCGGAGTTACGGTTTAAAAGATATGGATAATTTAGAAGAAGAAAAATTGTTTTTGATGCATTGCAGATTAATTAATCAAAAAATCCGGGATTTTCTGTAAAAATGGAAAAACAATTCGTTTGACTTAAATACGGATGGAGGGTTAATTTCATTCAAAGTCAGGAGTTTACTTAAAATATTGCAAAAAAATTGTCCATGACTTTTATAGAACTACGGTTTCGTTCACATAAAACCGCAATACGAGTTTTGTTGAAAAAATATCATTTGCGACGTACTTTTTGTAATATACTTTTTCACGTACAAACACATCAGTATATACGTAAACATTTAAAAATATGTAGACTCACATGAATTTTTTCATGAAAATCATTTTGGGGTATCTAATAATTACTAATGAAGTATATTAAAAATAATAAAGAGGTATAAAAGATTTATCTATGTGGTATATGAGGAGCGGGAGTATGTACTCCCAGGAGTACACAACCATTTTCCTATATATATATATATATATATATATATATATATATATATATATATATATATATATATATATATATATATATATATATATCTTTTTCTGCATGGTAGATAATTTAATAAGTGAGGTGCGTTCCAAATTTCAGATCACTTGGACATACTAGTAGTTCTCAGCAAAGAAAAAGACAAATTGGGCCAGAACAATACATGAACAATAAACTTTTTTACAGACCCTAAATTTGTTTTTTTTGTTGAGAGCTACTCAAATATCCAAATGATCCGAAATTTGGAGGGCACCTCACGCACCAAATTATCTACCATGCAAAAAATAGTTTTTTTTAATTTTTCTGGTATTTGTTTTGAATTGTTTCTTCTCGTGTGTGCATATGAGACTGGGCACCGAATCACTGCTCTCCCTCTCTATGTGTGTGTGTGTATATATATATATATATATATATATATATATATATATATATATATATATATATATATATATATATATTACTGGGGAACATAGTATAAAACATAAAAAGACGCCCTACGATAAACCATGAACACTATGAAGATGCAACAAATGGTTTAGATCAGATAGTTACTAACTCCGAATTGCAGTGAAAAAAAGACAAGTCGGTGTAGATCGTACTTGAAGTCCCTGAAACCGTAGATGAATGATCCATCAAACCGTCCACGAACAGAGCCTCAAAGAGAAGACCGAAAGCACGACCTCTCTACGGATTGCAATCGTACAGTCTTCATGATGCAGCAGCGCTTCGTCGTCCATAGTTAATCGTCGTCGAAGAATTAGAGGGAGAAGAAGAGAACCACACAAGGCTTCTCTATTATGAGGATTTAGAGAGAACTAGAACTAGATCTAGTCTAGATCAAACTAGACGAGAACTAGATCAAGGGAGAACCAGAGGAGGATTCAAAGCTTATGTTCTAGGGACTAGCCCTGCCCCTCTATTTAAATGTTGAGCCATGGGGTCGTAACTTGGGGAGGAGGCCTCCCCAAAGTTAGTTTGGAATGCAAGGAAGAGTCCTCCTTGGTTTCCAACATGAAACGCCATGGACCTCAGCGTCTGGCCCAAGACCAGACGCCAGTGACCTTGGCGTCTGGCCCTTGTCCTTTGCAAAATCCCTTTTGCACTGACCTCAAGCCTATGTGCCTTAGCTCTTGGCCCAGCCAAAGCGTCCCCGCACGAGAACATTTCTGGAAACATTCAAAAGTTTTCCAAAGCTCTCTTGAAACTATTTATTATATTCCCGGAACTATTCCGAGGATATTTTCTCATAACTCTTGCTCCACTAACAGTCATGAGATTGTCATTACCTTGAGCTTGCGGAATCGTGGACATCCATATGGACCCCTATGAATACACGAATGACATTCGAGTGAACCTTTGGTTACCATGTTGTGTTCCCTTTGTTTTGTGATACTTCACAAATCCCGAGGTGGGATATATCAGTATCCTCTTGAGTCATACACATCTCAATATACCAGTCTCCTCGTTACCTTCTTCTTTCTCGTTGACGTGTACCGGCATCTCCATGACATAGTCACCTGTGTCTGGCCAGACGATGATGCATGTTGTCATATCAAGAGAGCCCTAAGAATATTTCTCCATCGTCAGAGGAGAAAAATCCTCTCTCGTGCTATCAAGTCCCTTGTCAAACATTCTGATGAACATGTAAGTTGTCATTATGATCAATGTGTCACTGATGACGTTGGAGCAACCCAAAGTTCATCGTACGATAGGAAGTGACTACGATACTCTCATGGTCTAAGGACTAAATTACACGTTAACACTCCGTGTTATAACAATTGACTTTTGAAGATATCATCTCAAAGTATAACAAAGAATTTTGGGTCAATTGAATATGATCGTTCTTCTAATGTCGTACTCTCAATGTTGTTTTGAGGCTATCATTACACTTAACGATATCTCAAGATGCAGAAAATGTGATCACGAATAACACTTGAGCTAGTCTTAGAGGCGAGATTAGGAATTTTATTTTACCGTTTATCATTCCACACATGCATATGAGTTTTTCACTGGATCGCATATTCCAGGATCATAATAGTTATAGCATAGAATATAAACTCTTAATTATGAACAAAGAAATAATAATATTATTGCCTCTAGGGCATATTTCCCAATATATATATATGCATCACATGTTGGTGCATGATGCCATAAACTGCCACCCCTGGAGTTCACATGTGCCACACTAGCTTGCGATCGTTCGCGAGCTAGTGGGGATTAGTTGTTAGAGTTTTGCTTCGGTACACCCCTTAAAATAATCATGAATCTTAAAGTTACTTAAAAATGGTATTCTTGTACGTTCATCAACTGATTTAGTTAATTATGATTATACTACGTTGGCCCACCACTCTTTACGCTCATACCTGCATCAAGGAAAATTTGTTGGCTGTTGATCAGGACGCCTAAATCTTTCTGGAGATGCACAAGTGGATAGAGGGATTATAGTGAGTAACCATTGACCTTGGGTAAATAATCTTCTCTCTGCTGATGACAGCTTAATTTTTATGAATGCAAAATAGGCAAGTGCCCGGAGGTTAATTCTTTTCTCAAAATAGAGGCAAAATGTTTATGTCATTAATTAATTAAGGAGGAGTTGGACAAGAGACAAAAAATGGAAGACACAAGGTCACTACTCTCTCGACATGATAGCACCCAAATGTTTTGCTCCGCAGTGGCCCAAATCCTCGCCTCTTTCTCAATGGTTAGGAGAATGATGAACGGAGGGCGGATTTCTTTCTGAGTACCCTTGTGTTTCGCTCGTTCCAGATGGCCTTGCTGACAAACATAGTGTGTTGGAAATATGCACAGAGGCAATAATATTATATTATTATATTTATATGTTCATAACTAAGAGTTTATATTCTATGTTATAACTATTATGATCCTAGAATATGCGATTTAGTGGAAAAATTATATGCATGTGCAGAATGATAAACTGTAAAATAAGATTCCTAGTCTCACCTCTAAAATTAGCTCAAGTGTTGTTGGTGAACATGTTTTTCGAATCTTAGGATATTCTTAAGTGTAATGGTAGTCCTAAAACAATATTGATAGTATGAATCTAGAAGAACGATCATATTGAATTAACCCAAACTTGTTTGTTATACTTTGAGATTCTATCGTCAGAAGTCAATTGTTATAGCATGGAGTGTTGACGTCTGATTTAGTTCCTTAGACCATGAGAGTATCATAGCCACTTCGTATTGTGATCATAACGATATAACAGTCACTTCTTACTGTAAGATAAACTTTGGAGTTGCTCAAACTACATTTGTAACACGGTGATCATAACTACAACTTACATATTCATCAGGAAGTTTGACAAGGGATTAGATAGCTCAAGAGTGGAATTTGCTCCTATGAACATGGAGAGATATTATTAGGGCCCTCTCTGTGTTATGGCATCCATCATCGTCTAGTCAGACACATATGACTATGTTACGGGGATACCGGTACATGCTAACGAGAAAGAAGAATAAAACAGGTAACGAGGAGACCGGTATAGTGAGCATGTGTACGACTCAAGAGGACATCGATATATCTCACCTTAGGTTTTGTAAAGTATCATGAAGGAAAGGGATTAACACATGATAACCAAAGGTTCACTCGATTGTCATCCATGTACTCATAGGGATCGATATGGATATCCACAGTTCCGCTATTGGTCATTGTACGAAAGGTGTTTTATTCATGTCTATGGTTTGCCGAACCTACATGGTCACAAGCTTAAGGTAATAATGATCTATTGAATGTTAGTAGGACATGAGTAATTAGAAAATATTTATGGAATAGTTTCATTAATATTCAAAATAGTTTCTAGAGGAACCGAAAGCGTTTTGGGCTCACCAATTAGTGTCAGGGTTTATAGGGCAATGCCGGGTATTACCGCTAAATTATATATAGGTCGAAATAGTTTTTGGCAATGTTAAATTAATATGAAAGGATTTAATAATAGTTAGGTGTCTTTTATATTTATTTAATTATTAATTGGCCATAAAAGGCCAAGTGGTGGAGAGCTACTTGGGCCACTTGGGCCCAATATAGGTGGCGCCCGCTTTATCCGTGTGGAAGGAAGGGGGAGGCTGATATGGAGGGGATTTCCCCCTCCTCTTGGGTGGACAAGGGGTGGAAAATTTATCCCCTTGTGTGGTGCCCCTTCCCCCTCCTCCAACCTATATATACTAGAGGTTTTGCACTTTTTGTACACAAGTTTTTTGAGCCTCCTGTAGTTCTCTAGTTCTAGTTCTAGTTGTTCCAATTAGAGCTAGATCCAGATCCTATAATCCTCGTAATTAGAAGCCTAGTATGGTTATAATATCCTCCCTCTGATTCTCCAATGTCAGTTAGCTCTAGACAGCGAAGCGCTGCTAGATCCTGAAGAACGTACGCTTGCAATCTGTGGAGAGGTCGTGCTTTTGGTCTTTCGTTCGACGGTTTGAGGGACTTCAAGTATTATCTACACCAACTCTTCTTCTTCCACTGCAACTTGGATTTGGTAACGATTCGATACAAACCGTTATTGCATCTTCATAGTGTTCCTGGTTGATCGTAGGATGATTTTTGTTTTGTTTTCTACTATGTTTCCCAACAGTGGCATCATGAGTTGTCCTATGAGTAGATGCATGTTTTGATCAGGATCACATGTGCATGTGAGGGTTTTATGTTCTTGCTATGCTTCCCTCAAGTACTATTGCTTCAATTCGGTTCATTGACGGCATTTTGTAGCTTTATTTTGACAATCGATCGGCTCTGGCTGTCGACGTTCTGCTAATAGTTCTTTAGGCTTCATCATAGTCAAGAATAGTGAACTATCGCAAACATGAGAGGGCGGTGAATATGTTCGATTTTCTAGGGGGCACACGTATTAACGAAGTTTAGTGTGGGGCTAGAGATTTTTAATTAGTTTTCTTCCCTCACACACCTCGGAAGTTAATCTAGCAACAATAATTACCGCCTTGATGGTGTACGTAGGCAGCTAGTGTTATCGGGAAACCCTAGAAGCCATGTAATTAAAAATTTCCAAACCGATTAGAAGATGTATAAATTGGTTTTACAGGTTGCATGTGATGTTGTATAGCCTTCATCATGATAATGAGTTTGTGTATGAGACAATTATATGTTGTAATGTTAAGTGGCATGCGCGTCACGGTGCACATTATGGTTGGAGTCAAGGAATTTCCATTTTAATGAACTGAGTGTCAACCTCATTATTTATTCAATGGAAGTAACACGAAGGACCCCGGAGCTTCACCAGGCGCGGGAGAACAAAATTGTTGCCACAACGACAGTTTTCAAAATTGTCGCCACGACATCATTCTCGAAGAATTTTCATGAAGATTCCAGAGGACCATTGAGACGTTCCCAGCTCCCAGGGCTATACCATATCATGCTATTATGAATTTCCTGGGATATTTATCCCTATGTTGTTTGCATCCTTTGATAGCAAATTAGTCAATTATTAGGGTGATCTCTGACATTAAAATATCAAGTAGTGAGTGCTCTTCCTAGTGTAGCAACCGTCTACAACACGTAGATTTTTGTAATGCGTCATGCTGCCATGAGTGCAAACGAAGGATGAAGTGTAAGGCGGGTGAAGGTATGACCTCACAGCACAAACACTTAGTTATCCTTAAGTTCTAGTAGAAATGTTTTGAGCTCGGAGCACAAAGCATCAAAGGATGAACAAGAGTCATATGGAGATATGATCGACAAGTTTGCCTACCGGTTGAAGTTCACGTCATCAGTGATGCTACCATCCATGGCAGTGAATAAGATCAAGATCTTGAATCACTCCCTTTCAATTATGAGATATATTGATTTGAGTGGGAGCACACTTTATATCAAAATTTATTTAAACACTAGTGCAAATTAATTATGAATAGTGTCTAAGTGAATCTTGTGTTTATCATTGTAGATCAATGGCTGGCAATGTGTTCAACTTAGCCCCTATGTTAGAGAAAAAAGTTGGCTGCAAATGGTGGAAACTATGTGGATTGGATCCGAAACCTGGTATTTGTTTTGAGGAGTGCTAAGAAAGAGTATGTGTTGGATCAACCCCTAGGTGATCCTCCCACGCCAGATGCACCGCACGAAGTTACATGTGCTTTTACTCCTCATAGTGATGACTATGAGTTAGTCCAATGCCCCATGTTGACTTGCATAGATCCTGAACTACAAAGACGTTTTGAATGTTCTAGTACTGAATTTATTTATTTATTTTGAATGAACTAGTACTCAATTTATAATTGGGTTACTGGATGCTATGTACAAGAAGTAGGCAATGACCGAATGTTTTGAAATAAGCAAGGCCTTGATTGATTTCAAGATGGCAGAAGGTTCCTTAGTGAGTGAGCATATAGTGAAGTTGGATGGCTATGTTGATAGACTTTCTCCTCTGGAATTCAGAATTCATCCAACACTCAGTACAAATATTGTGGTTTCTTCATTCACCCTATATTATGATGGTTTTATCATGAATTATAACATGAATGTTATGAATAAAAGTGCAAACGAGTTATTCACTATGCTCAAAACTGGGGAAGCTGTAATGTAGAAGAACAAACAAGTGTTGATGGTCAATAAGACCGCCAATTTCAAGGAGAAGGGCGAGTACAAGAAGAAATCTTCAGGCTAGTAGGACTATGTCACAGAAGAGGAACAAGGGCAGAGCTACTAAGGATACTGAGTGTTTATACTGCAAACAGAAAGGAAACTGAAAGTTCCACTTTAAGAAATACTTGGCGGGTAAGAAGAAGAGCAGTTCTTCCGGTAAAGGTATAAATGTTATATAGAGTTAATGTTAGTCTACTTGTCAATTTCCTATAAGTCATGAGTATTTGATACTGATCGGTTGCTCTCATTTGCAATCCTATGCAGGGACTAGAGAGATGTGACACGTTGAGAAGGAATGAAGTCATGTTACAAGTCTATAATGGTGATGGGAATGCTGTTGGAGACCTCTGAAGTCATGTATTTTAGTTTATTTTCAAGATTTACTTAGAACCGAATAAATGTTATTTTGTTCAGAAGTTGTGCAAGAACAATATCTCTGGATTATGTTTAATAAGCGACGGTTATTGTTATAAGTCTGGTGAAAATAGTTATTCAAATATTATAAGAATGTGTTTTGGATTTAACTCTATTGTTAGTGGTTTATTCTTGATGAACCATGAATATAATTGAATATCTATAACATTAATGCTAAAGATCTTGAGAAGACTCGCAACATGACTTAAATGTGGCACTGCTTGGTCATATCAGAAAATAACATATACAAAAGCTTCATATAGATGGAGTATTGAATTATTTTGATTTTGAATCAATTGACAAAATACATAGTGATGTATGCGAATCGATAAGAATACTAGAGCACGATTGATACGTCTGCAACATATCTATAATTTATGAAGTATTCATGCCTTGTTTACAATAGGTTTATATGGTTTTGGTGCACTTTTATACTATTTTTATGGACTAACTTACTAATCTAGTGCCTAGTGCCAGTTCCTGTTTTTGCATGTTTTTTGTTTCGCAGAAAGACCATAACAATCGGAGTCCAAACACTATAAAAATTTACAGAGATTTTTCACGGAATATATGTGATTTTTGGGGAAACGAATCAACGCAAGACGATGCCTGAGGGCTCCACAAGGCAACATGTTGTGCCCCATTTCCTTGTGGTCACCTTGTAGGTCGGTTGATTCCCTTCTTTCGTCGCAAGAGAGATAATTTCCGAATAAAAATCCCCTCAAAATTTCAGCCCAATCGGAGTTACGGATCTCCGGGAATATAAGAAATGGTGAAGGGCTCCAAAAATAGTAGCGAGAAACAGAAGACAACAGAGAGATCCAATCTAGGGGAGAGCTCCCTCTCTCCTCCAGTGGCACTGGGACACCGGTGGGGACATCTCCTCCATCACCATCACCACCTTCTCCTCCGTTTCTCATGGTGATGTGTGGTAGTTCACCCCCGAGGCTGAGGGTCTGTACTAGTAGCATGTGTTCGGTCTCTCTCTCTCTTTCTCTCTCTCTTGTGATCTTGATTTGGCACGATTTTGATGTACCATGAGCTTTGTAAATATAGTGGAATCATGTGGTATTCTTTGATACATCTATGTTTTTTATTGTTTCATGCCAACAAATTTCACATACTTTTGGCAGCATTTTATATTATTTTGGCACTAACATATTGATACAGTGTTGAGTGCCACTTCCTGTTTTTTGCATGTTTATTATTTCATAGAAAATCCATATCAAATGAAGTCCAAACACGATAATTTTTGTACGGAGATTTATTTTGGAATATATGTGATTTTTAGGAGGAAGAATCAACGCAAGCGGAGTCCCGCAACTTTCACAAGGCATTAGGGCACCACCACCCCTAGGTCGCGTGGGGTTGCCTTGTGGCCACCTCGTAAGTATGTTGGAGTCCATATTCGACCGTAGGGAATATTATATCGAGAAAAAATTGTGTTAGAGTTTCAGCATGATCGGAGGTACGGATCTCCAGATATTTAAGAAACAGTTTTTGGCCAGAAATGAGGATACCAAACAGAAGATAAACACAAACACACACACACACACACACACACACACACAGAGGG
>LR738713.1:381697621-381773942 GCA_902687465.1 Secale cereale
AGAGAGAGAGAGAGAGAGAGAGAGAGAGAGAGAGAGAGATCCAATCTTAGAGGGGCTCCTGCCCTCTCGGAGCCATGGCAGCCATGGACCCGCGGGGAAACCCTCCTCCCATCTAGGGGGAGGCCAAGTAAGAAGAAGGAGGGGGGCTCTCCCCCCTCTCTCCCGGTGGCGCCGGAGCGCCGCCTGGGGAACCATGCATCATGACGGCGATTAAACCAACAACTTCGCCGCTGATACGTCTCCAACGTATCTATAATTTTTTATTGTTCCATGCTATTATATTACCCACCTTGGATGTTTTATATGCTATTTTATATCATTTTTGGGGACTTACGTTGCTCTTATAGGCTGTCGAAAGGCCACGAGTCCCCTTTACTCCATTGATAGAAATGCCACTCCCACGAAAGATGTCGTTAAGCATATGGGGGGAAGCAAAATCATAACGATATTGATATGTCTCCAACGTATCTATAATTTCTTATTGTTCCATGTTATTATATTATCAACTTTGGATGTTTTATATGCATTAATATACTATTTTATATCATTTTTTGGGACTAACCTATTAACCTAGTAACTAGTGCCAGTTTATATTTTTCCTTGTTTTGGGCTTTTATAGAAAAGGAATATCAAACGGAGTCCAAATGGAATAAAACTTTACGATGATTTTTCTTGGACCAGAAGACACCTACGAGACTTGGAGAGGAGGCCAAAAGATCTACGAGGAGGCCACAAGCCGTAGGGGCGCACCCCTGGGCTTGTGGGGCCCCCGTGGCTCTCCTAACCCTAATCTTTGCTCTATAAATACCCAAATATCCCCCCTACGTAAGAAGAGTCGCCAAAAATACTTTTCCACTGCCGCAAGTTTCTGTTCCCGTGAGATCCCATCTTGGGGCCTTTTTTTGGCACTCTGCCCGAGGGGGATTTGATCACGCAGGGCTTCTTCATCAACCTTGCTGCCCTTCCGATGATATGTGAGTAGTTTACCACAGACCTACGGCTCCATAGCTAGTAGCTAGATGACTTCTTCTCTCTCTTTGATCTTCAATACAATGTTCTCCTCGATGTTCTTGGAGATCTATTAGATGTAATCTTCTTTTGCGGTGTGTTTGTTGAGATCCGATGAATTATGGATTCATGATCAGATTATCAATCAATGTTTTTTGAGTCTTCTCTGAACTCTTTTATGCATGATTAAGATAGCTTTGTATCTCTCTCTGATCTACCGATTTGGTTTGGCCAACTAGATTGGTTTTTCTTGCAATGGAGAGGTGCTTTGTGATGGGTTCAATCTTGCGGTGTCCTCACCCAGTGATAGAAGGGGTAGCGAGGCACGTATTGTATTGTTGCCATTAAGGATAAAAATATGGGGTTTATATCATATTGCTTGAGTTTATCCCTCTACATCATGTCATCTTGCGTAAGGCGCTACTATGTTCTTATGAACTTCATACTCTAGATGCATGCTGGATAGTGATCGGTGTGCGGAGTAATAGTAGTAGATGCAGACAGGAGTCGGTCTACTTGTCACGGTCGTGATGCCTATATTCATGATCATTGCCTTAGATTTTGTCATAATTTTGCGCTTTTCTATCAATTGCTCAACAATAATTTGTTTACCCACTGTATGCTTTCTCCGAGAGAGAAACCTCTGTGAAACCTATGGCCAGTGGGTCTATTTTCCATAATATATTTTCAGATGTATAAAACCAAAAACCCCAAAATACCTTGCTACAATTTATTTCTATTTACTTTAGTTTGCCTATTTCTATTATTTCAAATCTATCTCTATCAGATCTCACTCTTGCTAGTGACCGTGAAGGGATTGACAACCCCTTTTCCGCGTTGTGTGCAAGTGTTTGTTAGTTTGTGCAGGTGCATATATTGGTGACTTGCTTGTGCCTCCTACTGAATTTATACCTTGGTTCTTAACCGAGGGAAATACTTGTCTCTACTTTGTTGCATCACCCTTTCCTCTTCAAGGAAAAAATCAACGCAAGCTCAAGAAGTAGCAAGAAGAATTTCAGGCGCTGTTGCTGGAGAGGTTCTACATCAAGCCTACCAAGTACCTATCATGAATTCTCATCTCTTGCACTCACATTATTTTCCATTTGCCTCTCGTTTTCATCTCCTCCACTTCTGAAACTTCTTCAGAAAAACACAAAAATATTTGCCTTTTTATTCGCCCTTTTTCCGTTCGTATTTTTGTTTATTTGTTTGAGTTTTTGATCGTAGGTTTTGCTACCATGGCTATCCCTTCTATCATAATTAGCACCCCGAAAAGTGAGGTTCTTAATTTCATACAAAGGGATGCTCATTAACTATATTTGCAATGCTCAAAATAGATCTACTCGTAAGCAATCTACTACAGTTCTCCTCCGAAATTTTATGTGGGTGTTACTATACTTTGTATAGATATGTGCTAGATACCATTACTGGGGGAAATTTCTTGGGTAGCCACACTTTGGATGCTTACAATGCTAGGATAAATTTAGTAGGTTCACCACCACTCATGGTTAATGAAACTGTTTAAACTTTGGAACATGTGATGCAAAGACTTGATATTATTGAGAATAAAATTTCTATCGTAGAGCTTATTGAAAATTTGGATAAAAATATTCATAATCACATTACTCAAATTGGATCGAAGGTAGGAATCTCCTTAAAGAATCTAAAGGAAAATGAGCCTATAGTTAATGAGAAATAATTCAAGATTCTATTAGAATTGACATGCTAGTAGATGTTATTACCAACTTGGGTTCTGCTTTTGCTGCTGTTAAAACCACTCCAAAATTTCCTTCTACAAAAGCTACTAAGTTTATTTATGTTCCTAAAAATGTGGTTCAATCATCTAGCAAAGGAAACGAAGACCTAAAAATGGTAAGTATTTACCCTAGCTTAGTCAATACCATCAAAGAACCAATTACTACATGTAAAGTCCTTGCTTTTTTACCTAGGAGTGTGATCATCAATGAACCCAATGAATCTCCTAGGGGTTATAAATGTTCAATTGAAGAATTGAATACTAAATATGACAATACCTAGATTGTTGCATCATGCCTAGCTAGGGGCGTTAAACAATAGCGCTTGTTGGGAGGCAACCCAATTTTATTTTTGTTTTTACCTTTTTTTCTTCTGTTTTCCAATAAATATACCTTCCAGCCTCTGGTTATATGTGTTTTCATGTTTTAATTTATTGTTTGTGCCAAGTAAGACCTTTAGGATGATTTGGAAGATTGTTGATTTGATTTTGCTGAAAAGCAGAAACTTTTGCGTCCAGTACATAAATTTCTATAATTCACTGGAGCGTGATAATTTTCTGAAATTTTACACAAGATTGATATACAAATTTACCAGTTTTCCTATTTTTCACATTTTTTTGGAGTTGCAGTAGTATACGAAGTTTTCAGATTGCTACAGACTATTCTGTTTTTGACAGATTCTGTTTTCATTGTGTTGTTTGCTTATTTTGATGAATCTATGGGTAATATCGGGGGGTATGAACCATGGAGAAGTTGGAATATAGTAGATATAACACCAATATAAAATTAGAATGAGTTCACAACAATACTTAAAGTGATTATTTGCTTTATTATACTAATGGATCTCACGAGTCTTCTGTTGCATTTTGTTCTGTGATGTTTTCAAGTTCTGGGTAAACATTTGATGGACTACGGAATAAGGAGAGGAAAGAGCCTAAGATTGGGGATGCCCAAGGCACCCCAAGGTAATATTTAAGGACAACCAAGCATCTAAGCTTGGGGATGCCTTGGAAGGCATCCCCTCTTTTGTCTTCAATCGATCAGTAAATTTACTTAAGGCTATATTTTTATTCACCACATGATATGTGTTTTGCATGGAGCGTCTTGTATGATTTGAGTCTTTGCTTTTTAGTTTGCCACAATCGACCTTGCTGTACACACCTTTTGAGAGGGACATGCATTAATCATGAGTTTATTGGAATACTCAATGTGCTTCACTCATATCTTTTGAGCTAGGCAGTTGCTCTAGTACTTCACTTATATCTTTGTGAGCACGGTGGTGATGTTATTGTGAAGAAATTGATGAACTCTCATGCTTCACTTATATTACTTTGAGAGTCTAATAACAACATGGTAATTTGCTTAGGTTATGAATTTAGTCCTAATATGATAGGCATCCAAGGGGGATATAATAAAAACTTTCATAAAGAGCATTGAATACATGAGAAGTTTGATTCCTTGTAATTGTTCTGAGATATGAAGACGGTAATATTAGAGTCATGCTAGTAGTAAATTGTTGAATAAAAGAAATACTTGTGTTAAGGTTTGTGATTCCTGTAGCATGCGCATATGGTCTTCTAGTTATGTGATGAAGTTGGAGCACAATATATCCTTGATTGTCTTCCTTTGTGTGAAGTCGGGAGCGCGCGATGGTTAACTCCTGCCAACCTCTCCCCTAGGATCATGTGTAGTAGTACTTTGCTTCGAGGGCTAATACACTTTTTGCAATAAGTATGTGAGTTCTTTATGACGAATGTTAAGTCCATGGATTATACGCACTCTCTCCCTTCCACCTTTGCTAGCCACTCTAGTACCGTGCAACTTTCACCGGTGCGTTAAACCCACCTTATACCTTCCCTCAAAACAGTCACCATACCTACCTATTATGGCATTTTCATAGCCATTCTGAGATATATTGCCATGTAACTCCACCGTTCCGTCGTTATGAATTTTTACCTTGAGTTGTAATTATCGAGTTGTAAGTAAATAAAAGTGTGATGATCATCATTATTAGAGCATTGTCCCATTTGACGTTATAAAATAAATAAAAAATAGGCCACAAAGCCCAAATAAAAAAATAGGCCAAAGAGCCCAAATAAAAAATAAATAAGAGAGGCCAAAGAGCCCAAAATAAAAAAATGAGAGAAAAAGAGAGAAGGGACAATGTTACTATCCTTTTCCACGCTTGTTCTTCAAGTTAGCACCATGTTCTTCATGATAGATAGTCTCCTATTTTGACACTTTCATATATTACTAGTGGGAATTTTTCATTATAGATCTTGGCTTGTATATTCCATTGATGGGCTTCTTCAAATTGCCCTAGGTTTTCATAGCAAGCAAGTTGGATGCACACCCACTTAGTTTTATTTTTGAGCTTTCTACACTTATAGCTCTAGTGCATTCATTACATGGAAATCCCTACTCACTCACATTGATATCAATTGATGGACATCTCCATAGTCCATTAATTTGCCTAGTTGATGAGACTTTCTCCTTTCTTTTGTCTACTACCACCTTCTATTCCACCTATAGTGCTATGTCCATGGCTCACGCTCATGTATTGCGTGAAGAGTTGAAAAAGTTGAAGCGCATTAAAAAGTATGAAACAATTGCTTGGTTGACACCGGGTTAGTACATGATTTATACTTTGCATTGAGAAGAGGGAGCAAAACAATACTATATGATTTGTAGGAATAACTTTCTTTAGACATGTTATTTTTGAACTTTCATGATTTTGCTTTCTCGTATGCTTGAAGTATTATTGTTTTTATGTCAATATTAAACTTTTGTTTTTAATCATATGGATCTGAACATTCATGCCAAGATAAGAAGAATTGCATTGATAAAAATTAAATATGTTAGGTAGCATTCTGCATAAAAAATTCTGTTTTTATCATTTACCTACTCGAGGACGACCAGGAAATAAGCTTGGGGAAGCTTGATACGTCTCCAATGTATCTATACTTTTTTATTGTTCCATGCTATTATATTATCTACTTTGGATATTTTATATGCATTAATATGCTATTCTATATCATTTTTTGGGACTAACCTATTAACCTAGTGCCTAGTGCCAGTTTCTGTTTTTCCTTGTTTTTGGCTTTTACAGAAAAGGAATATCAAACGGAGTCCAAACAGAATAAAACTTTATGATGATTTTTCTTGGACCAGAAGACACCTACGAAACATGGAGAGGAGGCCAGAAGATATACGAGGAGGCCACAAGCCATAGGGGCGCGCCCCTGGGCTTGTGGGCCCCCTTGCTCTCCTAACAATAATCTTTGCTCTATAAATACCCAAATATTCCCCTTACGTCAGAAGAGTCGCCAAATATACTTTTCCACCGCCGTAAGTTTCTGTTCCAGTGAGATCCATCTTGGGGCCTTTTCTGGCGCTCCCCCGGAGGGGGATTGATCACGGAGGGCTTCTACATCAACCTTGCTGCCCTTCCGATGATGTGTGAGTAGTTTACCAGAGACCTACGGGTCCATAGCTAGTAGCTAGATGGCTTGTTATCTCTCTCTGATCTTCAATACAATGTTCTCCTCGATGTTTCATACGTCTCCAACGTATCTATAATTTTTCAATGTTCCATGTTGTTATATTATCATTCTTGGATGTTCTACCATCATTTTATAATCATTTTATATCATTTTTGTGGACTAACCTACTGACATAGTTGATGTCGCTTGAGATGCGTCGGTGTTTCCCCAGGGAATAAGGGAGGATGTAACATAGCAATGGTAAGATATTTCCCTCAGTGATGAAACCAAGGTTATCGAACCTGTAGGAGAACCACGCAACACTACGTAAATGGTACCTACACACAAATAACAAATACTTGCAACCCGATGTGTTAAATGGGTTGTCAATCCCTTTTGGGTAGCGGTGCCAAAAAGTGATGTAAGGATAGGATAAAATTGTAGTAGATTGATAGATGCAAATAAAAGTAAATAAAACGTAGCAAGGTATTTTTGGGTTTTGATAATATAGATCTGAAAGTAAAAGAAGCAAATAAAAGAAAAGGCAAATGGAAATATAGATCTAAAAGTATATGATAGGAAAATAGACTCGGGGGCCGTAGATTTCACTAGTGGCTTCTCTCGAGGAAATAGCGTGCAGTGGGTAGACATACTGTTGGGCAATTTATAGAAAAGCAAATAATTATGATGATATCCAAGACAATGATCATGTATATAGGCATCACGTCCAAGATTAGTATACTGATTCCTGCGTGCATCTACTACTATTACTCCACACATCGACCGCTATCCATCATGCATCTAGTGTATTAAGTTCATGGAAAAATGGAGTAATGCAATAAGAACGATGACATGATGTAGACAAGATCTATTCATGTAGGAATAGACCCCATCATTTTTATCCTTAATAGCAACGATACATGCGTGCCTTACTGCCCCTTCTGTCACTAGGAAAGGACACCGCAAGATCGAACCCATTACAAATCACCTCTTCACATTGCAAGATAAATAGATCAAGTTGGCCTAACAAAATCCAAACATCGAAGAAGAAATACGAGGCTATAATAATAAAGATTGGATATTAAATCAAGGAAAATCCGATCATAAACTCATAATTCATCGAATCCCAACAAACACACCGCAAAAAGTCATTACATCAAATAGATCTCTGAGAGACCGTTGTATTGAGATACAAAGAGAGAAGAAGCCAACTAGCTACTGCCTACGGACTCGTAGGTCTGTGGTAAACTACTCACGCATCATCAGAGAGGCACCAATGAGGATGATGAACCCCCTCCGTGATCGTGATCCCCTCCGGCCGACTGCCGGAATAGGGCTATAGATTAGATCTCGTGGTTCTGGAACTTTTTGTGGCTGGAACAAAATTTCTTCGACTCCCCTAGGGTTTCTGGAAGAAGGAGGTATTTATAGAGCGAAGAGGCGGTGTGGGAGGCCACCGAGGTGGGCACAACCCACCTAGGCGCGCCCTGGTGGGTTGTGCCCCCCTCGGGGCACCCCCAGGTGCTTCCCTGGCCTATCTGGTGTCTTCTGGTCAAAAAAATCCACAAAAATTTTCGCTGCATTTGGACTCCATTTGATATGGGTTTTCCGCGATGTAAAAAACAAGCAGAAAACAACAACTGGCACTTGGCACTATGTCAATAGGTTAGTCCCAAAAAGTGATATAAAATGACTGTAAAATGATTGTAGAACATCCAAGAATGATAACATAACAGCATGGAACAATAAAAAATTATAGATACGTTGGAGAGGATCAACATCCCCAAGCTTAATTCCTGCTCGTCCTCGAGTAGGTAAATGATAAAAACAGAATTTTTGATGTGGAATGCTGCCTATCATGTTCATCACATATTCTTTTCTTTAAAGCATGGACAATTGGACTTTTATATGGTTCAAAGCAATAGTCTTGTTTTGCCATGAGGACTTTAATACTCAAGCATATTAACAAACAACTATGTCTTTTCAAAATATCAATACTAAAGCAAGCATCCCTAGCCCATCATGCTCAATCATAGATCCATTCATGCAACGCATCCAAATATTAGCTACATCCAATGCTCAAGTGCGATAATAGTGTTCCGTAGTTGGTGCTTTATAAGAGAAGATGGAGACTCAAAATTAAAAAAAATGCATAAAGTAAAAGATAGGCCCTTCGCAGAGGGAAGTAGGGATCTGTAGAGGTACTAGAGCTCAAAGCTTAAACTGAGAGATAAATTTATTTTGGGTGGCATGCTTTTCCTGTCAACGAGAATGACTTTGAGTTCCCAACACTTTCCATGCTAGATATACCGTAGGCGGTTCCCAAACATAAAATAAAGTTTATTCCTTTTTCCACCAAAGTTTCACAAGCCATGGCTAACCGTATCCACGGGCGCCCTCCATACCAACACTTTTCAACAAATTTATTATTTGACAACATAAAGTAAATTTTCTTTTTCATTTCGAGACTGGGAATCCTTATTACTGCCATACTCTCGCGCAATGACAAGTGAATAAACACTCATCTTGAGAATAACACATCTAGCATGAAAAATATTAGCCACCCCTCGCCGCTTCATGAGTGGTACGGGCACGCGAAAGAGAAATTTATTTTGAAATTTAGAGTTGGCACAAGTTTGCTTAGAACGACATGGAAATACCGCATATAGGTAGGTATGGTAGAGTCATTTGGCATAACTTGGGTTTTAGGATTGGATGCACAAGTAGTATTTCTACTTAGTACAAGGTGGAGGTTAGCAAGAGGTTGATAAGCGACCAACCAATGAACGAAAACCATCATAAGAGAACATTAAACATAACTAGCACCGAATAATGCAAAACAAGTAGGACGTAATTTCATTGCATGCCTACTGACTTTCGTTCTTGCATAGGGAATCACAAACCTTAATATCAATATTGTTACTAAAACATAATTACTCATTAACATATCTCGCATATCACCATCATAATATCTCAAAACTATTACAAATAATCAAGTTTATTTTGTCCAATGTTCTTCACGAAAGTTTTTTATTATATCCTCCTTGGATATCTATCACTTTGGGACTAGTTTCATATGTTGCTTTTGATAAGATCAAATGAATATAAGTGAAGAACATGAGCATAATATTTTTTCCTCTCAAATTAATCTAAGTGAAGCAAGAAAGAATTTCTTTGAAAATAACAAAGCACACTGTGCTAAAAAAGATATAAGTGAAGCACTAGAGCAATTCCAAATCTCTAAAAAAATAAGTGAAGCATAGGAGGAAACATAGCATAATTTGGCTCTCCTAAATAGGTGTGTGCTGCAAGGATACTTATTGAAAATTAAAAATAAAAACAAGCAAAGACTCATATCATACAAGACGCTCCAAGCAAAACTCATATCATGTGACGAATAAAAATATAGTTTAAGTAAAATACCGATGGTCGTTAGAAGAAAGAGGGGATGCCACTCGGGGGCATCCCCAAGCTTAGTTGCTTGATACTTATGAATATTATATTGGGGTGCCTTGGGCATACCCAAGCTTGGCCTTTTGCTAATCCTTATTCCTTCATCCATCGCGATCTCACCCAAAACATGAAAACTTAAATCACACAAGACTCAACAAACTTCGTGAGATCCGTTAGTACAACAAAATCAATCTTTACTCTAAGTACTATAGCAAACCAATTCTTATTTTGTAACTGTATTATATCTACTGTATTCTAACTTTTCCATGGAAAAAAAACATCAAAGGAAACCATAGAATCATCAAAACAAGCACATAACACAATGAAAACATAATATGTCAAAAACAGAATAGTCTGTAAAGATAAGAATTTTGACCATACTTATGTAACTCTGAAAATTCTGAAAAATTAGGATAACATGGAAATTGTTTATATTGATAACTCCAAAAAAATTCAAGAGTTTATCACGCTCCAGCAATCGTCCTAAATTCTAACTCTCGACGCAATAGTTTCTGAATTTCCAACGCGGTCAAATCAACTATCGACCAAATCATCCCAAAGGCTTTGCTTGGCACGAACACTTATTTAAACCACAAAAACAAATCAAACCAAAGGTATTATTGGGTATTTTTATTGAAACCATCAAGAAAACTAAAAACCAAAACGATACAAGTTAGGTTGCCTTCCAACGAGCGCTATCGTTTTACGCCCTTAGTTAGGCATAATTCAGAGATCTCAAGTGTTGTCATTCTTGTTGGATGTTCCATAGGTAGCCCTCATTATAGATTCATAAGGAAATTTGATATTTGTCCTAGGGAAGTGTTCCATGCACTTCCTCAAGGGAAATTGATATTTAATGTTCCCTTCTTTCATATCAATCACTACACCAATCGTGCGTAAAGCGGTCTACCAAGTATAATAGGGCAAGCCGGATTGCAATCGATGTCAAGAACAATAAAGTCTACGGGTACATAGTTCCTATTTGCAAGAATAAGAACATCTTTTTATCCTTATCAAAGGCTTTTTAATAGTAGAATCCGCCAAATGCAAATTAAGAGAATAATCTTCCATATTGGTAAGACCAAGAACATCACAAAGAGATTTCAGAATTGTTAAAACACTAGCACCCAAATCACATAAAGCATCACACTCATAATTTTTAATCTTAATTTTGATAGTAGGTTCCCATTCATCATGTAATTTTCTAGGGATTGATACTTCCAATTCCAACTTATCTTCTAAAGCTTTCATCATAGCATCAACAATATGTTTAGTAAAAGCTTTATTTTGTTCATAAGCATGAGGTGAATTTATCATGGATTGCATCAAGGAAATACAGTCAATTAAAGAGAAACTATCATATTTAAAGTCCTTGTAATCCAAAAGAGTGGGAACATCACTAGTTAAAGTTTTGCCCTCTCCAAACCCACTTTTATCAATTTTCTCAACAAGATTTTCACCCTTCGAATCATCCAGACACCTTCTAGCTAAAGTTGACTCTTCTCCAGTCCCTTTATCATCAAGTTTAACTTTACTAAACAAGGAATCAATAGAATAAACACAAATCATTTTAAGATCTTCATCATTTTTATGAAAGCAATCACTAGAAAACGCTTTTTCTAAAGATTCTCTTTTAGCTCTAAGCATAGCGATTCTTTTCATACTTTAATGCATAGAGACATAAAGGGCCTTAATTGTTTCCTCAACCTTAGGCACAAAATAATTCAAATTGAGGTTTTCCACATCATGAGAAATTCTATCAATACTTGTAGACATATCATCAATCTTATTCAATTTTTCTTCTATAGAAGCATTGAAAACCTTTTGAGTATTGGTAAATTCTTTAATATTGTTCTGTAGTCCAGAAGCATTCCTATTATTACAAGAATAAGAATTACCATAACTATTAGAGGAATTTCCCAGGAAAGACCTAGGGTTAAAATTTCCTCTATAAGCATTGTTGTTGAAATTATTTCTAGAGATAAAATTCACATCTATAGCATCACTATTTTGCTCAATCAAAGTAGACAAAGGCATATCATTAAGATCAATAGGAGCATTCTTACTAGCAACAATTTTCATGAGAGCATCAACTTTTTCACTCAAAGAATCAATTTCAACCTTTTTTTACTAGTAGGCGCCCTTTTGGTATGCCATTGCGAATAGTTTGCCATAAAATTATCAAGCAATTTGGTGGCTTCACCCAAAGTAATTTCCATAGAAGTACCACCGGCAGCGGAGTCCAATAGATTTCGAGAAACAAAATTCAACCGCGCATAATTTTTTTGTATGACCATCCAAAGATTTAACCCATGAGTTGGGCAATTTCTTAGCATCAATTTCACCCTTACCCAAGATTGTGCAACATGCTCGTGTTCAAGTTGCTTGAAATTCATGATCTGGGTTCTAAGGTAAATAATTTTTGTGGTCGGAAAATACTTAGTAATAAAAGCATCTTTGCACTTATTCGAAGAATCGATACTATTTCGAGGCAAAGATGAAAACCAAATTTTAGCGCGATCGCGCAAAGAGAACGGAAATAATTTCAACTTCACAATATCATTGTCCACATATTTTTCATTTTGCATGTCGCATAACTCCACGAAGGTGTTAAGATTGGATGCGACTTCCTCATTAGGAGTACCGGAAAATTGATCTTTCATGACAAGATTCAGCAAAGCAGCATTAATATCACAAGATTCCGCACTAGTGGCGGGAGCAATCGGAGTGCTAATGAAATCATTGTTGTTGGTATTAGAAAAATCGCACAACTTAGTTCTCTCTTGCGTCATCTTGAGCAATTGTAAACAAGAACACAAGTAGGCAATATATCCGGCCGGAAAACGACGAATGAAAAAGAGGGCAAATAAGCACGACAATTTTTTGTGAAGTGGGGGAGATGAAAATGAGAGGCAAATGGCAAATAATGTAAATTGCAAGGAGATGAGATTTGTGATTAGGAACCTGATAGATGTTGGTGATGTCTCCCCGACAACGGCACCAAAAAGTTCCTTTGATGTCGCTTGAGATGCTTCGGTCTTTCCCCAAGGAATAAGGGAGGATGCATCACAACAACGGTAAGGTATTTCCCTCAGTGATGAAACCAAGGTTATAAAACCAATAGGAGAACCGCACAACACTACGTAAACGATACATGCACACAAATAACAAATACTTGCAACCCGACGTGTTAAAGGGGTTGTCAATCCCTTTCGGCTAGCGATGCCAAAAAGTGACGTAAGGATAGGATAAAATTGTAGTAGATTGATAGATGCAAATAAAAGTAAATAAAACTCAGCAAGGTATTTTTGAGTTTTTGATAATATAGATCTGAAAGTAAAGAAGCAAATAAAAGAAAAGGCAAACGACAATATAGACATGAAAGTATATGATAGGAAAATAGACCTGGGGGCCATAGATTTCACTAATGGCTTCTCTCGAGAAAATAGCGCGCGATGGGTAGAAAAATTATTGTTGGGAAATTGATAGAAAAGAAAATAGTTATGACGATATCCAAGACAATGATCATGTATATAGGCCTCATCCAAGATTAGTAGACCGACTCCTGCCTGCATCTACTACTATTACTCCACACATCGACCGCTATCCAGCATGCATCTAGTGTATTAAGTTCATGAAAAAACGGAGTAATGCAATAAGAACGATGACATGATGTAGACAAGATATATTCATGTAGGAATAGACACCATCTTTTTATCCTTAATAGCAACGATACATGCGTGCCTTGCTGCCCCTTCTGTCACTAGGAAAGGTCATCGCAATATCGAACCCATTACAAAGCACCTCGTCACATTGCAAGATAAATAGATCAAGTTGGCCAAAACAAAAACAAAATATCAGAGAAGAAATACGAGGCTATAATAATCAAGATTGTATATTAAATCAAGGCAAATCTGATCATAAACTCACAATTCATCGGATCCCAACAAACACGTCGCAAAAAGTCATTACATAAAATAGATCTCCGAGAAACCATTGTATTGAGATACAAAGAGAGAAGAAGCCATCTAGCTACTGCCTACGGACCCGTAGGTCTGTGGTAAACTACTCACGCATCATCGGAGAGGCACCAATGAGGATGATGAACCCCTCCGGCGGAATGCCGGAATAGAGCTATAGATTGGATCTCGTGGTTTTGGAACTTGCGGTGCCTGGAACAAAATTTCCCTTAGGGTTTCTGGAGGAAGGAGGTATTTATAGTGTGAAGAGGCGGTGCGGGAGGCCTCCGAGGTGGGCACAACCCACCTGGGCGCGCCCTGGTGGGTTGTGCCCCCTCGGGGCACCCCCCATGCGCTTCTCTGGCCCATCTGGTGTCTTCTGGTCCAAAAAAATCCACAAAAAGTTTCGCTGCATTTAGACTCCGTTTGATATGGTTTTTCTGCGACGTAAAAAACAAGTAGAATACAACAACTGACACTTGGCACTATGTCAATAGGCTAGTCCCAAAAAATGATATAAAATGATTGTAAAATGATTGTAAAACATCCAAGAATGATAATATATCAGCATGGAACAATAAAAAATTATAGATACTTTGGAGACGTATCAATAGTGCCTAGTACCAGTTGTTGTTTTTTGCTTGTTTTTTACATCGCAGAAAATTAATACCAAACAGAGTCCAAATGCAGTGAAACTTTTTTGGAACATAAGACATCCAGTGGACCGGAGAAGTCCACTAGGGTGCCTCGAGGGGGGTACAACCCACCTGGGCGCGCCTAGGGGCCCAAGTGCATCCTGGTGGGTTGAGCCCACTCCGGTGGCCTCCCGCACCACCTCTTTGCTCTATAAATACCCCAATATTGCAGAAACCCTAGGGGACCCGACGAAATTTTATTCCAGCCCCGCAAGGTCCAGAACCACGAGATCCAATCTAGAGCCCTTTTTCGGCACTCCGCCGGAGGGGGACACGATCACGGAGGGTGTTGGGATATAACCCTGTGGTATGACCCACCCAGGAGGGGCCGGGTTATACCATTGGTGATTCAACAGAGAATGCCCAATAAGGCCTAACGGGAAGACCAGGAGGCGGCTTACAAGCAGGCTCATTGGAAGCCCATAACCCGGAGGCGACTCAAGACCCGAAGGAGTAAGCCGCCTGATGGTAACTTGCTTATAAAGGCAACGTGACTTAGAGCCAGAGTCGGTTACGTTGTATCACCCGACCTGGACTTCTGTAAGCCGTCGGGCCTCGACCTGTGTATATAAAGGCGAGACCCGGCAAGAGACAACTGATCGATAGCTAGGTCAAGTGTATTTGCTCCCTTGTAATCAATACTCTAGCAATATAGCAACAAGCAGGAGTATGCTTTTACCTCGTTGGTGTGGGGCCAAATCTGGGTAAACTCGTGTCTCTCGTCTCGCTCAACCACTTCATGGAAATCACCATGACCATGGCCTCACACCTAAGTCCTTTCACAAGGGCATCTGCCTGATAAAACCATGACAGCTGGCGCCCACTATGGGGCTAGGGCACGGTGGCTTCGAGTTCTTGAAGGGCACTTTTCCAGGGCTTGAGGGATATGTCATTGGCAGGATGACCTAGAGCCGCCGTGGAAAGATCAACATCGATGATTCTAGCCGGGTCCTCGAGGCTGACTCAATCGAGTACGGCAAGATCGACGACTCTATGCCAGAGCCGATCATCTTCCTCGACATCTTTGAGTTGGCTCGGCGCATGCAACCTGCCCAGTGTCATCCCGGTCGGAAGCACACATTCGTCAGTTTCACACAAGGCTTGGAGCTTGCTGAAAATTCCGCGTCTGGTGAGCTGACTTGATACATCTCCAACGTATCTATAATTTTTTATTGTTCCATGTTATTATTTATGAAGTCTTGGATGTTTAATGGGCTTTATCATACACTTTTATATGATTTTTGGGACTAACCTATTAACCCAGAGCCCAGTGCCAGTTTCTGTTTTTCTCCTGTTTTAGGGTTTTACAGAAAAGGAATATTAAACGGAGTCCAATTGACGAGCCAATTTTTTATGATTTTTTCTGGACCAAAAGAAGCCCCCGAAGCAAAAGAGTTGGGCCAGGAGAGCCACGGGCTGCCCACGAGGGTGGAGGGCGCGCCCTGGGAAGGTGGTGGCGCCCTCCTATCTCGTGGACAGCCCAGAAGCCCCCCTGACATGGGACCTATGCCAAAAATTCCTATAAATACTAAAACCTTCGGAAATTAACCTAGATCGGGAGTTCCGCCGCCGAAAGACTTTGGTGCCACCAAAAACCAATCTAGACCCTGTTCCGGCACCATGCCGGAGGGGGAATCCCTCTCCGGTGGCCATCTTCATCATCCCGGCGCTCTCCATGACGAGGAGGGAGTAGTCCACCCTCGGGGCTGAGGGTATGTACCAGTAGCTATGTGTTTGATCTCTCTCTCTCTCGTGTTCTTGAGATGGCACGATCTTGATGTATCGCGAGCTTTGCTATTATAGTTGGATCTTATGATGCTTCTCCCCCTCTACTCTCTTGCAATGGATTGAGTTTTCCCTTTGAAGTTATCTTATCGGATTGAGTCTTTAAGGATTTGAGAACACTTGATGTATGTCTTGCACGTGTTTATCTGTGGTGACAATGGGATATCATGTGATCCACTTGATGTATGTTTTGGTGATCAACTTGCGGGATCCGTGACCTTGGGAATCTATGCATAGGGGTTGGCACACGTTTTCGTCTTGACTCTCCGGTAGAAACTTTGGGGCACTCTTTGAAGTTCTTTTATGTTGGTTGAATAGATGTTTCTGAGATTGTGTGATGCATATCGTATAATCATGCCCACGAATACTTGAGGTGACAATGGAGTATCTAGGTGACATTAGGGTTTTGATTGATTTGTGTCTTAAGGTGTTATTCTAGTACGAACTCTATGATAGATTGAACGATACTACGGACTCTTGAATAGATCGATCAGAAAGAATAGCTTTGAGGTGGTTTCGTATCCTACCATAATCTCTTCGTTTGTTCTCCGCTATTAGTGACTTTGGAGTGACTCTTTGTTGCATGTTGAGGGCTAGTAATATGATCCAATTATGTTATCCTTGTTGAGAGAACCTGCACTAGTGAAAGTATGAACCCTGGGCCTTGTTTCCTATCATTGCATCACCGTTTATGCTCACTTTTACCACTTTCTACCTTGCTGTTTCTATATTTTCAGTTTACAAAAACCTATATCTACCATCCATATTGCACTTGTATCACCATCTCTTCGCCGAACTAGTGCACCTATACAATTTACCATTGTATTGCGTGTGTTGTGGACACAAGAGACTCTTTGTTATTTGGTTGCAGGGTTGTTTGAGAGAGACCATCTTCATCCTACGCCTCCCACGGATTGATAAACCTTAGGTCATCCACTTGAGGGAAATTTGCTACTGTCCTACAAACCTCTGCACTTCGAGGCCCAACAACGTCTACAAGAAGAAGGTTGTGTAGTAGACATCAAGCTCTTTTCTGGCGCCATTGCCGGGGAGGTTAGTGCTTGAAGGTATATCTTTAGATCTTGCAATCGTATATTTTAGTTTCTTGTTTTATCACTAGTTTAGCTTATAAACGAAAACTACAAAAAAAAGGAATTAAGGTTACCTCATATGCTTCATCTTTTTAATATCTTTCGTGAAAATGATGGGAAGAAAAATTGTGCTCAAGTACTAGAAGAAGAATTACATAGAATGCTTGGCATAAAATATGTGCATGATGAGCATGATTGCAATGTTGTTAGTATGAATTCTTTGAATACCCATGCTGCTAATGATATGCAAAGCCACAAGCTTGGGGATGCTATGTTTGATGAAGATGATATGTTTAGTCCCCCAAGTTTTGATGAGCAAATTTATTATGATGAAAGCATGCCTCCTATTTATGATGATTGTATTTATGAAAGTGGATTTGGAGAGGTCATGACTTTATTTAGTGATGAATCCACTATTTCGGAAGAGGTTCCAATTGATTATGAGAACAAAGTTGCTATCTATGATAATTATTGTGATGACTTGTATGCTATTAAGAATAATGATAACCATGAAACTTGTCATCATGATTTTAGTTTTCAATTGGATTATCCTTCACATGATAGTTATTTTGTTGAGTTTGCTCCCACTACTATGAATGAGAAGAATTTTGCTTATGTGGAGAGTAGTAAAATTTCTATGCAAGTAGATCATGAAAAGAATGCTTTATGTGCTGGTTATATTGTTGAATTCATTCTTGATGCTACTGAAAATTATTATGAGAGAGGATCATATGCTTGTAGGAATTGCAATAATATCAAGTTTCCTCTCTATGTGCTTAAAGTTTTGAAGCTATGCTTGTTTTGCTTCCCTATGCTAGTTGATTATTGTTCCCATAAGTTGTTTGCTCACAAAATCCCTATGCATAGGAAGTGGGTTAGACTTAAATGTCCTAGTCACACTCTTCATGATGCTCTCTTTATGTTTCAATTCTTATCTTTTATGCGAGCATCATTGAAATCATCGTGTCTAGCTAGGGGCGCTAAATGATAGCGCTTGTTGGGAGGCAACCCAACTTTATTTTGTTTTCAATGCTTTTGTTGCTGTTAGGGAATAAATATTGCATCTAGCCTCTGATTATATATGGTTTCATGTTTTGTTTAGTGTTTGTGCCAAGTAGAACCTTTGGGAAGACTTGTGTGAAGTTTATGCGATCTTGCTGTGAAAAACAGAATCGTTAGCGCTTGCTAAAGTGGTCTTCAGATTTTACTGGAGCGTGCTTTTTAGTTGATTCTTTTTGCAGATGATTGGTATACAAATTCCGAAAATTTACCAATTTAGTTTGAAATTTTGGAGTTCCAGAAGTAGGAGAAACCTGCAGATTACTACAGACTGTTCTGTTTTTGACAGATTCTGTTTTTCGTGTGTTTTTTGCTTATTCCGATGCTTCTATGAGTAGTATTGGAGGATATGAACCATAGAGAAGTTGGAATACAGTAGGTTTAACACCAATATAAACAAAGAATGAATTCATTGCTGCACCTTTGAGTAGTGGTTTGCTTTCTTATACTAACGGAGCTCACGAGAATTTTTGTCTAAGTTTTGTGTTGTGAAGTTTTCAAGTTTTGAGTATTGCTTTGATGGACCATGGAACAAGGAGTAGCAAAGGCCTAAGCTTGGGTATGCCCATGGAACCCCAAAGAATTCAAGATAATCAAAAGCATAAGTTTGGGGATGCCCCGGGAAGGCATCTCCTCTTTCGTCTTCATCCATCGGTAACTATACTTGGAGCTATATTTTTATTCGCAACATGATATGTGTTTTGCTTGGAGTGTCTTGTATAATTTGAGTCTTTGCTTGTTAGTTTGCCACAATCATACTTGCTGGACACACCTATTTGAGAGAGTTAAATATGGCCAAGAAATTATTAGAACACTCTATGTTCTTCACTTATATCTTTTGAGTTGAATAGTTTTTGCTCTAGTGCTTCACTTATATCTTTTAGAGCACGGTGGTGGTAATATTTTGTAGAAATTGTTGAACTCTCATGCTTCACTTATATCGATTTGAGATTCTATTAAAACAGCATGGTAATGTGCTTAGTCTATAAAACTAGTCTTCACATGATAGACATCCAATGTCAATGTAGTAAAAAAAATTCACACCAAGTGCATTGAATAGAATGAGATGTTGGATACTTGATAATTGTTTTGAGACATGACGATACTGATATTAGAGTTATGCTAGTGGAGTTATTATGAAATTGAGAAATACTTGTGTTAAGGTTAGTGATTCCCGTAGCATGCACGTATGGTGAACCGCTATGTGACGAAGTTAGAGCATGAGGTATTTGTAGAGTGCCAACCTTTGTGTGGAGGTCGGGGGCACGCGATGGTTAACTCCTACCAACCTCCCCCCTAGGAGCATGCGTTGATTGCTTTGTTTTGATGACTCATAGATTTTTGCAATAAGTATATGAGTTCTTATGACTAATGTTGAGTCCATGGATTATACGCACTCTCACCCTTCCACCATTGCTAGCCTCTCTTGTACCGCGCAACTTTCGCCGGTGCCATAAACCCACTATATATCCTTCCTCAAAATAGCCACCATATTATTCCTCAAAACAGCCACCATACCTACCTATCATGACATTTCCATAGCCATTCCGAGATATATTGCCATGCAACTTTCCATCGTTCCGTTCATATGACACACATCATATTGTCATATTGCCATTGCATGATCATGATGTTAACATCGTATTTGTGGCAAAGCCACCATGCATAATTTTTATACATGTCACTCTTGTTTCATCACACATATCGGTACACCACCGGAGGCATTCATATAGATTCATACTTTGTTGTTGTAGAATCGAGTTGTAATGAAAGTGTGATGATCATCATTATTAGAGCATTGTCCCATGGGAGGAAAGGCTAAATCTATAAAGCCCCTCTGCAAAAAAAGAGAGAAAGAAAGGCCAAAGAAAAAAAATAAAGGCCCAAAAAAAAGGTGAAAAAGGGACAATTGCTACTATCTTTTTTACACACTTGTGCTTCAAAGTAGCACCATGTTCTTCTTTGTAGAGAGTCTCATGTTTAGTCACTTTCATATACTAGTGGGAATTTTCATTATAGAACTTGGCTTGTATATTCCAACGATGGGCTTCCTCAAGTTCCCTAGGTCTTCGTGAGCAAGCAAGTTGGATGCACACCCACAATTTTCTTTTGTCGAGCTTTCATTCATATTTAGCTCTAGTGCATCCATTGCATGGCAATCCCTACTCACTCACATTGATATCTATTGATGGGCATCTCCATAGCCCGTTGATATGCCTAGTTGATGTGAGACTATCTCCCTCCTTTTTGTCTTCTCCACAACCACCTCTATTCCACCCATAGTGCTATGTCCATGGCTAACGCTCATGGATTGCGTGAAAGTTGAAAGGTTTGAAAAGATAGAGTATGAAAACAAGTGCTTGGCTGAAATCGGGGTTGTGCATGATATGAATATTTTTGTGTGATAACGAGGGAGCATAGCCAACACTATATGATTTTGAAGGGATAACTTTCTTTAGCCATAGTATTTTGAGAAGACATGATTGCTTTGTTAGTATGCTTGAAGTATTATTCTTTCTTATGTCAATATAGACTTTTATCTTGAATCTTTCAGATCTGAACATTCATGCCACAATTAAGATAATTACATTGAAAACTATATTGGTTAGCATTCCACATCAAAAATTCTCTCTTTATCATTTTCCTACTCGAGGATGAGCAGGAATTAAGCTTGGGGATGCTTGATATGTCTCCAACGTATCTATAATTTTTTATTGTTCCATGCTATTATTTATGAAGTCTTGGATGTTTAATGGGCTTTATCATACACTTTTATATGATTTTTGGGACTAACCTATTAACCCAGAGCCCAGTGCCAGTTTCTGTTTTCTCCTGTTTTAGGGTTTTACAGAAAAGGAATATCAAATGGAGTCCAATTGACGAGCCAATTTTTTATGATTTTTTCTGGACCAAAAGAAGCCCCGGAAGCAAAAGAGTTGGGCCAGGAGAGCCACGGGCTGCCCATGAGGGTGGAGGGCGCGCCCTAGGAAGGTGGTGGCGCCCTCCTATCTCATGGACAGCCCAGAAGCCCCCCTGACGTGGGACCTATGCCAAAAATTCCTATAAATACTGAAACCTTCAGAAATTAACCTAGATCGGGAGTTCCGCCGCCGAAAGCCTCTGGTGCCACCAAAAACAAATCTAGAACCTGTTCCGGCACCTTGCCGGAGGGGGAATCCCTCTCCTGTGGCCATCTTCATGATCCCGGCGCTCTCCATGACGAGGAGGGAGTAGTCCACCCTCGGGGCTGAGGGTATGTACCAGTAGCTATGTGTTTGATCTCTCTCTCTCTCTCTCTCTCTCTCTCTCTCTCGTGTTCTTGAGATGGCACGATCTTGATGTATCGCGAGCTTTGCTATTATAGTTGGATCTTATGATGCTTCTCCCCCTCTACTCTCTTGTAATGGATTGAGTTTTCCCTTTGAAGTTATCTTAACGGATTGAGTCTTTAAGGATTTGAGAACACTTGATGTATGTCTTGCACGTGTTTATCTGTGGTGACAATGGGATATCATGTGATCCACTTGATGTATGTTTTGGTGATCAACTTGCGGGTTCCGTGAGCTTGGGAATCTATGCATAGGGGTTGGCACACGTTTTCGTCTTGACTCTTCGGTAGAAACTTTGGGGCACTCTTTGAAGTTCTTTTATGTTGGTTGAATAGATGTTTCTGAGATTGTGTGATGCATATCGTATAATCATGCCCACGGATACTTGAGGTGACAATGGAGTATCTAGGTGACATTAGGATTTTGATTTATTTATGTCTTAAGGTGTTATTCTAGTACGAACTCTATGATAGATTGAACGATACTACGGCCTCTTGAATAGATTGATCAGAAAGAATAGCTTTGAGGTGGTTTCGTACCCTACCATAATCTCTTCGTTTGTTCTCTGCTATTAGTGACTTTGGAGTGACTCTTTGTTGCATGTTGAGGGCTAGTAATATGATCCAATTATGTTATCCTTTTTGAGAGAACTTGCACTAGTGAAAGTATGAACCCTAGGCCTTGTTTCCTATCATTTCAACACCGTTTATGCTCACTTTTACCACTTTGTACCTTGCTGTTTTTATATTTTCAGTTTACAAAAACCTATATCTACCATCCATATTGCACTTGTATCACCATCTCTTCGCTGAACTAGTGCACCTATATAATTTACCATTGTATTGGGTGTGTTGGGGACACAAGAGACTCTTTGTTATTTGGTTGCAGGGTTGTTTGAGAGAGACCATCTTCATCCTACGCCTCCCACGGATTGATAAACCTTAGGTCATCCACTAGAGGGAAATTTGCTACTGTCCTACAAACCTCTGCACTTGGAGGCCCAACAACGTCTACAAGAAGAAGGTTGTGTAGTAGACATCAAGCTCTTTTCTGGCGCCATTGCCGGGGAGGTTAGTGCTTGAAGGTATATCTTTAGATCTTGCAATTGAATATTTTAGTTTCTTGTTTCTTCACTAGTTTAGCTTATAAAAGAAACCTACAAAAAATGGAATTAAGGTTACCTCATATGCTTCATCTTTTTAATATCTTTCGTGAAAATGATGGGAAGGAAAATTGTGCTCAAGTACTAGAAGAAGAATTACATAGAATGCTTGGCATAAAATATGTGCATGATGAGCATGATTTCAATGTTTTTAGTATGAATTCTTTGAATACCCATGATGCTAATGATATGCAAAGCCACAAGCTTGGGTATGCTATGTTTGATGAAGATGATATGTTTAGTCCCCCAAGTTTTGATGAGCAAATTTATTATGATGAAAGCATGCCTCCTATTTATGATGATTGTACTTGAAAGTGGATTTGGAGAGGTCATGACTTTATTTAGTGATAAATCCACTATTTAGGAAGAGGTTCCAATTGATTATGAGAACAAAGTTGCTATCTATGATGATTATTGTGATGACTTGTATGCTATTAAGAATAATGATAACCATGAAACTTGTCATCATGATTTTAGTTTTCAATTGGATTATGCTTCACATGATAGTTATTTTGTTGAGTTTGCTCCCACTACTATGAATGAGAAGAATTTTGCTTATGTGGAGAGTAGTAAAATTTCTATGCAAGTAGATCATGAAAAGAATGCTTTATGTGCTGGTTATATTGTTGAATTCATTCTTGATGCTACTAAAAATTATTATGAGAGAGGATCATATGCTTGTAGGAATTGCAATAATATCAAGTTTCCTCTCTATGTGCTTAAAGTTTTGAAGCTATGCTTGTTTTGCTTCCCTATGCTAGTTGATTATTGTTCCCATAAGTTGTTTGATCACAAAATCCCTATGCATAGGAAGTGGGTTAGACTTAAATGTGCTAGTCACACTCTTCATGATGCTCTCTTTATGTTTCAATTCTTATCTTTTATGCGAGCATCATTGAAATCATCGTGTCTAGCTGGGGGCGCTAAACGATATCGCTTGTTGGGAGGCAACCCAACTTTATCTTGTTTTCTTTGATTTGTTTGCTGTTAAGGAATAAATATTGCATCTAGCCTCTGATTAGATGTGGTTTCATGTTTTGTTTAGTGTTTGTGCCAAGTAGAACCTTTGGGGAGACTTGTGTGAAGTTTATGTGATCTTGCTGTGAAAAACAGAATCGTTAGCGCTTGCTAAAGTGGTCTTCAGATTTTACTGGAGCGTGCTTTTTAGTTGATTCTTTTTGCAGATGATTGGTAGACAAATTCCGCAAATTTAACAATTTATTTTGAATTTTTGGAGTTCCAGAAGTAGGCGAAACATGCAGATTACTACAGACTGTTATGTTTTTGACACATTCTGTTTTTCGTGTGTATTTTGCTTATTCCGATGCTTCTATGAGCAGTATTGGAGGATATGAACCATAGAGAAGTTGGAATACAGTAGGTTTAACACCAATATAAACAAATAATGAATTCATTGCTGCACCTTTGAGTAGTGGTTTGCTTTCTTATACTAACGGGGCTCACGAGAATTTTTGTCTAAGTTTTGTGTTGTGAAGTTTTCAAGTTTTGAGTATTGCTTTGATGGACTATGGAACAAGGAGCAGCAAAGGACTAAGCTTGGGGATGCCCATGGAACCCCAAGGAATTCAAGATAATCAAAAGCCTAAGCTTGGGGATGCCCCAGGAAGGCATCCTCTCTTTCGTCTTCATCCATCGGTAACTATACTTGGAGCTATATTTTTATTCGCAACATGATATGTGTTTTGCTTGGAGTGTCTTGTATAATTTGAGTCTTTGCTTTTTAGTTTGCCACAATCATACTTGCTGGACACACCTATTTGAGAGAGTTAAATATGGCCAAGAAATTATTAGAACACTCTATGTGCTTCACTTATATCTTTTGAGCTGAATAGTTTTTGCTCTAGTGCTTCACTTATATCTTTTAGAGCACGATGGTGGTAATATTTTGTAGAAATTGTTGAACTCTCATGCTTCACTTATATCGATTTGAGAGTCTATTAAAACAGCATGGTAATGTGCTTAGTCTATAAAACTAGTCTTCACATGCTAGACATCCAATGTCAATGTAGTAAAAAAAATTCACACCAAGTGCATTGAATAGAATGAGATGTTGGATGCTTGATAATTGTTTCTAGACATGAGGATAGTGATATTAGAGTCATGCTAGTGGAGTTATTATGAAATTGAGAAATACTTGTGTTAAGGTTGGTGATTCCCGTAGCATGCACGTATGGTGAACCGCTATGTGACGAAGTTAGAGCATGATGTATTTGTAGAGTGCCAACCTTTGTGTGGAGGTCGGGGGCGCGCGATGGTTAACTCCTACCAGCCTCCCCCCTAGGAGCATGCATTGATTGCTTTTTTTGATGACTCATAGATTTTTACAATAAGTATATGAGTTCTTATGACTAATGTTGAGTTCATGGATTATACGCACTCTCACCCTTCCACCATTGCTAGCCTCTCTTGTACCGTGCAAGTTTCTCCGGTGCCGTAAACCCACTATATATCCTTCCTCAAAACAGCCACCATATTATTCCTCAAAACAACCACCATACCTACCTATCATGGCATTTCCATAGCCATTCCGAGATATATTGCCATGCAACTTTCCATCGTTCCGTTCATATGACACACATCATATTGTCATATTGCCATTGCATGATCATGTAGTTAATATCGTATTTGTGGCAAAGCCACCATGCATAATTTTTATACATGTCACTCTTGTTTCATCGCACATACCGGTACACCGCTGAAGGCATTCATATAGAGTCATACTTTGTTGTTGTAGAACCAAGTTGTAATGAAACTGTGATGATCATCATTATTAGTGCATTGTCCCATGGGAGGAAAGGCTAAATCTATAAAGCCCCTCCGCAAAAAATAGAGAAAGAAAGGCCAAGGAAAAAAAATAAAGGCCCAAAAAAAGGTGAAAAAGGGACAATTGCTACTATCTTTTTTCCACACTTGTGCTTCAAAGTAGCACCATGTTCTTCGTTGTAAAGAGTCTCATGTTTAGTCACTTTCATATACTAGTGGGAATTTTCATTATAGAACTTGGCTTGTATATTCCAACGATGGGCTTCCTCAAGTGCCCTAGTTCTTCGTGAGCAAGCAAGTTGGATGCACACCCACAAGTATTTTGAGAAGACATGATTGCTTTGTTAGTATGCTCGAAGTATTATTGTTTCTTATGTCAATATAGACTTTTATCTTGAATCTTTCAGATCTGAACATTCCTGCCACAATTAAGAGAATTACATTGAAAACTATATTGGTTAGCATTCCACATCAAAAAATCTTTCTTTATCATTTACCTACTCGAGGATGAGCAGGAATTATGCTTGTGGATGCTTGATATGTCTCCAACGTATCTATAATTTTTTATTGTTCCATGCTATTATTTACGAAGTCTTGGATGTTTAAAAGAAGCCCCCGAAGCAAAAGAGTTGGGCTAGGAGAGCCACAGGCTGCCCACGAGGGTGGAGGGCGCGCCTTAGGAAGGTGGTGGCGCCCTCCTATCTCGTGGACAGCCCAGAAGCCCCCCTGACGTGGGACCTACGCCAAAAATTCCTATAAATAGTGAAACCTTCAGAAATTAACCTAGATCGGGAGTTCCGCCGCCGAAAGCCTCTGTTGCCACCGAAAACCAATCTAGATTCTATTCTTCCACCCTGCTGGAGGGGGGAATCCCTCTCCGGTGGCCATCTTCATGATCCCGACGCTCTCCATGACGAGGAGGGAGTAGTCCACCCTCGGGGCTGAGGGTATGTACCAGTAGCTATGTGTTTGATCTCTCTCTCTCTCTCTCTCTCTCTCTCTCTCTCTCTCTCTCTCTCTCTCTCGTGTTCTTGAGATGGCACGATCTTGATGTATCGCGAGCTTTGCTTTTATAGTTGGATCTTATGATGCTTCCCCCCTCTACTCTCTTGTAATGGATTGAGTTTTCCCTCTGAAGTTATCTTATCGGATTGAGTCTTTAAGGATTTGAGAACACTTGATGTATGTCTTGCACGTGTTTATCTGTGGTGACAACGGGATATCATGTGACCCACTTGATGTATGTTTTGGTGATCAACTTGCGGGTTCCGTGACCTTGGGAATCTATGCATAGGGGTTGGCACACGTTTTTGTCTTGACTCTCCGGTAGAAACTTTGGGGCACTCTTTGAAGTTCTTTTATGTTGGTTGAATTGATATTTCTGAGATTGTGTGATGCATATCGTATAATCATGCCCACGGATACTTGAGGTGACAATGGAGTATCTAGGTGACATTAGGGTTTTGATTGATTTGTGTCTTAAGGTGTTATTCTAGTACGAACTCTATGATAGATTAAACGTTACTACGGACTCTTGAATAGATCGATCAGAAAGAATAGCTTTGAGGTGGTTTCGTACCCTACCATAATCTCTTCATTTGTTCTCCGCTATTAGTGAGTTTGGAGTGACTCTTTGTTGCATGTTGAGGGCTAGTAATATGATCTAATTATGTTATCCTTGTTGAGAGAACTTGCACTAGTGAAAGTATGAACCCTGGGCCTTGTTTCCTATCATTGCAACACCGTTTATGCTCACTTTTACCACTTTCTACCTTGCTGTTTCTATATTTTCAGTTTACAAAAACCTATATCTACCATCCATATTGCACTTGTATCACCATCTCTTCGCCGAACTAGTGCACCTATACAATTTACCATTGTATTGGGTGTGTTGTGGACACAAGAGACTCTTTGTTATTTGGTTGCAGGGTTGTTTGAGAGAGACCATCTTTATCCTACGCCTCCCACGGATTGATAAACCTTAGGTCATCCACTTGAGGGAAATTTGCTACTGTCCTACAAACCTCTGCACTTGGAGGCCCAACAACGTCTACAAGAAGAAGGTTGTGTAGTAGACATCATGACTCTCGTCTACTAAGATGATGAGTCCACTGGAGAGACGGAGTCAATCTACCAGTTTCAAGACAGCATACTCAGGGGCTATTTTGATGGTAACATCATTTCAGACCCTTATGAGCCACCGAGCAGAGCCGCT
The DNA here is from genome assembly GCA_902687465.1 of Secale cereale. Lineage (NCBI taxonomy): Eukaryota > Viridiplantae > Streptophyta > Magnoliopsida > Poales > Poaceae > Secale > Secale cereale. The sequence continues at coordinate 381,725,398 of LR738713.1, forward strand.
ATCTTTATGGCTGGCACGTAATCAGTGGTAAATTCATCGACAATGGCTGCTATGACATCCGGCTCAATTGCTGCGGCAACGGCTGGAGCGAGCGGATCAGCACGGCCGTTGGCTCAAGTTTTGTCTGAACTTTTGAACACTCTGACGGCTTTGTTAGCAACAAAAGTGACTCTTGCGAATCTAGTGCAACATAATGTAGAAATTGCAAAAGTGCGAGACCAGGTAGCCAAGGTTCAAGAGGATATTAACACCAAAAACGTCAGGACAACAACAAAATGGGCCGCATTGGATGCCGAGTCGTAGCGGGTGAGGGAAGATGCCTTCGGGTTGAATCTAGACCGGAACGCGTCCAATGCGGTGCTACGGAGGAGGTATCGAACTTACGTCGGGCATGTCGATTTGCCCGCAGTCTCCAGTAGTGAGTTGCGTTGTAATCCACCCCATGAGGATAACCCGCCCCGTAATAATGACCTAATGGGCAATGCCCAAGCTATTGTGGACAACACCAGGGCTCGGCGTGAGTTGGAAGCAGCTGCTCAAGTGGGGGCTTATCAGTAGCCTTTAGTGACTCCTTTGGTATCAGTAGAAGCCGAGATGACGTCCAGAACAGTGGGAGTGCTGTGTCTGATATCGGCTCTCCACAATGAGCGTTTACCCAAGGATTTTAAAGGCCCTCGCAAGGTGCCTAACTACACAGCTGATCTCCCCCCCAAGGCTTGGATTGAGAGTTAAGAATTGGCCATGGAGATGCTAGATGTTAATGATGCGGTGTGTGCTAAGTATTTCGCAATGATGTTGGATGGACCAGCACGTACATGGTTAAAAGGTTTGCCTGCGAACTCAATTAATTCATGGGCCGAGTTAAAGGCGCGTTTTATCAAAACAAATCGAGGGACCTGTAAGCATCCCTTGATGATCATCGATTTGGCTAACTGTGTGCAACGAGAGGATGAGTCGGCTCACCATTGGGTTCGCCGGGTCTCAACTATTATCCACTCTTCTGATAGCATTGAAACAGGTTTGGCTGTCCTGGTCCAAGAAAAGAATTGTCATTTTGAGCCTCCTAGGTTAAAACTCGGGCGACTTAAAAGATACTGCAATGATATGGGAGAGCTCATGGCGGCCCTGATCAAGTATGTTGAATCGGATTCCACTAAGGATCCTGGGTCTGATGAGGAGAAATCCAGCAAGTTGTGATGAGTTGATGACTCCGGGTCATCCAGATCCGGCTCTTCTTCTACGTTCATCTGAAGGTCACGTGTCGTCCAGTCGATGTTGGTTAAGGCCTCGAAGAAAGCTTCATCATTGATAATTGGAGCTGGATCAACATTAGGAGCAAAAGTGTGCTTACGAGTTGGAGGAGTAAGATCCACGATGCCGTAAGCCGGGGATTTGGCCTTAGCATTTCCCATATCATACTCTCGCTGATATCTAGACAGGTCAGTTTCCTTGGCCAGTTTGCATGCTAAGGGACACATTTCCTTGACACATTTGGCAAAGTCGTCTCATCAAAAGGAGACCCGTCTTCTTCAGACCTAGACAACCGGTGGCCATCTCTACCGGGTCTAGTTCTGCTTGCCATGCTTTGGCGCGGCTGAGAGCAGTAATTGCACCAGAGCGGGCGACTGATAATTTTATTTCTGCCAATTTCCGAGGCATTATAGACAATTTGGCCAACACATCTTGGATAAGTGTGGTTCCCTCCCATTAGAGAAAGCAACAAGGGCCCGTTGAGTGCTGGTGTAAAGTTGCTCTACCAGTGAGTACACGACTTTCAGTTTTAGCACCAAGTCTGGGCCGAGGCTGGAACTTCTATGACCTGTTTTGCAAGATTAGGTATAAGTCGCCAAGCAGATTAAAATAATATAATATGAAGAATTCTGGATCAAGTGGTGTTTACCAAATATGGCGGCTGTCATCTGAGTAATACGGCGTTTTAAGCAAGACAACACTGTAGTGGCGTCTTTTAATGAAGACTTAGGAGCTTCTACCCTTTGCAATAGCAGGATCTTCTCCTCTTCCCAGGCGCATCTTTCATTGGAAAAGATAGCTTTCAAATTTTCTTTCTCATCCAAGCTAAATTTAAACTTGGCTTCAGCTTTGTGAGTTTCAGCCTCTTAGTGCTTCAGCATATTTTTCAACTCAACCAATCGTGACTCAGTCAAGCTTAAAGCATCCTGCAATTGAAGATACAAAGATATAATTATATTTCAAACTGGATAGCAGTCAAGGAGCAACAAGTCTGTAAGTCCCAAGAACATTGCAAGCAATACACTTGGCACTTGGGGGGCTAATGTGTCAGAAAGTTCTTCTTAGATTATTACTACTGCAGGATGCTCCTAACGCGACACTACGATCAGAGACCCATCGACGAAACTATGTGCTATGTCATAATCACAAACGGGGTGTAAAAAACGTCAAAAAGGTGCAAAACGTTTGCGATGGAGGATGAATCAAACACGGTTTAGATTTTAGTTGCGTGTGCGATGCAGGGCACACGGTTCAGTTCAATTAACTGTTTGCGATGAGGAGGAACAAAAGAAACGGGCAACCAGATGAAGGCGTGTGCGATATACAGCATACGGTTCACTCGGATGAACTGTTTGTGATTAGGCAACACAAAAAAAAACGGTCAGCCAGATCAAGGTGTGTGCAATATACGGCATGCGGTTCACTCGGCCTTGTCGTCAGTGTGTGACTTCTGTGGCAACTGTTCGCTCCCCACTAGCCTCTTCTTGTACCGTGGCAACCGTCCACCGCCTCTTCGCCTTTCCCTCTCGATTTGGAACTGTTGTCGCACGCTCTTCCTCCCTCCATTTGCCTTCACCCTTCCTTCTGCCATTGTTCGATCGTCTTCTCCATGGAGGGAACATGCCGAAAACAACCCCGTTATTCTTGCCCCGACCAGAAAGATGACGTGGTGGAGGAATTCATTGATCGGTGCGACGTCATCACCTCTGCTAGCATGGCAGGTTCGTACAAGACCATTCTCGACTCAACAAATATGATCATTACAAAGAATCCAAGGGTTCATGAGCGGTTTGATCTCCCCTATCTTCTTCGCCGTGAACCTGATCACTGGCGCGGGGACGACAGAAGCCTCGCCTTGTGCAAGTTGATGCCGCTTGATAATGATATGTGTGATGTTGAGATTCCATCGGTTGAGCGTAAGGCTTGGACAGGCACAAATGGAGATTGGGTTGTTTATATTGGGTACAACTGCGAGTGGGAACTTGTGAATGTGTACACTCATCACCGGGTTCCACTTCCAAAAATCCCAGACTGCCATGAGGTTTAGCACATAGATAGTCCACGTACGTTCAGATATGATCATGATGACTGTCGTCTACAGAAGATAGTAATTGTCGAGTTCCCAACCGCTCTTGGGATTACAATAACTATGATGTTGTTGCTATCTTCGACAAGCTTGTTGCCGTCTCTGCTTCCACGGATGGATGGATATTGCTCAAAAATCAATTTTTGTACACGAATGAGTACTGTGATGCAATTCAATACAAGCGTCTTGTGTTTGCTGCCACCACTCGTGGCACTGTTTTTGCATGGAATCCTTATGGTTTCGATACGTTTGTCTTCCAGCGTAATTATAATTGTTTCATCCATATGCATGCGGCTTAGCTAGCTAGTTTCCCTTTACTAATTAACCTTCTTGTGTTTCCAAGGTCCCGTGAACATTCCACCACCTATACTTGAAAAAATTTATAACCAAGGGGGAGATGACGATGGTGATGATCACGAGCATGAGGACGAGCAGGACCCATATACTCAGTGGCGCCTGGCAACTTATTCCGATGGATCACCTCTTCTAGTCTGTATAGAGGGCACTGCTGATGTTAGTAAGGAAGCAGGTGTTGTCTCGCATGGTCGCACTCTCCGGACCTATTCCAACATCCACTGCAGGGTATTCGGGTTGGATACTAGTGTGCTAGCACCAACACCTTCTCCCTGGTTCAGTATTCATAGTCTTGGAGAAAACTCGCTCTTCCTTGGACAAAACTATCCAATGATGGTGAAAGGCGATCCAGCTGCTGTTGACACAACGTTGCTACCTTTCATGAGAAGCAACTATATCTATACCTCGGACAATGCTATGCTTCCCTACCGTGGCTATCACAATATGGGTATTGAAATAGGCTGCTTCAGCCTGGATGATCAGTCCTGCGTTGGTCTCAAGATTGACAATAGCTGGCCCTTCCCAGAGAATCACTTCTGGTTCAAAGCAAGCATTTCCAACGCCGACGAGTGGTTGAGCTGAAGTTGATTTCATCACCTTCTTATTTGTTGTGTAAGAAAAACTTTAAGTGATCTATAATCCAACATGTATCCTCGTTGTCATTGTGGGTTGATGACTTGTTGTATGTAATCAATGGTACATTTGCATATGCGCCCATCAACTCACGCCTGCTAGTGGTGTCCATATGAACAGTGCTAGTGATTTTAGATGCAAAAATTAGATAGTGCTAGTGATTTTTAGCTGCATATTTGACAAATCACTGTGTTACAAGGTTGACAAATGGCAATGTTACTAGATAAAAAAATGTTAATCTTTCCAGTTTGACAAATGGCAACATACCCAATATGACAGATGCAAATCTTACCCAATTGTTTCTACGTGGTTGCACACGGGTCATCCAAAACAACCGTTTGCATTGAAGGGATGCACAAATCCTCCACTACGAATTTTCCATAGCTCTCACTTTGCATACATGTGTTCTATCTAAAATGTTTGCGATCCAGAGCTACACAAATTCTGCTTAGCACATTTTCCCTTGGCTTCTCGAGGTAGCTGTCGGTTTGCATACGGGTGTTCTGACTAAAACGTTTGCGATGAGTGTTTTATATTTAAAAACCATTGATGTTTTTTTTTTCAAAAGAAAATCGTTTGATAAGTCTATACATTAAGAGAGAAAAACGCAAGTTCGTTCAAGCCATATCTTTCATTCAGTCACACTGTGAATTTATATTCATATGATCGAGAATTCGAGATACAATATTAAACCCCAAAAAACTATTTCCGGAGGTGGCTGAGGCGGCATGCCGCGCCGTCGTTGTTGTTGTCGTCCTCAGGTACGCCGTTGTTGAAGTCTTCAAGGCGGCACAAAATGTTCTTCACTTGCAAATCAAACATCATGTCATCGCGTGATCGACGGGCGGGGCACGGGAGGACCACAACTGGCGCCGCTGAGAGGTAGCGGTCGACGGCAGCGTCCCATGTCGCTGAGGGGGGCGCGCGCACGGGGACCAGCACCATGGTGGGTGGAGGGGCGCGCATGGGCAGGGGCACGGGCGCGGCGGGTGCAGCCAAACGCACGGGGGCCGGCGCCATAGTTGGTGGAGGGGCGCGCACGGGCACAGGCACATTCGCTGGCGCTAACATGTACACGAGCTTGCACGGGTCCGCGGAGACCTCGCTGACGCCCACGGCTTCCACTCTGCGATAGTGCTCGACGACCAGCCCGTCAATGCTATGAGGATGGTCGCTGGCGCGGGCACGGGGATGGGAGCTGGGATGGGAGCGGGGGCAGCAACCGCCGCGGCCAGCTCGTTCTGGGGCATGTCCATGAGGTCCAATTCCTCCTTATTTTCTATCTCCTTCGGCTCGGAGTCGACTTCACCAAACTTGAAGACTAGTGGCAGATGATCATTCTGCGCCATGGCGTTGGTGGAGGTCTGCGGGAGGGAGGGGAATGGGAGGAAAATAGTAAGGCCGCCCGTATTAAACAGCAGCTCGGGCGCCATTAATGGAGAGGAAGACAAGCAGCCATGGAAGTCAAAGGGCTCGCTTCCCAGTGATCCTGCGCAGCGTACAGCTCGCATCTTCCCGGTGAGCCTGCGCATTGGAGGACAACTTGCACGCCTCCCAGTTAGCCTGCGCACTGGACTCCGCTCGCATGCCTCCCGTTCAGTCAAGGTCAAGCAGCTGTCCGCACGGCACCTCCTATAGCCATTAAAACAAAGACACGTGGCGCCACGTGAATGGTTAACATAATGCACATGATTTGAATTATACAAATGTTTGAGATATTAAAGTGGCAGCTATTTTTTCAAAATGCCTTTGTTGGCTGTTATTCGAGTGCGCCTTCTCTCAGAATGGACACGAAAAATACCGGAGCATGTCGGGTGCCATTCCATGATAGCATGCCAAGTTTCATGAATTTCAAATGAGTTTTGGATTTACTAGAATTTAAAAAAAAAAGTATCTCAACGTTTTGCCGGCAATCAACGGTGCGCTGGTGTCTGAAATTCCTTCCCATTTCTTGCATGGGACCTAAGCAAGCACCAAAGGACACAAATTTGATTTTTTGAACCAATTTATATGCATTATAGCATATGCATGTAGTTCAAATATTAATTATGCACATAAATGCACTGAAAACTCAATTAATGCACAAAAATGTCCAAACGAACCCCCCCAAACCCCAAAATTGACACAACGCTCCTGTTGTTCTATGTTAACACTAGGAAAAAAAATTGAAATCGAGAAGAGGCAACGGATATCGTTTCGTCCAGAAAGGTGAAACGTTCCCTCCCGAAACCATCATGCTTGTTGTGAGAAGCTATGGTTTGTGAAAAGCATATCCCCAAACCTGCTCCAAATGGGACAATTTTTTTACCATGGCATGTTGATGCCGCTCCATGACAGCATGTCAAGTTTCATGAATTTCAGACGAGCTTTGGATTTACTAGGAAACAAAACCTATGTATCTCAATGTTTGTGGCCGAGTGACCGTGGCAGGGTTTTTGACATTCATTCCCATTTTTTGCATGGGACCTAAGCATGCAACTAAGGACACATATTTGAATTTTCAACCAATTTATATGCATTAGAGCATGTGCATGTAGTTCAAATTAGAATTATGCACATAAATGCATAGAAAACTCAGTTAGTGTATAAAAATATCCAAGCGAACCCCGAAAAATCCCAAAAATTGACACAATGCTCCTGTTGTTCTATGTTGACACTAGGAAAAAAATTGAAATCGAGAAGAGGCAACGAATATCGTTTTCGTCCAGAAAGGTGAAACGTTCCCTACCGAAACCATCAGGCTTGTTGTGAGAAGCTCTGGTTTGCGAGAAGCATATCCCCAAACATGCCCAAACGGGACAATTTTTTTACCACGACATGTTGATGCCGCTCCATGACAACATGCCAAGTTTCATGAATTTCAGACGAGCTTTGGATTTACTAGAATTAAAAAACCATCAGGCTTGTTGTGAGAAGCTCTGGTTTGTGAGAAGAATATCCCCAAACCTGCCCCAAATGGAACAAATTTTTTACCACGGCGTGTTGATGCCGCTCCATGACGACATGTCGAGTTTCATGAATTTCGAATGAGCCTTGGATTTAGTATGAAAAACCAGGTATCCCAATGTTTGCCGCCGAGTGACCGTGGCAGGGTGTTTAACATTCGTTCCCATTTCTTGCATGGGACCTAAGCATGCAACCAAGGACACATATTTGAATTTTCAACCAATTTATATGCATTAGAGCATGTGCATGTAGTTCAAATTTGAATTATGCACATAAATGCATAGAATAGTCAGTTAATGTATAAAAATGTCCAAGCGAACCCTGAAAACTCCCAAAAATTGACACAACGCTCCTGTTATTCTATGTTGACACTAGGAAAAAGATTTGAAATCGAGAAGAGGCAACGAATATCGTTTCGGTCCAGAAAGGTGAAACGTTCCCTACCGAAACCATCAGGCTTGTTGTGAGAAGCTCTCGTTTGTGAGAAGCATATCCCCAAACCTGCCCCAAACGGGACAATTTTTTTACCACAGCATGTTGATGCCGCTCCATGACAGCATGCAAAGTTTCATGAATTTCAGACAGGCTTTGGATTTACTAGAAATAAAAAACCATCAGGCTTGTTGTGAGAAGCTCTGGTTTGTGAGAAGCATATCCCCAAACCTGCCCCAAATGGGACAAAAAAAATACCACGGCATGTTGATGCCACTCCATGACGGCATGCCGAGTTTCATGAATTTCAAACGAGCTTTGGATTTACTAGAATTGAAAAACCAGGTATCTAAATGTTTGTCGCCGAGTGACTGTGGCAGGGTGTTTGACATTCATTCCCATTTCTTGCATGGGACCTAAGCATGCAACCAAGGACACGGATTTGAATTTTGAACCAATTTATATGCAGTAGAGCATGTGCATGTAGTTCAAATTTGAATTATGCATTTAAATGCATAGAAAACTCATTTAATGTATAAAAATGTCCAAGCGAACCCCGAAAAATCCCCAAAATTGACAAAATTCTCCTGTTGTTCTATGTTGACACTAGGAAAAAAATTGAAATCAAGAAGAGGCAACGGATATCGTTTCGTCTAGAAAGGTGAAACGTTCCCTGCCGAAACCGTCACCCTTGTTGTGAGAAGCTCTGGTTTATGAGAAGCTTATACCCAAACCTGCCCCAAATGGGACAATTTTTTACCACAACATGTTGATGGTGCTCCATGATAGCATGCCAAGTTTCATGCATTTCAGGCGATTTTTGGATTTACTAGAATTACAAAAGCAATTACGTCGACATTTGCCGGAGAGCCACGGTGCCCTGGTGTTTGAATTTCATCCCAATTTCTTGCATGGGACATAAGCATAAACCCATGGACACATATATGATTTTACAACCCATGTAGGTGGACCGGTGCATGTGCATGTAGTTTAATTTTGAATTGTGCACCTAAAATGGCTAGAAAACCAATTTAATGTATAAAATGTTCAAACGAACCCCGAATAATTCCAGTTCTTTTATGTCACACATATAGTTGCATGTTCACTGTAGATAAAAGGCTAGCAATTCAAACACCTTCCATTGCCGATGTGACCCCATTATGTAATTCAAATCAAGATGAAAAATCAAGTAGATCGCACACAGTTTATTATAACCAACCGTGTGAGATGCAGCACAAAATATCCTGGAGCACCGTCGGTGTATAGTGCGCTGATGGCTTACGCGAGAGGGTGCGTCGGCTACAGTCCACAGCCGGCGTCTCAAGCACACTAGCTCGCTCCCCAAATATCATTTCACTGTTCAATTGTCGCCGGTGAAAGATGGGCCCGTGGACCCGCGTCGTGAGGGCAACTTCTATGGTCCACTCTGGTAAGAGCGTGGCCGTAGCCGCCATGTGTGTGCTAACAAGCTTCGTGAGCGCGGCCGCAATCTGCGGCCGGGCGGCCAAGGCAGCCCAAACAGCCGATGTTGCTTCTCAGGTGGCGGCAACAACATCTGTCTCGGGGATAGCAACTGGTGAGAGCGGCACAACAATTGTCCGTTCCGCAGCGACTGCCTTAGCCCTGATGGAGGCCACCACGACCATGTCGAGGCCGTCCACGCCCAGCTTGTGGCGGTCACCGCACAAATGGAACGAAGCTTCTCCGACAACGGTCGGCAACCCACGGCCAACGAGTTAGCAATCGCCGAAAGTGTTCGAGCAGTCTCGTGGCGGCCTATTCCAAAGATATGGCGAATGCGGATGGCGAGCTGCTTGTCAAGTATGGTGCGATTGATTCCATGGAGCCCCTTCCCTAGGAGACCGTCGGGCGCAAGCTGGACATGGAGGCGGCGGCGGAGATCGACATGCACCAGCCGTAGTAGTACTCTTTGTTTTGTTTAATTAAGAGCGCCAGTCTTTAATTTGTTAGAGTAATGTTCAGGTCAGGTAGCTCTGTTTAATTGCTGAACTTGCTCGATTAAGAAGTGTGGGTGTGTTGTAGCCTCCTTTGTGTACCCAAATTATGTAATGACGTGGATGACCACTGTAACCATGGAAATTCATACCAAATTTTTTGACGTTCAAACTCATCACACACGAGTTAAGCTATCTGAATCATTTGTGATCTTCACATATCGTACACAGTTCTGAATAAGGGACCGTGTCTGATGACACTTTGCGCGCCAGTTTTTTCGCTGAAGCGATTCCAAACTTTCGGCTTCCGCAGAAATATCTACCTCCCCGCCCCCTTCCCCTTACCAAAAGCCACATTTCCCTTGTTTCTGCTTCCCTTTCCAAGTTGAAACCTTCACTGCTTGCTTGCAGCGCCGCCTCCTCGCCGGTGACCCTCCTTCAGGTAGGTAATCCACACTCGACCTCCATCCTCCTCCTCCTTCCAGATCCCACATGCCTCGATCGCCGGTGCGAGCGCGACATCTTCCACCCAAATACCGACCCCTCCACCAAATAAGTGCCGCCCTAAGCCATGGTGCACGCAGTATAGCCGGGATCTCAAGGAGCATTTGGCAGCGGAGAAGAAAATTACGGCCGCACGCACGTACGAGGTTGCGATGGCTGCCATTCGTGCCGACCCCCTGATCTTGGAGGAGCACCTCGCCGTTGAGGCTACCGTCGACGCCTCGCGCGCCGACGCCGCGACGCGGTTGGCTGATTTAAACGACAGTTCATGGCATTTTCTCGAGGCCACCGTCGGTGCCTTCAATGAAGACTACGAGGTGTTTTCTCAGCATGCACATGCTTACCTCATCTCGAGAGCAACAGGTTGGTGCCCGGAGCGGCTCAGGCAACTCACCACTACGGGAAGGGCACCCATGAAGCGGAGACCTCGCCCTGTTCCATGTCCAAGGAGCCAATCGTCATCGATATCTCCGACAATGAGGAGTAGCTTGTCTTATTAGCTCACTATAAGGGCCCATGTTCAGTTTGCTAGCTACTGCCTTTCCTTAACAAATTCTAGTGAATTGTGCTATCTACTTTTACCATGCGATCTTCTACTCTAGAGTATATGTTCTATATGTCGTGCAATGTGGTGTTCAGTTAACTGTTTGGTTCAATTCTGCAAATGTGATGTTCAATTCTTCAGGGTGCAATTTTCCAAGTTGTCAAGCATGCTTGGTTTGGTTAACTGTCCGATCTTCTATTAGGAGCATGTTATATTGTGCAATGTGGTGCTCAATTAACATTTGGTTCATTTGTTGTGGTGTTTAGTTAACTGTTTGGTTCAATTCTGCAATGCGGTGTTCAATTGTTGTGGATGCATTCTGTTATTGTATACCATGTGAGAAATAAATCGAATTTGGCTGTACTAAATACATGAAAAACAAATACAATTGCTATATTTCCAAGTTGTTAAGCATGCTTGGTTTGGTTAAATGTCCGATCTTCTATTAGGAGCATGTTATATTGTGCAATGTGGTGCTCAGTTAATGTTTGGTTCATTTGTTGTGGTGTTTAGTTAACTGTTCGGTTCAATTCTACAATGCGATGTTCAATTTTTGTGGCTGCATTATGTTATTGTATACCATGCGAGAAATAAATTGAATTTGGCTATACTAAATACATGAGAAACAAATACAATTACTATATTTCCAAGTTGTTAAGCATGCTTGGTTTGGTTAACTGTCTGATCTTCTATTAGGAGTATGTTATATTGTGCAATGTGGTGCTCAGTTAACATTTGGTTCATTTTTCGTGGTGTTTACTTAACTGCATGGTTCAATTCTGCAATGCGATGTTCAACTGTTCTGGCTGCATTCTGTTATTGTATACCATGTGAAAAATAAATCAAATTTGGCTGCACTAAATACATGCGAAACAAACACAATTTCTATATTTCCAAGTTGTTAAGCATGCTTGGTTTGGTTAACTGTCTGATCTTCTATTAGGAGTATGTTATATTGTGCAATGTGGTGCTCAGTTAATGTTTGGTTCATTTGTTGTGGTGTTTAGTTAACTGCACGCGCATGGTCCGTTGTCTAATAACACATTATTGTGCAATTGCAGGAACCATTCTAATATTTAGGTTTTCAACCATTTGGTCTTGCACATCTAGGTCCTTCTGTCAGAGGTTTTGACCCACTGTGAAGAAGACATCCGTTCACTACAAGATGGTACTAACTATTATACCTTGCCTTTTTTATTCATTTGCCCCATTTCCAATATAGAGAAGATATTTATGCACATCCTTGTTTTCAGGCCTTTCCAAAGCAGTTCATTTATGATTACCTCTCAAACCACCTCTATGGTCAGGATGCGAGGAAGGTTTTCATACAACACCCATGGTTCAATATTGAAGTTTTTCTGAAGAGGACGAAGGACGAACGGTCAATCATCCACAGGCACCGGCCTAAAGTTGCAAAGACCTTCAACATGAATGAAGGATCAATATTCGCCTTCTGCTTCAATAGTTTTCTAGATGAGATGCATCTATCTATATACCATCTATGATACTAATTTTGAAAGGTTCTACATGTTGCATGTGAAACTTGGTGCTGGTGCAGTTGTGTAATGGGCTAGCTGAGTGCTGAAGCTATATCATGTTGTACTCTCATGTATTTTAATTATGAAATCCTGCTTCCTTAATATGGAAATGAAATATATTATGTGCTTAATATGAATGTCAATTAGATTAATAAATGGATTGTGAATAATAGGGCAATTGGCCTGCTAATTGGGTTTTGCTATTGCAAAAGGTTAGAGAAACTACTGTGGGCAATGAGCATAGGCAACACACACAGTTCCTAGGAATAAACCGTGTTGGATCAATGCACAATCACACACGACCTTCTCTTGAAAACTGTTTGCATTAGGCCACCTTGCGCAAACGTTTACCACATAAAAACGATGTGTTATGGACAGCCTTTGCCACACAGTTTCTTCTGCGCATCGTGTGTGATACATTCAATAATGCAAACGATAAAATTGTTAATATCGTGTGGAATGGCAACCCTAACACAAACGATTTAACGGGAAAAATTGTGTGTGGTGTACCTGTGAACGGAAACGTTTTCCTTGGAGCGACTGCGTGGGATGTACATACAAACGGAAATGTTTAGCGGGGACTGACTATGTGGATGAACTTGTGACCGGAAACAATTTTGCATGTATAATTGTTTTTTAGCTCTACTGTACGTATTTCCGTTGTTGAGCACTCGCCGATCGCACACGACCCCATTTTGCCGAGCGTGTGTGCCAGGAGGACATATCCCCGACGGTTTCTGGGTCGTGTGGGAAGGACCCCTTATCGTCGTCACTCACTAGGCGACGGTTCCAAATGCCGTCGTCGAAAGGGGTTAAAAATCATTTGTATAGCACCGACGCGTACTATTGTATATTTTTGAAGACCCGGTTCATCTTTATAAGATGAGCCGACCCTTTGGGGCTAACATATCACAAAGCTTTCTCAAATTATATTATTGAAGATCTGGCTCATGTTTATCAGATCAGCCGGTCCTTGAGGGATATGGCAGGTTCTATTTGACAATTAAATTTTTGAAGACCCAGCTCATCTTCATTTGATAAGCCGACTCTTGAGGGCTATGACCTGAAGTTCAATTACACACACTACTAAGTCTTACCGATACTCAATATGACCTTTCCTATGAATAAGACTTCGGAGTTGGATAACTATATATGCACAGGAGAAAAATTGGTCATACCACATATTTTTGTCGCATCCTTTTGACAAAGTCAGCTTCTAAATCGCGGCTGGTGTGTAGACGGCTCAAGTAGCCAGAATAAAGTTCGTTCACATCCAACTGAGAATAGCTTGCAAGGTCAAACTGGGTTTTATTTTTCTCAGTGGAAAAGAGCTCGTCCTTGGTAGAATGTTTGTGTAATGCCCAGTATGATATTATACCTCCTACGTGTCGAGGCACGACTTACAGGTATAAGCTCATACTAGAATGATCTCAAGTATGGTATCTTTGCACAACTCATCTAAAAGAGGGATGAAATTGCAAAAGAGTAGTTGGCTTACACTCAACATGTCGGACAATACATTACATAAGCATTCATCATCCAAATAACATCACAGTCCGACTACAGACGAAGATCCAAATGAAAGATACCATAAATAAAGCCACATGGTCCGAATCACCCCTAGTAGAAGCCACTACTGATCCTCTGGGTAAGATACGTAGTATCGCCCACGTTCTTCGTCGAACTACCAGTATAACTCTGTGCCATCACCTATGTAGTTCACCATGGTACCTGCATCTGGTGTTGTATAGAATCTGTGAGCCACGGAGGACTCAGCAATCCCGTTCTTGGGTAGCAAAACTATCTAAGCCTTGGGTGTGGAAAAAGGCTGAAGAATAAGGTTGCAGCTGCACTAGCACTAGCTTACGTGCTTAGAGCGAGAAGAGAAGTGCCACGAGCGTCAAAGTGATCACGAAGTGATCCTATCTAAGCACGTCAATCATAACCCCACCGTGTTCACTTCCCGAACACCTTCGGAAAATGACCGTCATGGTTACTCACGCTGGTAGTGTATTCTGAACATGGTGCCAAGTTTTCTAAAACCGGATATTAACAAATTCCATCTGCCACATAACCGCGGGCACGGCTTTCGAAAGATCAAACCCTGCAGGGGTGTCCCAACTTAGCCCATCACAAGCTCATGATCTGCGGAGTCGCAACTCCAAGGTGGGAAGACCCGAGTATTCTCGGAATCCCGTGCTCAAGATATTCCGACTAAGGTAAAACTAATCCAGCAAGACCTCCCGGCGTGCCGACACCCTGACAGTAGCCGCGCGTATCTAGTCTCAGGCCACGACCGGATGGGCGATTCTACAGGTTTTTACCAACCCTCGAGTTTCCTCGAGGTGGCCCCGCAGACTCCCCAGTTTGGACCAACACTCATGTGGAGCACTGGCCCGGGTTGTTGATTAAGAAAAGGGTTTATAACTCCCTATGCAAGTTTTAGTTGTTAGGCAAATGTAAAATGTGACGCCCGAAGACCGACGCTCCAGAAGATTCCAGATATTCCGGGTTTCACCGTGTGTTTCAGTTGTGCTTGCTCTATTTATTTTGCATTGCATCATATCATCATATCATCATGCCATCATGTCATAATTCTTTTGCTTTTCAACTAAATAAATTGTGTGGATCTTCGATCCATTTAAATCGAGGGAAGTGTGATTTCTCTTTAAAACATATCCTCCCAATATTTAGGGAATTATAATAAAATATCCCATTAGTTTGGGATCACCGAAACACACTTGCAAATATTCCCATGCCTCTTTACTTCAAGTTTCACCGTCAAAACCTTCTCTACAATTCTTATCCATTTTATCGAGGTTCCTCCAAAAATCCGAGCATTTTTGGACACTTCGAAAATCAAGTCTTAGTTCAAACCCATTTGAATTAAATTCAAATATGTTTGAATTATATCTTTCGATCATGCCACTTCTATTTTTCTTGGATTATGCTCATTTTTACGAGCCCGAGAAAAATATACTCATGCCCTAATTCTATTCCTAGCACCTCCTTTCTTTTCTTTTCTTCTTTGATGTTTTTCTATTTTTTGGGGGCAAACAACAGTATAAGTGGGATCAGGGAGGACCCATCCCGCCGGACCTCCCAGCTACCAGCGGCCTGACCCAGACCGGCCCAATTCCCCCCGAGACCCACCTAACCCCACTCAACCCTAGCCGCACCCCTCGCTCGGTCCCTCTCCTCCCCCGTTTTTCCCTTGCGCTTCGACCGTCTCCACCCCGTTCGTTCCTCTCATCTCTCCCCCTCGATCCCCTCCCGCGCCGCACCACACTCACGCTCGTCTCGCTCCCTCCCCTCTCCCTGAACAGCCTCCGCCGCCGCTGGCCTCGGTTATCACCGTCGCGCTGGCCACTTCTTCCCATGCGGGACCTCCTCCGCCTCGCCTTCTCCAGGGCCATGCCCACGCTGCCTCACCACGACCCCTCCGTGCTCCACCTCTGCTGCGCTGCCTGAGCCTCGCCGAGGCCACTGGAGTCCGCCGCGCATGCCATGCTCCTGCGTCGCGCGAGCCCGGGCCCAAGGCCGCCCCTCCGGTCGCCTCTTCCTCCGCGCCGGCAAGCACAAGCCGCCGCCGGCCACCACGACAGCGCCGTCGCCTCGTCCTCGACCGAGCATCAGGTCGTCGCTGCACCACCTGCGGCCTCCTCCTCGTCGCCCAATGCCGTCGCTCTCTACCTTCACCCTCGAGCTCCAACAAGGACGGCACCCCTGGATCCCCTGCTTCGAGCACCTCCATGGCATCAATCTCGTGCCTCCGCTCGATCTAACCGAAGACCAGCAGGAACATCCGTGGACCTCCCGAGCCGCCATGAATCCAGAACCAGGCGCGCCCGGATCTGCCCTGCTGTCGTCGCTGGGCCAAGTTGTCGTCACGGTTTCTTTCGACAACGGTTGTCGCTGCTCTGCCCCTGCTGCTTGTTGCGTGCCAAGTACCTCGACGCCGAAGCCTAGAACCACAAGTACCCCTCCAAACCGTGTACGACTACAGACCGGAACGCCAAGTACCTCTTCACAAGACCAAGCACCTCGTCGATGCGCGTATGACTACCGTCGCCGGAGACCACAAGTACAACTACTTCCACGACACTCGAGTATGGCTACACACGGGAACCGCAAGTACCACTACATCAACGTGAACGACTACCCTCGCCAAAGACCCATGAACGAAACGTCAAGTTCCACTACCATCGCCCCGAAAACGTTGGGTTCATCGAGTACCTCTTCGGAACAAACCGTGTACGACGACCCCGACGCCCCGTGTACGACTACGACCGACTCGTGAACAACTACTTCCACTACGAACGTGTACAACTGCTTCCCTCGACGTCTCGAACCACCCCAAAAGATGCACGCTTCAAAGGTATACCACCGAGACGACCCCGTGGATGAATGCATGCGAATGTGTGATGTATGAGATGAAGTATTTGTTTGCGCCGTGTCCGTTGCGACCCTCTTTTGTCGCCGACACGTGGGAACCCGGAAGCCGGGAGCACCCCATCATCTTGTTCGACTCACTCACGCCACCTTGCTTTTGCACTAGCTTCTCGACGAGTTGTCGGATCATCGGAACGTTGCCGTGGCACCGTTTCCATTCTCGTCGCCAGGACACTCCTTTCCTTCCATCGTGGCGACCAAATGCTTCATATCTTGTTAATTTTAACCCTTTATCTAAAATTTTCATAAAACTTGAAAATGTCATCCGCATCATGATAACAACATTTAAATGGTTAAAAATTGGTGTTGCTTAGATAATTGCTAAATGACATGAGGAGTTTCCGGAATTGTTGTTGTTATTTCCGGCCTCATTTAAATTGACTAGATAGTGTAGTTTTGCTCATGCTTCACCTCTTTCCATGTTTAATAAAAACATTTAATCTTGACTGGTTAATAAACGAGAGTCAACTAAATAAATAAATTTTGGCGTTTCGTCAATATGCAAATCATTGCATATTGAGCTCCACTTAACTTGTAGTACTTGTTTGTGCACTTTGCCATGCCATGCATATGTTAACCGGACATGCATCATACTTGTTTGTGCATCATATGCCATGTTTGAGCTTGTTTGTTTACTGTGTTGTTTGCTTCTTTCCGGTATGCTTCTCTCGATAGCTTCGGTTTCGTTCCGGAGTTGTGAGGTTTTGTTCGACTACTTCATGGACTTGTTCTTCTTCCTTGCGGAATCCCAGGCAAGATGATCATTCCCAGATATCACTACTATCTTTGCCTATGCTAGATGTTTCGCTCTTTAGATATTGCCTCGATTCCTATGTCTGTTTGTCAGCCTCCTATTGTTGCCATGAAACCTCTAACCTTTGACACCTTCCCAGCAAACCATTGTTTGGCTATGTTACCCGCTTGCTTAGCCCCTCTTATAGCGTTGTTAGTTGCAGATGAAGATGAAGATTGCTCCATGTTGGAACTTGTTGTTGGAATATCACAATATCTCTTAAATATATTAACACACCTATATACTTGGCAATGTGTGGAAGGCTTGGACTTTTGCTCGGTGTTTTGTTCCACTCATGCCACCTTAGGACCCGATAAACCGGTGTTATGTTCCCGGATTTTGTGTTCCTAACACGGTTGGGGTTTATGGGCCCCCCTCGATAACCCGCTTAGCGCTAAAGCTTTTCCAGCAAGGCCCAACTTTGGTTCTACATTTGCCTAACAACTAAAACTTGCATAGGGAGTAATTAACCCTTTTCTTAATTAACAACCCTGGGCCAGTGCTCCACATGAGTGTTGGTCCAAACTGGGGAGCCTGCGGGGCCACCTTGGGGAAACCCGAGGGCTGGTAAAAACCTGTAGCATCACCCATCCGGTCGTGGCCTGAGACAAGATACGCGCGGCTACTATCAGGGTGTCGGCACGCCAGGAGGTCTTGCTGGATTAGTTTTACTTATGTCGGTATATCTTGAGCACGGGATTCCGAGAATACTCGGGTCTTCCCACTTTGGAGTTGCGACTCCGCAGGTCGTGAGCTTGTGATGGGCTAAGTTGGGACACCCCTGCAGGGTTTGATCTTTCGAAAGCCGTGCCCGCGGTTATGTGGCAGATGGGAATTTGTTAATATCCGATTGTAGAAAACTTGACACCATGTTCAGAATACACTACCAGCGTGAGTAATCGTGACGGTCATTTTCCGAAAGGGGTTCGGGAAGTGAATACGGTGGGGTTATGTTTGACGTGCTTAGATAGGATCACTTCGTGATCACTTTGACGCTCGTTGGCACTTCTCTTCTCGCTCTAAACATGTAAGCTAGTGCTAGTGCAGCTGCAACCTTCTTCTTCAGCCTTGTTCCACGCCCAAGGCTTTGATAGCATTGCTACCTGGGAACGGGATTGCTGAGTCCTCCGGGGCTCACAGATTCTACACGACACCAAATGCAGGTACATCCGAGAACAGTGCAGGAGGTGGATCAGAACTTCAGTGGGACTTCGATGAAGAGCGTAGCCGTATGTATGTGACATTTTCGACAATCAGTAGTGGTTCCTACTAGGGGCGATCGAGACATTGTGTTGCTTTATTTATGGTATCTTTCATTTGGATCTTCGTCCGTAGTCGGACTCTGATGTTATTCGGATGATGTATGTTAATGTATTTCATTGTGTGACGTGGCGAGTGTAAGCCAACTACTCTTTTGCAATTTCATCCCCTCTTTTACATGAGTTGTGCAAAGATACCATACTTGAGATCATTCTAGTATGAGATTATGCCTTTAAGTCATGCCTCGACACGTAGGAGGTATAGTATCATACTGGGCATTACAAGTTGGTAATTAGAGCCTTCTCCGACCTAGGAGCCCCCACTGATTGATCGAATCATTGACGGCTGAGTCTAGGCACACACATGAAAATGTTTTGAGTCCTATATATATATCGGAGAGTAGGATTTCTTTTTACTCCTCATCCCTTTATCACTCTGGTGAGGACTCCTGACGTTTACTCTATCTCTTCTACACTCATAAATTCACTAAATTTTTTTTAGGATCACACGAGTATTGTTTGGATTGTTCTGATGTTTTTGTGACGAGAACATTGTTCTCGATGCCTCCTGTCATTTAGGGGTTGTGGCAGTGTCCCGGGGAGTTGAGCTCCGAGGTGTTGTCGTCACAAATCTATCGTAGCAGTTCTGGAATACTTAAGACGGCCGACATCAGAAACTCTTCTATGCGGTTGGTGGCAAGATAACCCCGACATCACCCAGTACTGGGGAGGTAGTTCGGGAGTATTGCCATAGCTTGTATAGCAGATGCATTTCAAAGGTCCGAGGTAAACGGTTTCCGGAAATAACTGGTTATGTGTTGAAGGACGGATACAGCTGGATGTAGGATTACAGTTGAGTGCGCGATGCTTCCCTTTTATCCCCAACACCTGATTGCATAACTGGAAACTTTCGGAAATTAATAGGTGGGTTCATCTAGTAGCTCGTAGGCATTCTTCCAACGGATGCATGATATGGAGTTCGGGATTCTACATTGAGTGAAGTAGTTTTATGGGCGTTTGTTCCGATCGGGAGTTGCATCTTAAAGGGTCCTTGGCTATGCTGATCCGGGGATTGCAAAACCCTTTTGTAACACGTTCCATAAGCTTTCAGCACGAATATGTCGAACGAAGCTTCTATCTTGTATTTGTTCTATCTGCTCCTTGTTGTTTTTATTTACCTTTTGTTCTCCCAAGTGGCTTCTCGAAAAGATTGTTGTACCATTGAACTGTGGATTACATTCGTTCATTTTGTTCGAATGATTCTTGTGAAGATTATGTTGCAACATATCTATCCTTTGTTTTTGTTTTGATTCTGGTATTCGAGTTGCTTCGATGTCAAGTATTGATTCCATACCTTTCTTAGTCGGTGTTCTCATATTTCTATGGGAGTGCTAGTCCTTCTTAATCATCGAGATTGTCATGTAAATTCTTTTCAACCGGCGTGCTTTGCTTCAAGTTAATCCGATCTTTTCATCATCTGTAAGATCAACTCTCAGTCTTTTCTCAACGGTGTATGTTTCATTCATCCCAAATTGTCTTTGTTTACCCCTCCCTCCCTCCCTTCTTCTTATGGAGCTAGAATTCTTAATCAAATATCCATTTTATCCATGTGATGTTTCTTCATTCTTTTCCTTCAATGTTCTTATCCGGTGATTTATCGTGAAGATGCTCAAGAGTTTCAAGTTCATCATTCTTAATTCTAACATTCTTCTCCGGTGGATTAATTCAAGCTTCGGTGTTGATCATATCTCTTCCTTTTTGTTTCACATGTTGAAATTTCTTATCCGAAGTCTCTCTTGCTTATTCAACTCTCTAATTCTTCTCCAGAGTGCTGAAGATAGCTCGGAAGATTCGTGTTTCAATTCTCAATCCGTTCAGCTATTTTGAGGATTCTCATCTTACTCAAGCCATTTAATTAAACCGGTGCAATATCTCTTAAGCAATCTTTTTCAGCGGTGATTTCTTTAGTGGGCCCTAACCCACAGGTCTTTTTCCAGGATCTTACCCGACTCTTCTATTTTTCCTGAGTTATTCTATAATTCTTTTCAAGTTTGACATAAGAATGGATTTCACATCGGTCAAATGTATCTTCCAAGATCGTTTTCAAATTCTTTTCACCTTTGGTTCAACCTTTTAATTCTTCGTTTCGGAGTGCCTCAACAATTCATGATGGTGTTTCTCGTCGTTCTTCTCAACATTTGAAGACCGGAGAAGAGTTTCTCTCAAATCCTACCCGTTCTTCTAAAGATTCATGGTTCTAGCTTCATACCATCCTCTTTATTGTTCCGATTGTGTGGAATTTTTTTGATACCCATCCGAAGCATTTCATGAATTCTTTCCATTGTGATCCTCCGAAGGCCATCATTTCAGAAGATTTCTTCGTTCTCAGTTTTCAACTTCGTCCTCCAAATATTCTTAATTGAGGCCTCTTCGTTCGTCTCCATATCCTTACGGTGGTTTATTCAAGATTACTCTTTCGTTGTTATCGTATCAATTCATTTGTTCTTTTCATAATCCTACCAGTGATTCGTTGAATACTTTACCCAAGTTTGTGCGAGATCTCTCTTGAATTCTTTGTAACAAGAATAAGTAGTATGCCAAATCCATTGTTTGTCACCAATTTAAATTGGTGAAGGATACGCACAACATAATTCTTATTCTTATTTCATCCAGGTGACTTAATTCCTTCGTTCGGAGTTCGTTCGTGATATCATATTCTCGGTTCGAAGTGCTTCAACTTTCTTTTTCCAGAGTTCCAAACTAGATCAATTATCTTGTCACGAAGCTTCATCTAATCATTGCAAGGCTTCAATCTTATTCTTCTTATCCTCCACTTCTCATTATTTTGTTACCGGATTTTTCATGGTGGTTCTTCATGATTTAATTCATCCTCGAAGTGTTCTTCTAGATTCTTGTTGGAGCTCAAGCAGTCTTCATCATGCATTCCGAAGTGCAATTCTTGCTCCCTTATCTTTTGAGGTGGTGTTATGTCATTCTTGACAATTTTCCCTTCATGTTTCATGATTCGCAAGTTGTCTGGAATGAAATATTTAAACCCATCATTTTCTTCGTTCAGGAGATCCTTCTAACCCTTCAATTTATTCGTTGGAGTTTTCTTGGGTTATAATTCACCTAAAGCTTTCCCTAAGAATTGTTGCTATTATGGTGCTTATAAATGACCCAAGTTCTTCATTTATCATTCCGGTATAATAAGTTTTTCGTCTCCTTGTTAATCAATCCAATGAAATGTTTTCATAAGTGGCTGGTTGTCACCTCATAATTTTGAGATGTTTTCCATAAGCCAACAACAAGCTTATTCTGTGCTTGTTGATTCTTCCAACAACTCCGTTCAACCCTTCTTCGTAAGGATGATTTTCATATTCATTCGTGGGAGAAGTTGTCATTTTCTTCTCCGTTCTTTCTTTCCAACGATCTAGCATCTATTCTTTCATTCCGGAGGCATTGTAATATTGCTCTCTTTGTCCCATCATCTTGTTTTGTTAAGATCATATTCTTCCTTGCTTGCCCATTTAACGAGAGTGTCGTGACCTCCATTCTAGTTCTCTCATCTTATCAAGTTTTGCCTCTCTTTTTAGCCAGAGTGCTATCTGAAATCTTTCTTAACCTTGCGCCATTCTTTTAATTGTTTCGGAGGCAATGTGTTGCTGATTTCATCAAGTATCGTACCATCTCCTCAAGTTCATGTTCAATTCCTTCCATTTACAGTCGGAGTGCTGTCCAAATTATGCCATTCTTATTCCTTGGCTATACCATTGCGGTTTCATATTCTTTTGGTTCGTAAGCTCTTGTTTCATGTCTTTCAACCTACAAGGTTCTCGTAATGTTCCTTGTTCCTCTTTTCTAACGGAGTGTTTTCATCTTTGTTCATCTCTGTTGTATTCTTCTTTCAATTTGTTCAACCTCTCAAGGTTTGTGGTTTCACTTGTTTGTCGGAGAAGCAACTTTGTTTTACCTCTTGTTTTTCGTTTTTATCCGGTGCCATATCTAGGATCTCGGGTCGAGATCCTCTGTTAGTGTGGGAGAGTTGTGACGCCCGAAGACCAACGCTCCAGAAGATTCCAGATATTCCGGGTTTCACCGTGTGTTTCAGTTGTGCTTGCTCTATTTATTTTTCATTGCATCATATCATAATGCCATCATGTCATAATTCTTTTGCTTTTCAACTAAATAAATTGTGTGGATCTTCGATCCATTTAAATCGAGGGAAGTGTGATTTCTCTTTAAAACATATCCTCCCAATATTTAGGGAGCTATAATAAAATATCCCATTAGTTTGGGATCACCGAAACACACTTGCAAATATTCCCATGCCTCTTTACTTCAAGTTTCACCGTCAAAACCTTCTCTACAATTCTTATCCATTTTATCGAGGTTCCTCCAAAAATCCGAGCATTTTTGGACACTTCGAAAATCAAGTCTTAGTTCAAACCCATTTGAATTAAATTCAAATATGTTTGAATTATATCTTTCAATCATGCCACTTCTATTTTTCTTGGATTACGCTCATTTTTACGAGCCCAAGAAAAATAACCTCATGCCCTAATTCTATTCCTAGCACCTCCTTTCTTTTCTTTTCTTCTTTGATGTTTTTCTGTTTTTTAATGGGGCAAACAACAATATAAGTGGGATGAGGGAGGACCCATCCCGCCGGACCTCCCAGCTACCAGCGGCCTGACCCAGACCGGCCCAATTCCCCCCGAGGCCCACCTAACCCCACTCAACCCTAGCCGCACCCCTCGCTCGGTCCCTCTCCTCCCCCGTTTTTCCCTTGCGCTTCAACCACCGGCACCCGGTTCGTTCCTCTCATATCTCCCCCTCGATCCCCTCCTGCGCCGCACCACACTCCCGCTCGTCTCGCTCCCTCCCCTCTCCTTCAACAGCCTCCGCCGCCGCTGGCCTCAATTATCGTCGTCGCGCTGGCCACTTCTTCCCCTGCGGGCCCTCCTCCGCCTCGCCTTCTCCAGGGCCGCGCCCACGCCGCCTTGCCGCGGCCCCTCCGTGCTCCACCTCTGCCGCGCTGCCTGAGCCTCGTCGAGGCCACTGCAGTCCGCTGCGCATGCCATGCTCCTGCGTCGCGCGAGCCCGGGCCCAAGGCCGCCCGTCCGGTCGCGTCTTCCTCCGCGCCGGCAAGCACAAGCCGCCGTCGGCCACCACGACAGCGCCGTTGCCGCGTCCTCGACCAAGCATCAGGTCGTCGCTCCGCCACCTGCAGCTTCCTCCTCGTCGCCTAACGCCGTCGCTCTCTGCCTTCACCCTCGAGCTCCAACAGGGACGGCGCCCCTGGATCCCCTGCTTCGAGCACCTCCATGGCGTCAAGCTCGTGCCTCCGCTCGATCTTCCAGAAGACCAGCAGGAACATCCGTGGACCAACCGAGCCGCCATGAATCTGGAACCAGGCGCGCACGGATCTGCCCTGCCATCGTCACTGGGCCAAGCTATCGTCGCGGCTTCTTTCGACAATGGTTGTTGCTGCTCTGCCCCTGCTGCTCGTTGCGTGCCAAGTACCTCGACGCCGAAGCCTAGAACCACAAGTACCCCTCCAAACCATGTACGACTACAGACCGGAACGCCAAGTACCTCTTCACAAGACCAAGCACCTCGTCGATGAGCGTATGATTACCGTCGCCGGAGACCACAAGTACAACTACTTCCACGACACTCGAGTATGGCTACACACGGGAACCGCAAGTACCACTACATCAACGTGAACGACTACCCTCGCCGAAGACCCATGAATGAAACGTCAAGTTCCACTACCATCGCCCCGAAAATGTTGGGTTCATCGAGTACCTCTTCGGAACAAACCGTGTACGACGACCCCGACGCCCCGTGTACGACTATGACCAACTCGTGAACAACTACTTCCACTACGAACGTGTACAACTACTTCCCTCGACGTCTCGAACCACCCCAAAAGATGCACGCTTCAAAGGTATACCACCGAGACGACCCCGTGGATGAATGCATGGGTGGAAGGCTTGGCCTTTTGCTCGGTGTTTTGTTCCACTCATGCCACCTTAGGACCCGATAAACCGGTGTTATGTTCCCGGATTTTGCATTCCTAACACGATTGGGGTTTATGCCCCCCCCCTCGATAACCCGCTTAGTGCTAAAGCTTTTCCAGCAAGGCCCAACTTTGGTTCTACATTTGCCTAACAACTAAAACTTTCATAGGGAGTAATTAACCCTTTTCTTAATTATCAACCCTGGGCCAGTGGTCCACATGAGTGTTGGTCCAAACTGGGGAGCCTGCGGGGCCACCCTGGGGAAACTCGAGGGCTGGTAAAAACCTGTAGCATCACCCATCCGGTCGTGGCCTGAGACGAGATACGCGCGGCTACTATCAGGGTGTCGGCACGCCGGGAGGTCTTGCTGGATTAGTTTTACCTATGTCGGTATATCTTGAGCACGGGATTCCGAGAATACTCGGGTCTTCCCACTTTGGAGTTGCGACTCTACATATCGTGAGCTTGTGATGGGCCAAGTTGGGACACCCCTGCAGGGTTTGATCTTTCGAAAGCCGTGCCCGCGGTTATGTGGCAGATGGGAATTTGTTAATATCCGGTTGTAGAAAACTTGACACCATGTTCAGAATACACTACCAGCGTGAGTAACCGTGACGGTCATTTTCCGAAAGGGGTTCGGGAAGTGAACACGGTGGGGTTATGCTTGACGTGCTTAAATAGGATCACTTCGTGATCACTTTGACGCTCGTTGGCACTTCTCTTCTCGCTCTAAACACGTAAGCTAGTGCTAGTGCAGCTGCAACCTTCTTCTTCAGCCTTGTTCCACACCCAAGGCTTTGATAGCATTGCTACCCGGGAACGGGATTGCTGAGTCCTCCGTGGCTCATAGATTCTACACAACACCAGATGCAGGTACATCCGAGAACAGTGTAGGAGGTGGAACAGAACTTCAGTGGGACTTCGATGAAGAGCGTAGCCGTATGTATGTGACATTTCCGACAATCAGTAGTGGTTCCTACTAGGGTCGATCGGGACCTTGTGTTGCTTTATTTATGGTATCTTTCATTCGGATCTTCGTCCGTAGTCGGACTCTGATGTTATTCGGATGATGTATGTTAATGTATTTCATAGTGTGACGTGGCGAGTGTAAGCCAACTACTCTTTTGCAATTTCATCCCCTCTTTTACATGAGTTGTGCAAAGATACCATACTTGAGATCATTCTAGTATGAGATTATGCCTTTAAGTCGTGCCTCGACACGTAGGAGGTATAGTCTCATACTGGGCATTACATAAAACAAATGTCGGGCCTTGCTGGAAAAGCTTTAGCGCTAAGCGGGTTATCGAGGGGGGCCCATAAACCCCAACCGTCTTAGGGACGCAAAATCAAGGAACATAACACCGGTTTATACGGTTCCTAGGGCGGCATGAGTGGAACAAAACACCAAGCAAGAGGCTTAGGCTTTCACCCATTACCAATATATAGATGATTTGGTTTAACAGATTATATATATTGTGATATCCCAACAATAACTTCAAAATGAAGCAAGAATCTTCAAATCTTCTCCTGCAACTAGCAATGCTATAAGAGGGGCTGAGCGACGCTTACATAGCCAAACAAAGGTTTGTTGGGTTGGGAGGTTAGAGAGATTCATGGCTACAATAGGAGGCTGACAAACAAACATGGGCATCGAGGCAAAAAGCTAAAGAGCGAGACATCTAGCAATAGGCAAAGATAGTAATGATTTCTAGGTCAGGTCATCTTGCATGTTGAGTCGTCGGTGGGATCGTAAGACGGCTCCTCATACTCAACCTCGGTAGGACCCTCGTTCTCGGTCTCAGCTCCCAGCTCTACTCAACACAAGAACACAACATGTCACAATATCAAACACGCTGCAATGCACAATCAAGATGATGCAAGTATGATGATGCGTATGCATGTGGAAGCACTTGAACCTAAGGAGAAGATGATGAAGAAGGCCTCATCTTGGCAAACCAAGTAAGCCACTGGATAGAGGGGAAGATTTCGATTGAAATCAATATAAAGATTGCCGGAAACGGACACACGGTTTGCAAAAGGCAAGCAAAACAATATTCACTCAAAGCTACAGTTTACAGCCACATGGCATCTTTGGAGCAAGAAATAATTAAGCTACAGCACTCAAACATGGAGACAAAGGGCATGGATGTGAAGTAGACATGTTACTTAACAAGCATGAACTTAGAACACACCCAAAAACCTAGTGGAACACAGTTAACCAAGCATGGCAAGTTGCAATAAAATTATCCAGACTTGGTCAAAATCTGGGAAGGCAAAAACATCAGCACGATGCTGCCTTCAGAGGCACAAAACAACATGCATATCACCTCCACTAAGCATATAAAGATCATGGGCATGTAGTAGACATAGCATACAACAAACAACTCCATTGGAGCAACTCCAAAGGAGGCATGGATCAATAGCAACAAGCTACACCAAATTGATCATGCTGATAAAAACCTGACAGGTATAATTTATAGCAACTTGAGAGCATGAAATAAATAAGCTACAGCAGGCCATATGTGCAAGTGAGGGCATGGATGGATAGAGCATAACATGGAAAACAAGGAATGATCATTTGACATACTAAAACATGCATGGATTTGCGTGGGGCATCAAGCAAACATAGCATCCGGTTAAAACAGATTCCAGACTTAGTAGTTTTTTCACTAAGTATAAAACAGTTATATTGGCATGGCATGTTTACAAGCTTGTTTAAGTCACCTCAAGGCATATCATGGAAAGTGGTTTCCACCACAGCAAAGACCATATGATGTTGCTTCTAAAACATATTGACATGTGGCATGAGGACAAACACATCAATAGCAATGAGCACTTCAAAACAGCATCTCATAACAAGTTTCAGCACTTAACAGCCACATGCACTTTTGAAAACAGAGATTAACATGGCAATATGAAACCTAACATGAATGCTATAGCAAACATCATGTAGAGCACTTCACAATGAACATTTTGACATATCATATGCTCCATTTGGATAAACATGCTCAAAGTTATCACATCTCAAACATGGCAACAAATTAACAAGGAACGACAGTTTTAAACATATAGCACTCTTGTCACGATGATTAGGTCATCAAGATGAACTCAAACAAGCATGCCATAGTGGAACAAAATGTATTGCATATCACCACGATCATTTTGATATATCACACGCCCAAAATGGATCTACGAGCATGAAGTTACAGTCATGCAAAGGAGGCAACAAAATATAGCAGATCTGGGGACTTAGTGGAATTATACCCTCTGAAAAGTCAACGTGGACAAGGAGATCCCGGGACAGAGGGATCCGGGCGCGGGGACGCAACGTTTGGTTCCCCGAACGGGTGGATCTGGTCCCGCCTGGACCAGATCGGGATGAGGCGGCGGCGGCTCGCCGGAGCAACGCCGGAGACGGCGACCGGCGCGGAGGACGGCCGGGGCACAGCTCGCCGGAGTGCGGCGGCCGCGGCGGCGCGAGCTGGCCAGAGATCTCCACAGGAGGCGCGGCAGCGGACCTCAGGACCGGCGGGGAGGCGCACGGCCGGCGGAGGCCGGTCCTCCAAGGTGCGGCGGCGGCGGGGAGAACAGCGCGGGAGGCGCGGTGGCTCGGCCTGGGAGGCGGCCCGCGGCGGGCCCTGGTGGCGCGGTGGAAGGCGGACGGCGCACGCGACACGTGGCAGCGCGGGACTGGCTGGGCGCCTCCGGGCGGACGTTTCTGGTCCGTTCCGGACGTGTCCGACGGCGAGAGGAGGGAGGAGACTAGGGTTTGCCCGAAAAAAATGGACGTGGGGGACGTTTTTATAGGCATAGGGAGATAGGAGACTCCAAATGGGGTGCGGTTTTCGGCCACACGTTCGTGATCCGACGACCGAGATGATGGGAGTGGTTGTGCTAGGTTAGTGGGCTGTTGTGGAGGGGGTCTTGGGCCAAAAGGAAGGGGTACTTTTAGCCCACTAGGTTAACCATTGGAGTACCAAACGAACTCCAAATGCGATGAAACTTGACAGGCGACCTACACGTACCAAAACAACAACGCACGACAAGTCTCACCTCATTCCGGGAATTTTACACGGCCACACACGAAAGAAGGACTCGGGGGTGCCACGGGCACGTGTGTGAGTGTCGGAACTCGAAACGGACAACGGGAAGAGGCGAGTGGGACCGGGTGCAAGTGACAACACGAATGCAATGCAATGCACATGATAACATGACATGGATGAAATGCACACACACACACACGACAAAACGAAGAAACCCTAAATTAAAGAAGAGCCCGGAATGGAATTGATGAAGTCAACGTTTCATATATTACCATAATTGGAAGGTGTTACATCTGGGGCATTACAGTTTGGCAAGAACTATGGGGGCTCCAGGCGGCTTAAAAGCTGATCATGTGATAGGCACGTCCTCAACATTTGCTTCAACAGATTTCTTGACGGGCGAAGCTGGTTTAGGACTTGGCGGGTCAGAAGTGTTCCCCAGGTTTTCTTGGATGGTTGAGGATGGTTCAACTTGTGAAGGCGGCTCATCCTACTGCTTCTCAGAGTCTTCATGATTTCCGTCTGGTAATTCATCAACTTTGGAAGCTTGTTTTTCTTCGGCAGCTTTGGAAGACCCGTCCACCCTTTGCTTCTTACCCATCTTGGCTTGAGCCCTACAAAGAAAATAATCAAGGTTACTAAGTATGAATCGGAAAGAAGATCTACTCAGCATATATTGATGCTTGCACTAAGTTAACCACAAAAGTGGGGAGCTGTGTAGCAGTAGAGTCGTCGGAAGAGTTAGATGATTCCTGATATGCCGAATCAGATGGATTAAGAGGGTGCCATATGAGGCCTTCTCGTGGAAAGGATAAAGTAGGATGATGAGGCACCTCTTGACGACGTTTATGACCCGCCGGGATATTTGGTAAGCCGGCCACGAGTTCTTCTTGTCCGCTACTCCGTGTGCTATGCCTGGACTTGTGTTGCTGTTTCTTCAAAAGAAAATTTGGGTCCAAGTAAGCAAGAGGATGGGAAAACCTTACTTTCCCGACGACCCGTCGTTCTTTCTCTCTTGGCAAAGGTTCTGAGTTGGAGGAGACAGGAATTACCTCGGCAACATTAGCATGACTTGCATATGCATCCTCCTGAAGTAAATCAGCGTCAATAAGTTGCCGAAAAAGAATACCAAGTGAGTCGGGTTCTACCTATGACTCGTCTAGTTGAAGTAGTTCTTGAGTTGAGGTCTTCTTGGGATGACTGATGACCCACAAGTATAGGGGATCTATCATAGTCCTTTCAATACGTAAAAGTGTCGAACCCAACAAGGAGCAGAGGCAAATGACAAGCGGTCTACAGCAAGGTTTTCTCTGCAAGCACTGAAATTATCGGTAACAGATAGTTGTGTGATAGTATAATTCGTAACGGGTAACAAGTAACAAAAGTAAACAAGGTGTAGCAAGGTGGCCCAATCCTTTTTGTAGAAAAATACAAGCCTGGAAGTACTCTTATATAAAGTAAAGCGCTCCCGGGGAAACATGGGAATTGTTGTCAAGCTAGTTTTCATCATGCTCATATGATTCGTGTTTGGTACTTTGATAATTTGATATGTGGGTGGACCGGTGCTTGGGTGCTGTCCTTCCTTGGAAAAGCCTCCCACTTATGATTAACCACTCTCGCAAGCATCCTCAACTACAAAAGAAGTATTAAGATAAATCTAACCATAGCATGAAACATAGGGATCCAAATCAGCCCCTTACAAAGCAACTCATAAACTAGGGTTTAAGCTTCTGTCACTCTAGCAACCCATCATCTACTTATTACTTCCCAATGCCTTCCCCTAGGCCCAAATAATGGTGAAGTGTCATGTAGTCGACCTTCACATAGCACCACTAGAGGAAAGACAGCATACATCCCATCAAAATATCAAACGAATACCAAATTCACATGATTACTTATAACAAGACTTCTCCCATGTCCTCGGGAACAAAAGTAACTACTCACAAAGCATGTTCATGTTCATGATCAGAGGGGTATTGAATAGCATTAAGGATCTTAACATATGATCTTCCACCGAATAAACCAACTGGCATCAACTACAAGGAGTAATCAACACTACTAGCAACCCACAGGCACCAATCTGAGGTTTTGAGACAAAGATCGGACACAAGAGATGAACTAGGGTTTGAGATGAGATGGCGCTGGTGAAGAAGTTGATGAAAATTGACCCCCTCTCGATGACAGGATTGTTGGTGATGACGATGGCTTCGATTTCCCCCTCCCGGAGGGAAGTATCCCCGACAGAACAGCCCTACCGGAGCTCTAGATTGGTTTTGCCCAGGTTCTGCCTCGAGGCGGCGACGCTTCATCCTGAAAACCTCCTTATGATTTTTTCCAGGTCAAAACACATCATATAGCAGAAGATGGACGCCGGGGGCCTGTCATGGGGCCCACAAGGTAGGGGCTCACCCAGGGGGTACGACGCGCCCCCACCCTTGTGGATGGCTGGTGGCCCCCCTTCAGTGCTTCTTTCGCCCAATATTTTTTATATATTCCAAAAATATTCTCCGTGAATTTTCAGGAATTTTGGAGTTGTGCTGAATAGGTATGTCATGTTTGCTCCTTTTCCAGTCCGGAACTCCAGCTGCCAGCATTCTCCCTCTTCATGTAAACCTTGTAAAATAAGAGAGAAAATGCATAAGTATTGTGATATAATGTGTAATAACAGCGCATAATGCAATAAATATCAATATAAAAGCATGATGCAAAATGGAGGTATCAACTCGCCCAAGCTTAGACCTCGCTTGTCCTCAAGCAAAAAGCCAATATCAAAAAATATGTCCACATTTTTAGAGATAGAGGTGTCGATAAAAATAAAATACGGACATGAGGGCATCATGATCATCTTTAGAACAACAACAATAACTTGCCATATAGGTTCTTATGTTAAAGTAACAATTCATTCACAAGGTAAAGTATGAATCAGAAACTTCATTGATAGCCATCAAACTTTAACAAAAAACTTATCATACATCAGAAAGAGTCAAATGTAATAGGTTTTCAGCAAGTCCACATACTCAACTATCATTTAGTATTTCATAATTGCTAACACTCACGCGATATTAATGAGTTCAAAGTTTCAACCGGACACAGAGAAAGATAGGGGCTTATAGTTTCGCCTCTCAATGATTTACCTCAAGGGTAATGTCAACAATAATGGTTCATGGCTCTCTACATCCGCCTGGGTATATATATATCTAGATCTAGCTCCAACATATTGTGCTTACCATGACTCTTGTATAAGGATATGATATAAAAATAAAAGATAGGCCCTTTGTAGAGGAAAGCAGCGGTTGTCATGCGCTTTTAGGGTTGGATGCACAAAATCTTAATGCAAAAGAATGTCACTTTATATTTCCACTTGTGATAATGTACCTTTATTATGCAGTCCGTCACTTTTATTTCTTCCATATCACACACTCGTATAAAGCTTAATTTATTCACACTAATAGATCATACATATTCAGAGAACAATTTTTATTGCTTGCATCGATGACAACTTACTTAAAGGATCTTACTCAATCCGTAGGTAGGTATGGCGGACTCTCATGGCAAAACTGGTTTAAGGGATGTTTGGAAGCACAAGTAGTATCTCTACTTGGTGCAAAGAATTTTGGCTAGCATGAGAGGGAAAGGCAAGCTAAACATGTTGGAGGATCTATAACAATATAACTTCTGTTAGGATGTAAGAAGACATAACCCATTATGTTGTCCTCCTTGTCCACGTCGTATTTTAATGAGTGCTCACAATTATAAAAGATGTCCAAGATAGTATATTTATATGTGAAACCTCTCTTTCTTTATTACTCCCTATTAATTGCAACAATGACCAAAACTATCTTTGTCAACACTCAGCAACTTTTATTCTCCATATTCTTTATATGTGAAGTCATTACTTCGCATAAGATCAAACATATGATCTTTGTTTATTTCTTTTTATTCCTTTATTTATTTATTCCCTTAAGATCATAGAAACATAGCAAATCCCTCACTCAAAACTATTCATTATTATATATCTCACGGACTTGACTACATTGATAGAGATCAAAGCAAAACTCAAAGCTAGATCATACTATAAACTTTACTCTATTAAATCAAGATATAACCAAAAGGATCGAACTAAGAAAAGCGGTAAAGATAAAGGTGTGATGGTGATACGATACCGGGGCACCTCCCCCAAGCTTGGCAGTTGCCAAGGGGAGTGCCCATACCCATGTATTTATGATTCTTTCTTCGGAGGTGGTATTGAAGAGGTTGTTGGTGTAGCAGGCTTATCCTTTTCCCTCATCTTATGCTTAAGGATGGAATTTTCCTTATTCAGCTCACCGATCTCCTGTTCTAGTGTTAATACCCTCCTACATAATTCTTGCTTGTTCTCCTGCAAAAGACTAAAAGGAATAAACTCGATCTTTGGTTTCTTTGCTTTATTCAAAAGACTTGACTTTTTGAACTCCACGTGCATGTCCCCAGGTTGGGGTAGTGGAACTTCCTCTTCATCAGAACTTGTATCTTCCTTTCCTTTTGGATAATAGTCTTCTTCTTCCTCCGTGGTTCAACCATAATGCTCCAAATCCTCATGTACCTTGGGGTCTACGATATAATCAGCTACATAGCTCTATCCCTCCGAATCTTGGGATGTCATCTTGCTCTAAATCTGCTGCAGAAACAACTCAAAAACGAAAATAGAGGATTATGTCGAGGTACGGTGGTCAAAACCTCCAGGAGGTTATATAATGCATTTTTACCGGCATAAAGACGTATCGTGCAAGAAAACGGAGTTCGGGAGGCACACAGGGTGGCCACAAGGTAGGGGGCGCGCCCTCCACCCTTGTGGTGGCCCCGTGTCTCTTCTGGACTAGTTTTAATTTTCCTAATTTTTTAAATGTTCCAAAATGGAGAAAATTTGTTGTTTGGAACGTTTTGGAGTCAGTTTACTTACTGTACCACATCCTATTCCTTTTCGGAGTCTGAAACATTTCGGAAAGTGTCCCTTATGTACTCCTTCGGTGTCATGGTGTCAATTATATTGGTCTCAACATTTAATGGAGTACCACTACTAGGAAAAAACTTATACACAGACACTTATCAGTAGCGCTTGTTAAAGCAAAACGCTACTGCTACGTAGCAGTAGCGCGGGTCTGAACATCACGCTACTACCATAAAGATAGCAGTAGCGCGTCTCCAGTAAAACGCGCTGCTACTATGACGACCAAAACCGTTGTTGTCAGGTTTGGTATAGTAGCAGCGCGCTTATACAAACCACACTACTTCTAACAAAACAGTAGCAACGCATTTTAAGGCGACAATGCTACAACTAACAAAAGGAAAAGAAAAGAAAAAAAGGAAAGGAAAAAAGAAAAGGAAAATTAAAGTAAAAGAAAAAAATGAAAGCAATAGCAGCAGCGCGTTTTTACGAAAGCGTTGTAGCTACTTTAGCTATAGCGAACACGTGTTGTAGCTAACTTATCCATAGTTGTAGTGCGTTCCTGCAAAATGCGTTATAGCTAAGTATCTATAGTGCATGTTTTGTAAAAGCGCTACTACTAAGTTTGACTTGCCGCTTCGCGGGCGTCCCTCCTTCCCCCAATTCCCCATTCTTCTCGCCAGACGCCAACCTCTCCCTCGTCGCTTCTGCTCCATCATCGCCCTGCCTCCGTCGCCGCTAGAGCCGCCACCGGAGCCGCACGCCATCACCGCCACCGGAGCCGCGTGCCCGTGGAGCTACCCTCGTCCGCTCCTCGCCGCCCTCGCTCCCTCGTCGCCCCTGCCCCATTGCCGCCAGAGCCGCCGTCGCCATCGCCATCACCGGAGCCCCTGCTCCCTCGTCACCTTTTCCACCCTCGTCCGCTCCTCGCCGCCCCTACTCCCTCGTCGTCCCTCCTCTCTGTAAGCCGCACCCTCCCTCTAGGTTAATTAACTTAGGTGAATTTAGTTCATTAGGTTGACTAAGTGAACTAAGTGAACTAGTTGGGTTAATATAGGTAAACTAACTAGGTTAGGTAACCAAGTGAACTAGCTAGGTTAATTTGGTTTACTAACTAGGTTAATTAGATGTTTTTAGATGTTTGGTTAACTAACTAGATTATGTAACTAAGTAGATGTTAATTAGGTTAGGGCAGTAGTGGTACTATTAATTATATGTTTTTTAATTAGGGAAGTAGGTTAGGTAACTAAGTAGATGTTAATTAGATGTTTTTAGTTTGGGAAGTAGGGTTTTACTAGGTTTAGTAGGTGAAGTTAAATGAATGACCTAAATGAATGAAATTAGTAGCTTAAGTAGTTGTAGATGCTTAAGTAGCTAGCTAGGGTTCATCTAAATTTCTAGAATGTGTTGTTCATGTTTATGCTAGGAGATTTGTGTAGATATTATTGAAGTGTCAAACACAAGGAGATGCAAATTTGAAGTGGTCATGTTATATGCAAATTCCTCAATAGTGTTTGCTCATTTTTATCTACTTTTGTGCCCAAGTGGCCTTTTGTTGTTTCCAGGGAATGAAACCGAGTGGCCTATGTTTTGCTAGAATGTTGATTCATTTCCGTTCCGGCAAATTTCAGGTGCTGGATTTGTCCACTTTGTTAGCAAAGGTCATGCCGAAATTGTCCGTGAATTTCGGCATGACTTGTGCTACAAACTAGGACATATCGAGTGTCCGGGATTTCCCGCACCGGGAATGAATCAACATTCCTGCAAAACATAGGTCTTTTTATGTCATTGTTCATTTTATTAGGTATAGAATTAATTGAATAGGTTTAATCCTAGGAAACATGGCTAGCAACGATAAGGACAGGGTTCTGGTGATTGCAGCATCTACGAGGCGGCAGCCGCTTATTTAAACCTTCTCGGTGAGCAACGGTTGTTGCGGGGCCCACCCGTCACATCCGAGACCGACATCGAGACCGGCGCCGAGACTGGCGTTGAGACCCAGACCGACATCGAGACTGGCGAAGCCGGTATAGAACCGAAACCAAAGAGGAGACATCGATGTCTGTCAGGGATATAACTATTGGGTATAAACCGCCCAGGAGAGGCCGGTTTATGCCCATAAAGCATTACTTCTACTGAAGCCCAGCAAGACATAGAATATAGCACTTTATTGTAGAAGACTAAAGATCCAGGGCCCAACAGGCGTTAGGGCCCGAAAATGTAAACCGCCATACGGCGTGTAACTTGTATTGTAAGATAGGAAAGATAGAGACTGAGCCGGACATATTTTTGAGCCGGCCTCAGGATTCTGTAAACCGGACCGGGCGTCATCCTGTGTATATAAAGGGACAAACCGGCGGCCGTTCAGGGACAGAGAACAACAACTCGAGACACAGGCAAAGCAGATTCGCTCCCTGGTCATCGAAACCCTAGCAATACCACACCAAACTAGATGTAGGATTTTTCCTTCATCGAAGGGGCCAAACTAGTATAGAATCCCTTGCATCTTTGTCCGCTTTAACCCCTTTAAGCTAACCAATAGCGATGGATCCACGACTAAGTCCTTATGTTAGGACATCTGCCGTGACAGAACCACGATAGTTGGCGCCCACCGTGGGGCTATCGCATGATGGTTTCGAGTTCTTAGAGGGCAGCTTTGAAGGACTCAAGGGCTATGCGGTGGGCCGGATGACTAAGAGTCATCGCGGCAAGATCTACATCGACGATGCAGGCTGGGGCCCCGAGGCCGATTCAATCGAGTACGGGTACCGGGTCCCCTTTGGGGGCATCCACGTTTTCATCAGCAAGATCGGCGAACCGGGCCCTGAGCCGGACATCTGCTCCAACACCGTCGAGTCGGCTCAGCATGCCAGGCCTGCCCAAATTCGGCCCGCCATGAAGCGTGTCTTTGTGGGAGCTGTTCATGGAGTGAAACTGAGGATGAATCAGAATCTGGTGGTGAGACCGTTGTGTACTCCGGCGATGAGTCATCTACCAGAGAAACCGAGTCTTTATATCTGCTGCAGGATGGCTGGTCTCGGGGCTGTTCTGATGGTGACAGTATTCCGGACACCCTTGATCCACCGAGCTGGGTCGCGGTCTTCATGGACGGATCACTATCTGGGCAACAATCTTCGACTACGGCAGCGTTAACATCTCGGCGGCAACAGCAGCTGGGGCAGGAGGCCCTGTGCAGCCGCCGGCTCAAGTTCTGTCTGCTTTATTCAACACCTTGACAGCGCTACTGATCGCGGAGGTCAGCCAGGCCGAGAAGGTACAACATGACGTGGAAGTTGCTAAAGTAAGGGGTCAAATAGATCAAGCCAAGTTGGACCTGGCCGCCGAAAACACAAGGATGGCTGCGAGGCAGGCCGAGTTATATGCTCACGCTTATCGGCTCCTGTTGGATCAGACCGCATCGGACCACGTAATGAGGAGAAGGCGCCAGTCTCTCCTGTCGCCGGTTTACGAAGCGAGGAACCTCTTCAGTATGCCAGGAGTGGGGACTAGCAATTAGCTAGCGATAAACCGGGGAGTGGTGCGTGGGACGGGGGCGCCGGTCCAGCCACGGGCCGCGGATCCGTCCCGTCAGATCGTTCCATCACAGCGTACACCAGCGCCTCCCGGTCACTACTCCAACCCCTTGGATAACATAGTTGCAGCCGCTTCACGACTGGCGGCCCTTCCCATTGAAGGAGGATCCCCTATAGCGGTGGAGGCGCGACAAGCTAGGGAGTTCCTGGAGACAGCTTTAACTCAGCAGCAGGCTTATTCTCACAGCCACGAGAGGATTCATCCCACCCCCCGCCCAAGCCGGAGTTATAGCAGGCATATGGATGAACCGGCCGTATCAAGCAGTGCGCAGAACCGTAACCCGCCGCGGAGGGATAACCCAGTGGGTGTAGGTGCAGATGCTCAAGAGGTAGTGGATCAGGGCAGACAACGCTGGGAGACCGAGTTAGCAGCGCAATATGAAGCCCGTCAGCCTACGCTGGTTCGTCCATCTACCACAGTCGAACCAGGAGTTTCTTCCAGCTCCTTGGGAGTACCGTGTCTCACCCCCGCTTTACGCAATGTGCGGCTGGCTAAGGACTTCAAAGGACTGCGCAAGGTGCCCAATTATACTGCTGATCTTTCCCCCAAAGCATGGGTTGAGTGCTACGAGATGGCAATGGAGATGTTGGATGTTGATGATATGGCATGTGCTAAATACTTCACCATGATGTTGGAAGGAACGGCTCGCACTTGGTTGAAGAGCTTACCGGCTAACTCCATCGGATCATGGGCCGAGTTAAGGCGTCGGTTTATCAATAATTTCAAAGACACGTGTAAGAAACCCGTGTCAATTGTGGAGTTGGCTGCCTGTGTCCAAGGGGAGAACAAATCGACAAGTCATTGGGTATGCCAAGTGTCAGAGATCCTGCATTCCTCAGACCGCATCAATCCGGACACGGCAGTTTTAACATTGGAAGGCAATTGCCGGTTCGAACCTCTGAAGCTGAAGTTGGGACGGCTCAAGCGTCACTGTGATGACATGGGAACACTTATGGCTGCTCTGGTGAAGTATGCCGATTCAGATAATGCCAAATATCCAGAGTGTGGTGATGAGAAGTCAGGAAAGGGAAAGAAGAACGGTAAGGCGCCGCAGTCTAATCCGGCGAATCAGGGATACAAAGGTAAGCGTAAAGCGGATAGTAACTCAGATTTTGTGGCTAACACTACTACGCAGAATGACGGTCATCGTCGTAAAGGTAGGCCGCCCCCGTGGGGCAGAGGATCAAACATTAATCTCAACTGCCAGATGAGTCTGCCCTGCCCTAGGCATGGCACGAAGGAAAATCCGGCCACACACCTTTGGAAGGACTGCTTTATCATGAGAGAGTTCAAAAATTCGGAGCGGTTCCAATACGATCACGGACTATCCGGCAGTTCAGGCCCTGGTTTTCAAGGGCTGGGTTATCAAGGCGGTGGATCCGGCCAGGATTCCAAGGCAATCAGGGCGGCCACGGCAATCAGAACGGGCACAACCAGCAAAACGGCCAAGGTGGTTATAATCATCAGGGCAATCATCAGCAACAACAATCAGGCTATCAGAGTAACCCGAAGCAATTGAGTAGCGGGCAGTATCATGTCTTCACCACTAGCTTGTGCAAGAGTGATCAGAAGGTCTATAAGAGGGCGGTGCACTCTGTTGAACCGGCGGTACCTCATTACTTACGCTGGTTGGAGCAGCCCATAGTGTGGAGCCGCGAGGATCATCCACCCCGGATTGACAACCCGGGTCAGCTGGCGTTAGTGGTGGCACCTCAGGTTGGGGGTATAAATTCACTAAGGTGCTCATGGACGGGGGCAGCAGCATCAACATCCTGTATTATGAGACCTTCCGTCGCATGCGGCTGACAGACAAGAAGCTCAAGCCATACAACACAGTTTTCCACGGCGTGGTACCTGGTAAATCGGCATATCCGGTAGGTAAGATAGACCTAGAGATTACCTTTGGAGATGAGCATGACTCGAGGTCAGAGACTTTGACCTTTGAGGTGGTAAAAATCAAGAGCCCGTATCATGCCTTGTTCTGGCGGCCGGTTTATGATAAGTTCATGGCGAGACCCTGTTACGTTTATCTGCAGCTCAAGATGCCGGGTCATAAAGGAACTATCACGGTTCATGGGAGCCGTAAAATTGCTTTGGAATGCGAGGAAGGTGATGCGGCCTATGCCGAGGTAGTTTGTGAACCAAGGAGTTAAATTTTACAAAGATAATGTTGATCCGGCGGATATGTCTCTGTTGAAGAAGCCGACCACAGAGCATGATCTGGCCTTGAAG
The DNA here is from genome assembly GCA_902687465.1 of Secale cereale. Lineage (NCBI taxonomy): Eukaryota > Viridiplantae > Streptophyta > Magnoliopsida > Poales > Poaceae > Secale > Secale cereale. Next base: position 381,764,964 of record LR738713.1, read on the forward strand.
TTTAAATCAGCTGATGAGACCAAGTTGGTCGATTTTGTTCCTAGCGATTCATCCAAGCAGTTTACTATCAGCGCTAACCTGGATCCGAAATAGGAAAGCACGCTCATCAAGTTCATCCGTGAGAATCGGGACGTCTTTGCATGGAAACCTTCTCACATGCCAGGTGTACCGAGAGGACTCGCTGAGCACACTCTTAATATTGATCCCAAGTTCAAACCGGCTAAATAGTTTCTCCGCCGCTTCAATGAAGAAAGGCGCAAGGCTATTGGTGAAGAGGTAGCCAGGCTCTTGGCGGCAGGCTTTATCGTTGAAGTATTTCATCCTGAATGGTTGGCTAATCTGGTGCTAGTGCTAAAAAGAATGGCACTTGGCGAATGTGTGTTGATTACACATACCTGAACAAAGCTTGCCCGGCTGATCCTTTTGCTCTCCCCCGTATTGGTCAAATCATTGATGCTACGGCGGGTTGTGAGCGCTTAAGTTTTTTGGATGCATATTCTGGTTATCATCAGATCAAGATGGAAGTTAAGGACCAGGAGAAAACATCTTTTATAACTCCCTTTGGAGCCTTCTGTTATGTATCCATGCCCTTTGGGCTCAAGAGTGCCCAGGCGACCTCTTAGCGTTGCGTACAGAATTGTCTTCATAAGCAGATTGGGCGAAACGTTCATGCGTATGTGGATGATATTGTGGTAAAATCCAAGAAGGAAGAGACGTTGATAGCTACTTGAAGGACACTTTTATTAACCTTCGGGTTTACAAGATGATGCTTAATCCGGCCAAGTGCGTTTTTGGTGTACCGGCAGGCAAGCTCCTTGGATTCTTGGTGTCGAACAGGGGAATTGAAGCTAATCCGGAGAAGATCAAGGCTATTACGTCCTTGGCTAAACCGGCATGCATCAACGATGTTCAACGCTTGGCAGGCCGCATTGCGGCACTGAGCCGGTTTATCAGCCGCTTGGGAGAGAAGGCCATCCCGCTTTACCAGATGATGAAAAAGATAGATCGCTTTGTCTGGAGTGATGCTGCTGATGCTGCGTTCGAGGACTTAAAGAAGCAGCTGGCACAAGCCGCCTATCCTTGCCGCACCAGTTAATAATGAGCCGCTGTTATTATACGTGGCTGCTAATGCCCGAGCCGTAAGTGTTGCCATTGTAGTGGAGCGCAAGGAGGCAGGAAAGGAATATCCGGTTCAAAGGCCGGTTTACTATATCAGCAAGGTGCTCATTGAGTCAAAGCAGAGATACCTGCATTGGCAGAAACTGGTATACGGAGTCTTCATGGCAAACTGGAAGCTTAAGCAGTATTTTCAAGGTCATCCCAACACTGTGGTTAGTTCTGCCCCTCTGGGAGACATAATCCAAAACAGAGAAGCAACTGGCCGAGTTGCCAAGTGGGCCATTGAACTTAGTCCTCATGGGCTACAGTATGTGCCTCGTACTGCAATTAAATCTCAAGCACTGGTGAATTTCATCAACGATTGGACGGAGTTGCAAGCACCAGAGGAGGAACCGAATCACACGTACTGGACTATTCACTTCGATGGATCCAGTCAATTGGAGGGCTCGGGGGATGGAGTCGTATTAACTTCCCCACGAGGTGATAAGTTTTGTTATGTCCTCCGTTTAATGTTCCCTTGTACTAACAATGCAGCTGAATATGAGGCTCTCCTCCATGGTCTGCAAATGGCTAAGGAGATGAATTTGAGCCGGGTTAAATGCTTCGGTGACTCGGACTTGGTGGCCCAACAAGTATCTGGTACTTGGGATTCCAAGGACCCGCTTATGGCGGCATATCGTCGAGAGGTGGACACTGTCGCTGGGCACTTCAAGGGTTATCAGGGGACCATGTGGATCGGCGAAAGAATGAAGCGGCCGACGCATTAAGCCGTCTGGGTTCCCAGCGTAAACCGGTTCCACCTAATGTCTTCCTGGACGTATTGCATAATCCATCGGTGAAACTACCTTCAGAAGAAGACTTGGCTGTTCCTGATCCGGAGGCTCAATTGGTAGCGGCGCTTCACGCTATTTCGGATTGGATAGTACCGTACTTGGCGTATATGTACCGAGGCGAATTACCAGAGGATAATGTCTTGGCCAGGCAGCTAATCTGGCGATCCAAGTCGATGACTATTGTCAATGGGGAACTACATCATTGTAGTGTATCCGGGGCATTTCATCGTTGCGTATCGCGAGAGGAAGGCTATGAGATTCTTCGAGAGATACACGAAGGAGATTGTGGTCACCACGCCGGTTCAAAGTCTTTGGTAGCTAAAGCCTTTCGTCATGGGTTCTATTGGCTGACAGCTCATGCTAATGCAGAGGACTTAGTCAAAAAGTGTGATGCTAGCCAGAAATTCTCACGACGTGCTCATTGATGGGCCTCTAACCCCTCGTTGGTTACCCCAAGTGGAAGGTGTAAGATGCAGTGTTGTGGAAGTTTTTCCCTTAGCAAAGATGCCAAGGATCGAATCCCTAGAGACTCCTAGGTTCAACAAGTAGGTGTCAACTGCTAACGGCGCGGATTAGCAATCAACGTGGACCTGCACACAGATACAAATAACTTTGCTCCCAACGAGTACAGAGAGGTTGTCAATCCCTCCGGCCTTGTAGTTCACAAAGGATTAAACGCAAATGATAGTAGTGATAGATAATGTTTGCAATAGTAAATAAAAGCGAAATGTAAATAGCGGATGTGATCAATGATGGTAATATGGACCGGAGTCTCTTGATGTTCACTAGCGATGTCTCTCTCCCAAAAGACGATAAAACAGCTATGTGAGGTAAACGAATTACAGCTGGGCAATTGACAGGACCACGAACGCAAACCAATGCTGACTACATTGCAAGAAAGGTTGAGGTTCAAAGCATGGGCGGTACGCCAAAGTAAGTAGACCGAAATCCATCAATATCTACTACTAATCATCCACCTTGAGATATCTATCCAGAACATCTCGCTGGTATTAAGTTGCGAGTCCCACCCATAGTGTAAACTCAATGCAACAGACAACTGCATTAAAAGAACTTTGTGTAAAGTAAACAATCCTTGCACCCGCGGGCACAAGCACCGTTGTTTTCCCCCTTGTGGCAACAGCACATCCCCTAGACTCATGTTTCTGTCACTCAAGCTAGTCATCGAGGGGCATGAACCCACAATCAAGCATAACGTTCCCTCTTGGAGTCACTACGTATTACTTGGCCAAAGCAATAAATAACGACGGAGAACATGCAAGAATTACTTATGAACATAAATATAAAAGAGGTAGATCAAATATATTACTCAAGAACAATCTGAACATAATCTCATAATCCATCGGATCCCAGCAAACTCATCATAGCAACAGCATAAGGATTACATATGTGCCTCGATCATGTAGGGCAGCTCACGAGGACTAATTAGTGAAGCACAAGAACGGGGAGGAGAACATCACATAGCTACTGGTCATGGACTCATGGTCCAAGGGAGACTACTCACAACTCATCCGGGAGGCGTCCATGGTGGTGGAGAGGCTCCCGATGGTGATCCTCCCCTCCGGCAGGGTGCCGGGAAGAGTTCTCCTGGTGCTCCCGATCTTGGAAGCGGCGGCGGCGGCGGAACAGAGATGAGATCGTGAAAAAGAGTTTTTGTCCCGAGGGTTTCGAAGGACGCTCTAAATATATGCCGAAGGGGGGCACCAGACGGGGCTCGGGGGGCCCAGGCGCCCCCCCGGCGCGGCCCAGGGGGGGGGGGGGCGCCGCCAGGGCGCCTGGAGCCCTGGTGCCCCCCCGGCTGTCCTTCGGGCGCAAGGTAGGTTCTGGAACGCTGATCTTTTATATAATTTTTCTGGATTTTTCCTGGCAGTTCTCGTAACGTGAAAACCTGAAATACAAAAACAGCCGAAAACAGAAACTGGCACCGAGGTGCACTGGATTAGTAGGTTAGTCCAAATATGATCATAAGTGTATGGAAGTGTATGAATATCATAGCAATATCACCCAAAAGTGGCATGGAGCAAGCAGAAATTATAGATACGTTTTGGACGTATCAACATCCCCAAGCTTAATTCCTGCTCGTCCTCGAGTAGGTAAATGATAACAAGAATAATTTCTGTGGTGACATGCTATTAACCATATAGGACTTATTCATAGTCATATGACAAAAGCTTACTGAGACAATGAATCTATAGTAATTAAGTTGCCTCATGAGAAAATCACAAATGACTGAAAGTTTTACAACATGACATTGAAGCATCAAAAAGATTTGCAATGAACATGATGTGCAAATATGATAAAGTGATATCTAGCTTGCCCCCTTTAGTGAAGCAAAACATAAATGCATGGGCACCTTCAAGGTTTAAGTGATGACTAGATACAATGATTTCAAAATAAATGATATCACAATCATGCAAAAGACAATGCTACTTTGGGACAATGCACATTACACTCAGAATGACAATCATGCTCTCAGTAGTTGGTGCTTAAAGAAAGAAGGTGGAGACTCAACATAAAAGTAAAAGAATGGTTATGTGCTAGAGCTTTTTATTTTAAAAACATAGAAGCAATTTTGTCAACGGTAGTAGTACTTCATATGTGTCATGCATAAGACATCCTATAAGTTGCAAGCCTCATGCATCGAATACCAATAGTGCTCGCACCTTGTCCTAATTAGCTCGGATTTCCATGGGTTGTCATTGCATTACATATGTTTCAACCAAGTGTCACAAAGGGGTACCTCTATGCCACCTGTACAAAGGTCCAAGGAGATAAATCGCATTTGATTTCTCGTTTTTGATAGATCCCAACTTGAGGACATCCATACCAGGACAACATATAAAATAGATGATGGACTCCTCTTTAATGCATAAGCATATTCTCATAAGAGATTGAGGATTAATGTCCAAGCTAAAACTTCCACCATGATACATGGCTTTGGTTGGCGGCCCAATGTTCTTCTCTAGCAATATGCATACTCATTCAACCCATGGCAAATCACCCTTATTTCAGACAAGACGAACATGCATAGCAACTCACATGATATTCAACAAAAGTGTGACAGTTGATGGCGTCCCCAGAAACATGGTTACCGCTCAGCAAGCAACTTATAAGAAATAAGATACATAGGCAACATATTCTTTACCACAATAGTTTTTAAGCTACTTTCCCATGAGCTATGTATTGCAAAGTTAGTCTGCTTAGTACAGGTGGAGGTTAGCAAAAGACTGGAAGCGACCAACTAAGAGAGCAATGACGGTCATAATCATGCAGAGCGACAAAGCAACATTGAATCAGGCATGGTAGTTATATCGCTACTCAGAAATAAAAGATCATCAAGGCTTGACAGACTTTCTTTACGGTCTTAAATATGCGTGAGCATACGCCAAGTCAATCAAAATAAATTCTTGAAGGAAGATATTACTAAACCATAACACATCATCGGCAAACAAATCAAGTTGGTACTCCAATAACTCAATGGGAATCCCCCAGCTGTTTGAGACTAACCATAAGAAAACCTGAACTACTAAGCGCCATTATGCACGTAGCATCTTTATCATAGACATATTAACCAATGCAACGGAAGCAAACTCTCTTAATAAGGTGAGTATGATAATTAAAGAGAGTTCAAGCAACCAACTAAACAAAAGCTCTTTGAAAAGATAAGCATGAATACTAAGAGCAGAGCATGATAGTAGCTATTTAAAAGACGAAGAACACACACAGCAAAGATAGACATGAAAATTCTATGTTATGTTCTAGGTAGAAGTGGAGCGTGTTTCTCTTCCACATAAAGAAAGCTGAGTTCCGATTCGTTATGAAAAACTAAAAAGAAAACTAAAAGCAAGACGCTCCAAGCATAGCACATAACACATGAAGTGATAAAAATATAGCGGAACGAAAGACGAACTGATAATGTTGATGGAGAAGGGGATGCACGGGGGCATCCCCAAGCTTAGACGCTTGAGTCTCCTTGAATATTTCTTGGGGGTGCACGGGGGCATCCCGAAGCTTGAGCGCTTGACACTCCTGAATCTTTTTATCATCTTCCCTCGCACACTTGAAAACTCCCTTCATACATAACTCATCATAATCTGATTAGCGAGGTTAGTACCCTTAATAAAATAATTATACCTTGCTGGAAATAAATATATTCTTGAAGGTCTACTTTTTCTCAAGATTGCCAAAAGGTTTTTGCAAAGAAAAAGCAAGCTCTTGATTTGCAAAATGAAGGAAAGGCAAAACAGGACAGAATCTGTGAAAAACAGAACAGCAGGTAGTAATTGATTTGTTCGGGGTACTTCTGCAACTCAAATCAAAAAACTCAGAACAGATGCACGAAATACAATTATATAGAGAACTCTGTCGAAAAAATTCAGACCAAAAAGATGTTCTGGTGATTTTATACGAATTTTTCTATCCAAGGACAGAATCTGTTTCCTGGACAGCACCTCACAACTTTTGAACTTTCTAGCAATCAGAGGCTATACTTGGCACAAATATGAAAAAGCAAAGATACAATGATGATGCTACTGTAGTAAACAACATCAAGACACAACAAAAGAAAAATATAAAAATTTATTCATGTGGGTTGCCTCCCAAAAGTGCTTCCTTTTATGCCTTTAAGCTAGGCATAATGCATAGAGGAATCAATAACCATCATAATAATCGGAGTTATAAATTGATTCATACTCCGCCTCAACAAGTTCACTCTTGTTCCTTCTAGGAAAGGGGTACACACCTTTTGCCTTTCCGCGTAAGCGGATTTGTCCCTTACCTATATCGATGAAGCCTTTTACCGCTCGGAGGAAGTCCCTTCCAAGCACTATATTTCCTTGGTTTGGCTCCATGATGAAGAAATCAACCATTGCAATCCCTTTAAGGAATTTAACTGGCACGTCTTTTATTCTTCCCTGGATTTCAGAAATATCTCCATTAGTGTGTTCATGATAAGATGGTAGTCTATCCATGTTAAATTTTAAAGAATCATGAACAGTTTTTGGCATAGTAGAAACCATAGATCCAATATCACAATAAGCAAGGAAGTCTTGATTAGAGATGCTAATCCTAACAAGAGGCTCCCAGTCACTATCTATTTCCAAAATATCTCTGTTATTGGGTTTGGGTTTCTCTACCTTCATTAAGTCTAGAGCATCCATTCTCTTTTCAATAGTAGCAAGTCTATCTATGACAGTATCAAAATTATGATCATAAACAAAGTAACTAGATAGACCATGTATAATTTCAAGAGCTCTAGCTTCATCACACTCTAGGAAATCTCCCTCGGCTATAATATCAAGAGAGTGTTTACACCATTTAAAAAGACCCTGGTAAAAATTCCTAAGCACAATTTTTATAGGTATTCAAGGCATAATTCTCCTATGTGCATCAGAAATTCTGTCCCATGCCTTCTTCATATTTTCTCCATCTCTTTGATGGAAATCTAGAACTTCTGATTCCCTCAAAGCACCATATCCTAACATGTTTAGCTAAACAGATAGGACTACTAACAGGAAGGCAAAATAAAATTTTTTTTGTAATTTTTTTGATAAAGGATACTAAAGCAAAAACTGAAAGGTAAACTAACAAGACTAAAAAGCAAAGGTAAAAGATAGCATGCAACTCCCCTATCCTGAAGAGTGGAGTCCCCGGCAATGGCGCCAGAAAAAACTCCTTGATGGGCCTCTAACCCCTCGTTGGTTACCCCAAGTGGAAGGTGTAAGATGCAGTGTTGTGGAAGTTTTTCCCTTAGCAAAGATGCCAAGGATCGAATCCCCAGAGACTCCTAGGTTCAACAAGTAGGTGTCAACTGCTAACGGCGCGGATTAGCAATCAACGTGGACCTGCACACAGATACAAATAACTTTGCTCCCAACGAGTACAGAGAGGTTGTCAATCCCTCCGGCCTTGTAGTTCACAAAGGATTAAACACAAATGATAGTAGTGATAGATAATGTTTGCAATAGTAAATAAAAGCGAAAAGTAAATAGCGGATGTGATCAATGATGGTAATATGGACCGGAGTCTCATGATGTTCACTAGTGATGTCTCTCTCCCAAAAGACGATAAAACAGCTATGTGAGGTAAACGAATTACAGCTGGGCAATTGACAGGACCACGAACGCAAACCAATGCTGACTACATTGTAAGAAAGGTTGAGGTTCAAAGCATGGGCGGTACGCCAAAGTAAGTAGACCGAAATCCATCAATATCTACTACTATTCATCCACCTTGAGATATCTATCCAGAACATCTCGCTGGTATTAAGTTGCGAGTCCCACCCATAGTGTAAACTCAATGCAACAGACAACTGCATTAAAAGAACTTTGCGTAAAGTAAACAATCCTTGCACCCGCGGGCACAAGCATCGTTGTTTTCCCCCTTGTGGCAACAACACATCCCCTAGACTCATGTTTCTGTCACTCAAGCTAGTCATCGAGGGGCATGAACCCACAATCAAGCATAACGTTCCCTCTTGGAGTCACTACGTATTACTTGGCCAAAGCAATAAATAACAACGGAGAACATGCAAGAATTACTTATGAACATAAATATAAAAGAGGTAGATCAAATATATTACCCAAGAACAATCTGATCATAATCTCATAATCCATCGGATCCCAGCAAACTCATCATAGCAATAGCATAAGGATTACATATGTGCCTCTATCATGTAGGGCAGCTCACGAGGACTAATTAGTGAAGCACAAGAACGGGGAGGAGAACATCACATAGCTACTGGTCATGGACTCATGGTCCAAGGGAGACTACTCACAACTCATCCGGGAGGCGTCCATGGTGGTGGAGAGGCTCCTGATGGTGATCCTCCCCTCCGACAGGGTGCCGGGAAGAGTTCTCTTGGTGCTCCCAATCTTGGAAGCGGCGGCGGCAGCGGAACAGAGATGAGATCGTGAAAAAGAGTTTTTGTCCCGAGGGTTTCGAAGGACGCTCTAAATATATGCCGAAGGGGGGCACCAGACGGGGCTCGGGGGGCCCAGGCGCCCCCCCC
>LR738713.1:381774044-381803880 GCA_902687465.1 Secale cereale
GGGGGGGGGCGCCGCCAGGGCGCCTGGAGCCCTGGTGCCCCGCCCCCACGGCTGTCCTTCGGGCGCAAGGTAGGTTCTGGAACGCTGATTTTTTATATAGTTTTTCTGGATTTTTCCTGGCAGTTCTCGTAACGTGAAAACCTGAAATACAAAAACAACCGAAAACAGAAACTGGCACCGGGGTGCACTGGATTAGTAGGTTAGTCCAAATATGATCAAAAGTGTATGGAAGTGTATGGATATCATAGCAATATCACCCAAAAGTGGCATGGAGCAAGCAGAAATTATAGATACGTTTTGGACGTATCACTCATATACCGGCTCAAGAATTGAGCATGATTCCAATTACTTGGCCGTTCGTGACTTGGGGGCTAGATATGGTTGGGCCCTTTAAGAGATCTCCAGATAAGAAGACCCACCTTCTAGTGGCGGTTGACAAATTTACCAAGTGGGTCGAGGCAGAGCCAGTCAGCAAGTGTGGTGCAGCAACGGCGGTTCAATTCATCAAGAAGGTGATTTTCCGGTTTGGCTTTCCACACAGTATTATAACTGATAATGGCACAAATCTGTCCAAGGAGGCTATGAAAGAATTTTGTCAACGAGAGCACATCTGGCTTGACGTATCTTCAGTGGCTCACCCCCAATCCAACGGTCAAGCTGAGAGAGCCAATCAAGAGATCTTGAGAGGCATCAAGCCCGGGCTCATGATTCCTTTGCAGAGGACGCCGGGTTGTTGGGTGGAGGAACTACCCTCTGTGTTATGGAGCATAAACACCACGCCCAACAGGTCTACGGGTTACACGCCCTTTTTCATGGTATATGGAGTTGAAGCGGTTCTCCCTAGTGACATCCGTCATGATTCGCCTCGGGTGGCGGCTTACGTTGAAGCTGATAACGAGAATGCGCGACAAGAAGCATTGGATCAGTTGTATAAGGAGCGTGACATTACAGTGGCTTGATCGGCGATTTACCAGCAAGATCTGTGTCGAGACCATAGTCGCCGAGTTAAGACCAGAACGTTTCAAGAAGGCGATCTAGTGCTCCGGCTCATCCAAGACGAGACAGATATGCACAAATTATCGCCGCCTTGGGAAGCACCCTTTGTGGTCAGCAAGAATCTACACAATGGGTCATACTACCTCATCGATGTTCGAGAACACAAGGACTCACGCACCGCGGAGGAGGAGACCCAGCGGCCATGGAACATTGCTCATCTTCGTCCTTACTATACCTAAGCCATAGGCTCCGCTTTATGTACAATATTCACAATGTATATATTATGATCAATATAATAAACCGGCATCCCTGTTAAAGCGGGGTATCTGCTGCTTTTTCATAAGAGTTTATCACATGGGGGCTTCTGTGTATAAAACGAAGTTCCTATGGCCCTCTTAGACTGGCTATCAAGCCAATATTATCATAAGAGCACAACTCCGGTTACTTCAGTAATCCGGCTATTAAGCCAACATGATGGTAAGAGGCAAAAGAGAGTTTGATGCATAGCACAACTCAAACATAGGCACCCGATGAGCACATCTCACAATGTTACTTGGGGGCTCTTGTCGCACAGCGACAAAGAGCTTTTAAGGCCCTTATAATAGGCTATCAAGCCATGGCTTGGAAGCCTAGTGTATACACCTAAAACCCCGGGTTAACCTGCCCGCATCAAGTAAGTCACTCCGTCCAGGTAAACCTGGTATGACCCGTCGAATGATTGAACAAGTCAATCTTATACAGACCCTGAACTTGTCAACGTTAAAACAACGATTGGTTAATGTGAGGTCCATCTTAATAGGCTTTGTGAAATGGTTTAACTCAGCGGCCTAGCAGCCCATGAAAAGCCTCGAATTTGGAGCCTGGTAGCTCGTAAAAAGCCTCGACTAGAAGTTTTTATTTGCTTTGTTTGCCAAGTTTTTACTTCTCAATGAGATTGTTGGTATTCATCCGATATCTATTGATTTGGCCTAGTGGTTGACTACAGGTCACCACCGTTAATAAACCAGTGTTTACTAAACCCGGTCTGGTTTGATTACAAATCGCTAGTATTATCTACAGCTAAGCCGGTGTTTATCACAACCCGGTATGGTTTCATCATGAACCGGCAAAATATTGCAGGAGTCATCAATACTCACAATTCGGGATCATCACCCTTACTACAAAAGTTGGCAAAGCCAATGGCACGATTTGATACCACAGGTATGATATGTGTTTCATATTTTAATACAGCTCAGGTTATAAACCTAGGTCATGTATTTGGGCATTATGACCCGTCCGGCGATAAACCGCCAGGACATTTTAAATTTTGTCTTATGCAGAAACAGGTTGAGTAAAGTTGTTCAGCAAAATAAGCAGAAATACTATGAAATTGCCGGATTAAGCAATGTTATGCAGAGGAAATATGCATGAAGACATGACAGACCAAATGTTTCAGCTAGCCTATTACAAGGCGTTTTACAGCCCAAAAGAATATCAGTTCCTCGTTAAGTATTGTGACATATTAAAAGTTAAACCGGCACCGGTTCATGACTCCTCGTCAGCCCGGCCAGACAGTTGTGGATCATCCTGCGCCGTCTCTTCCTAGTTTCCATCTAGTAGATGGAAGTCAGTGGTTGCCCAATTGATCCTAGTCAGAGCCTGGAAAATAGCTTCATCGCTTATAAGCTCAAACGGTTCAACATCAGGGGCGTAGGTGTGCTTACGAACGGGCGGGATGAGATCCTCCACATCATGGATCGGCGTGTTAACCCGACGATTGTCAGCATCATAACCCGCCTGATAGCGGGACAGATCAGCTTCATCGGCTTGTTTGCTGGCCAAGGGCCGCATTTCTCTTGTCAAAGGTCGCAGATCTTCATTGGTGAATTCTGATTCGTCCACTTTCATGCTTGGATAGCCGTTTATTACGTCGGATCAAGATCAGGTACCCATGCCTTTGCTCGAGTTAAAGCAGTTAAAGCGCCCACCCTTGCAGCCGATTTCTTCAGTTCTTTAAACCGGGCGGCTAGCACTGATAGTTTCTCCAAGGTTTCTTTGATCAAAGTTGGGGCCGGTTTCTTATGAGAAGCGGCACAAATAATCCTTTGTGCGCCGGTATAAAGCTGTTCTATAAGGGTATAGGCAGCCTTTAGCTTCTTCTGCATATCAGCGCCAAGATGAGTAGTATGTTTTCCTGCATCAATGGAACCAGTGTTAAACCGGAAGATTGTAGAGATATCATATTTAGAATTATAATAAGGGTGCTTACCAAAGACAGCAGTTGTCATAGCGTTTATTTGGCGCTTTAGGCCAGATAGCTCTTCTGACACCGGATTAAGGGCGGCATCTGCGTCAACTGCCCTTTTCTCCAAAGCGGCTCTTTCTATCTCCCAATCTGCCTGTTCCTTCTGGAAGTCTTTCTTCAATTTTTCCATGCTTGCTAAAGCGCTGGTCAGCTCATCCTTGGCTTTGGAAGCGGCTGTTTGTTGGAATTTCAGATTTTCTTGAAATCAGCCACTTGAGATTCTTTTTGGTTTAGATCAGCATGCAAAGAGATACACACATCATACATTGGTAAAGCATATTGGAAGTCCCAAGCACATAACAAGTTATACACTTGGCACTTGGGGGCTAATATATATTTGCAGTTATCAGGCATCTTTATCAAAGTCCCAAGCACATAACAAGTTATACACTTGGCACTTGGGGGCTAATGCGTTATTGTTCAAAAGAGGGTTACAAAATGAACGTCCCGATTCATCTTAAATAGATAAACCGGCCCTTGGGGACTACATAGGCGAAAAGCTACATATTTGGTATTCTGAAGTCCCGGTTCATCCTGAAGAGATAAGCCGGCCCTTGGGGGCTACGGTGGAGTCGAGACAAGCTATTGGGCTTAGGCAGAAATAATATGCCAGAAGTTAAGTAGAAGGTTACCTCATATCGTTCCTTCATAAGGTTCATTAAACCGGTTTCATAATCACGGCTTGTATACAACCGGTTCAGATAGCCGGAATGAAGGTCCTGGGCGCTGAGTTGAGCATAGCTTGACAAATCAGCATTCCATTTGCCTTTATCCATGCCAGCAATTTCTTCCTTAGCGTTATGTTTTGACAAGGTAACGGGTTCACCAGGAGTGGTGTGGCCCAAACCGGTAATTAGGACATCTTCTATTGAAGCAGCAGCGGTTCTGGCAGGGCTGGCCGGAGTATTACTGGCCCGGACTGGGCTAGTTTGATTATCGCCAAGGTCCATTGGCGCAACTTCTTGTTCAGTAAAAGTTTCATGATCCGATGGAGGGGGATCATCATGCAAGGCATCAGCATTTTCTTCTGCTGGATCTGGAGTCTTTTCCGATTCAGGGTTTATATCATCACCTGCCGGTTTACTCAATTTAGCATTCTTGCTAGGTTTTGGCCTACTGTGAAAGATTAAGGTAAGATAGTTAGTGGAGTAAGAGAAAAGGGTTAACAGGAAAATAAAACTCACCCAGGAACAGTTTTGAGAGGAGGAAGCTGTGTGGCTGTTGACTCGCCAGATGATGAATAAGGAGTGTCCTGATAATTTGTATCAGACGGATTAAGAGGCTGGCAGAAATGACCCGCTTTGGGATAAAGAGCATCTGGAATATACAAGACCTCTGATCGACGTTTCCGGGCCGGAGTATGTGGTAAACCGATGGATGTGATTACTTGACCACTGTGCCATGTTGTGCGGCGAGCTTCATGTTGTTGTTTCTTCAAAATAAAGTTTGGGTCCAAGTAAGCTAAAGGGTGAGAAAATCATACTTTCCGGCTTGCTTGACGAATTTTCTGTGCTGGCAGAGGATCTGAACCAAAGGAAAGGGTAACCACTCAACACCATCAGCTTGGCTACCTTCAACGTTTTCCTGAGTATAATCATTATCAATAAGATGCAAGAAAAGGGAGCCAAGGGAGTCAAGTGATACCTCTGAGGCTGGTTCATCATCATCAAGGTTTAAATCGGAGGTCTCAGTGGTTTTCTTTTTTGCAATTTTCTTAACAGTCTTGGTCTTAAGGCGAGCTGCCTTCGCCGGTTTATCCGGGGTTTCCTCTTCCAGAACGGATCATTATCCTGACAGAGGTTGATGGGTCTTTCAGAAAGGATACTTAAACATATTGAAAAAAAATATAAGAGGAGTTACCGCTGGCAGTTTATTGGATTCACAGAAGGGAGCTAGCCCAGTTCTGCTGCAGACATCCACCGGTTCATTCAATATTTTCTTAACAGACTCATTAATTTCACTCTCTGACAACACAGCTTCAGTATGGCGTAGAGGATCTTTGGGATCTCCGGTGTATTCACACATCAAACCGGAACGCCGGCTTAGCAGTAGAATGCTCCAAGAAATCCAACAGCGAACAAAATCAATGCCTGTTAAGCCGTTTGTGGTAAAGGCCCGGAGCTTTGAAAGCTGCGATGCATATTGGGATCGCTCTTGAGCACTTAGCCGTTGGGGGAAAGGATGATTACCGGGAAGCCGATGAGAACGATAACCCGGCAGAGGATTTTCATCGGCTGGAGATGTGTCTAAATAGTAAAACCAAGTCTGGTTCCAATCTTTAGGATGACGGTGGTGCTTGGCATGGGGAAATCTTACATCCTTCCTTTTTTGGATGGACATTCCGCCAAGTTCAGTGTTGGGCCCGTCCGTAAACTCTATGCGGCGGTTTAACTGGAAGAAATCCCTAAACAGTTCAACTGAAGGTTCCTCTTGCAAGTAAGCTTCACAAAATACTTGAAAATTGCAAATATTGGACACAGAGTTTGCCCCAATATCTTGAGGGTGGAGTTGGAAGCTAGTCAATACATCACGAAAGAATTTTGATCCAGGAGGGCTAAACCCTTGGGATAAATGATCAACAAATACAATCACTTCTCCATCTTTGGGCTCCGGAGGACATTCCGGTCCAGGGACTCTCCAATGGATGACATCCTTATTGCCTAAAGCGCCAACCTCAGCCCAACCGTTCAGTTCCTCTTCGGTAACCCGAGACGGAACCCAGTTGCAGGAAGTAAATTGCTTGGCTTGCTTTGCCATTTTGAAGGAAAAGCTGAAAATACAGTGAAGGGCCAGTTTATGATTTATGACTGGCAGGTATTGAGAAATATGCAATAATAAACCAGAATTAACCATCGGAAGTGTTTCAAGGGAAACTGCAACGGCGGTTTAAGCGGGGCCTAATGATGCCTACCGGGTTATGATTTTTCTAAAGTTAAACCACCGGTTAGAATATGAAAGGTGCAGATCCAAAGTTATGGAAAAATAGGTTTCGCAAATCTGCAACAGAATTACAGATCTACGACATGTCAAAAAGTTCAGAAATATTCAGGATCAATACTGAATGGTTACTGCAGCTGTTCAAACGAACCTAGATTGGGGAGTACTTTAAAGAAGGATAAGTACGTTAAATGAGCGGAGGTATTACTACAGTCACATGCAAAAGCATCAGATCTACACTAGCCATCGGAGCTAGGACGAAGAACATGGAAGAATAGCGAAGAACAGCGCCCTAGCCATGATGAACTCGCGGGAGAAACCCTAATGAGATCTATATGAAAAGTAAGGAAAGGGCTTACCGGAGTTGTTGGATGCGGAGGCACGCCGGCAAAGCTCTGGTCCGAACAGGTTGATGCAGCGGCCTGGGTTGAAGAAGAGGTGAAGGTCAACGACGGCGGCGGTGCTTAGGCACGGACGGGCGCGGGGAAGAAGAAGGAGCGAAGAGACGAGGGGGGGGGGGAAGAAATGACCCCTCGCCCTATTTATAAGCCAAAAGGTTAAACGGCAGGCGCGGGAATCTAGGAGCCCGAAAAGTGGATATGGGACGGCACTGTCGCCTCGATCTTCGGAGATTTTAATAAATAAGGGTTAAAACAGGTACAAGTATTAAATGAGCAGGTGACATCATGGCGGTTCAACGTAATCTAGGAAGATGACGTCATGGTGGTTTACAAGATCATTTGAAGCTACGAAGGACCAAACTTTTCTGAAGTGTTGAAGATTGACATGAACAGGTTCAAATCAATCTGGGGCCTAATGTCAGGGATATAACTATTGGGTATAAACCGCCCAGGAATGGCCGGTTTATGCCCATAAAGCATTACTTCTATTGAAGCCCAACAAGACATAGAATATGGCGCTTTATTGTAGAAGACTAAATATCTAGGGCCCAACAGGCATTAGGGCACGAAAATGTAAACCGTCATACGGCATGTAACTTGTATTGTAAGATAGGAAAGATAGAGACCGACCCGGGTACGTTTATGAGCCGGCCTCGGGATTCTGTAAACTGGACTGGGCGTCATTCTGTGTATATAAAGTTATGACCCGGCAGCGGTTCAGGGACAGAGAACAACAACTCGAGACACAGGCAAAGCGGATTCGCTCCCTGGTCATCGAAACCCTAGCAATACCACACCAAACTAGACGCAGGATTTTTCTGTCATTGAAGGGGCCGAACTAGTATAAAATCCCTTGCGTGCTTGTCCGCTTTAACCCCTTTAAGCTAACTCGTAGTGACGGCTCCACGACTAAGTCCTTATGTTAGGACATCTGCCGTGAAAAAACCATGACAATGCCCAAACCAGCTCATCACTACTGGTAGTCACGGAGGTGGACGACGCAATTTTGAGCCAACACAGCCCGTGGAAGCGCGCGTGTGCTATGACAATCAAATAGGCTGCATCCTACGGACAACCGCCACCATCAACGATGAGAAACTAAAGAAGATAGAAAATATGAAGCACTCCCTCCTAACGAAGCTGCACAAGGTATTCTTGTTCTTGGGCCGGGATGAAATCAAATATACTGATCTAGATAAAGACCCGACAATGAAGAAGATAAAAAAATGCGCCATGCCCAAGTTGAGCGATGCGTTGACCGACTGGAAAGTAAGGGTGAAAGCAAGGATCCTCGACAAAAAGGAACCCTACTCCGAGATTGTAAAGGATAATCCAACAATTAAGGAACATCAATTTGAAATATTCAAGGCGGCTTGCGTTGCCGAAGCTGCCAAAGAGAAGTCGAAGTACATGAAGGGGCTTCAAGAGAGGAACATGGGGTGCCACCACCTCGAAAGCCGTGGTTACGCGGGGAAGAGGTCCAAATGGGTCAAGGAGGGCGCGGAACGCGAAAGTATGGGTGTCGGGGGAAACTGTCCTCCCACGAGCACCTATGGGACCGGAGCCCCTTCTACGTTGCGGTAAGGGAGCGGAGGGAGCACGGAGAGCAGATCAAGGAGCGCACGCGGGCAGTTTACCCAGGTTCGGGCCGCGCGGACGAGTAAAACCCTACTCCTGCTTAGGTTGTATTGAGTTTTTGGGCTCGGGAGCTTGAAGATCTACAGTACTAGCTACACCGAGCGAGAGAGCTGTCTAGGTTTCGAGCCGAACCCCCTCTACGTTGTGCATGGGCCTCCTTTTATAGCTCAAAGGGGTCTCCGACAGGTGTCAACGTAGAGGAGGGTAAAAGTGTAAATTTTGTGGTAGTTGTAACAGTGCATGAACAGTGGATGAACAGTGGTCTTCACCTAACTTTGACAGTGGGGGACAAGGGCATTGAATGCCCGTCGCCGTCGCCCCCAAAAGCGTCCGTCCATGCTTCTCCGTTCGCCACGGCGGTAGCCTCGTCACCGTGGCTTGCCACCGTGTGCCCCAGGCTGCACAGCCGTCCGCCACGCGTCCCTGGAAGGGCCCCAGGGCGACGCGTGGGCAGATGAGCTGGAGCGCGGGCACACAACATGAGTTTCCCCCGGCAAGCACCTTGCCGGGGCCGTGACCTTGCCGGGCCCGGAAGCTTGCCGCTCCCCGGGTCCTGCCGAGGCGCATGACGCGCCGAGGCATCTCTTGAGATATGTATTCCTTGGCCTTCCTGGCAAGCTCCTCTTGCCAGGGTCTTGTGCTAAAGTGATAGCCTTGAGCCTGGTGCGGCCTTCCCGGCAAGCTCCTCTTGCCGGGGCCTTGTTCTTCTGATTTGTATACTTTGTTCTTGAATGAATTCATAGGGACCAGAAAGGTTCTTGGCAAGCACGTGGTAAGCCCTGCCACGGGAAGCTGCTACTGCCCGTGCACAAGTTGGGGTACTAAGGTACCCCTATCTTAGTACACCGACAGGAGCCCCCGGGCCTGGGCCACACACGGTGCCGAGCGCTGTTGGGCCAGGCCCAAAACAGTGCACGGGCACACGCGGCCCACGGCAAGCCGTATCCCCTTCCGTATCCGCCGCATCCCTCCCTAACGGCACGCGTCGTTTGCGGCGTCGTGGGAGAGATCGTGGCCTGTTGTTTAATGGGAAATGTGGAACGTCCCCCACTTCCCCCTTAAAAGCAGAGGAAGCAGGGGCAGTTCCCTCCGTCGTCTTCATTGCGCCTCAATTCTTCAGAAACCCCCGTCGCTCTCCGCCTCCCAAAGGTCGACAGAGAGCTCAGCTCCACCCCCTCCTCCGCCGTCTGCAGCGTCCGCAGCGCCGCCGTCCTTCCCGCCTTCCCCGCCATGGCCCCGAAGGGCGACAAGACGAAGAAGGAGAAGTCCGAGCAGGCGGCGAAGCTGGCCGCCCTGCGGAAGAAGTGCGTGGTCTTCGCGCCAAGGCTTGGTCCGAGGGAGCTCCGGGACAAATACTATTTGTTCTGGGCGAGGGAGACCAAGGCTCATCCCCGCACCAGAGTCCTCCCCGCCGTCGCCGTCGACATGTTCCCCGGCGGGTACTTTTTCTTTGCCGCGTTCTTCCACTGTGGTTTGTGCCCTCCGTACTCGGAGTTCTTCTGTGATGTAATGAACACATACGGCCTCCACCTTCTAGACTTCACCCCCAACGCCATCCTTACGATGGCCGTTTTCGCACATCTGTGTGAAAACTATGTTGGGGTTCATCCCAATGTAGCTCTTTTCCGCCACTTCTTTATGCCTAGAGTAGAATCCGGCGCTCCCCTCTCCGGCGGCATCTCCTGGATCTTCAGGCTGAACAAGAAGGATTCGTACCTGAAGGGAGAGCTCCGCGGGAAGTGGGAGGAGTGGAGAGCCGATTGGTGTTGGGTGCTAGAAGATAAGGCCGAGCCCTTTACCTCGCCGCGCACGACTGCCATAGTGCGCGGCAGGGATTGGAGTGAGTTGGCCCCGGAGGACAGCAAGCTTAATATCGCCCTCATTAGGATCATTCGTCTCCGGGTCGCCAATTTGACTGTTGGAGAAGTTGGAGCAGATTTCCTCCGCCGCTGCATCGCCCCTTTACAGGAAAGGAAGAGGCGTGCCTGGGAATTCGGCAACGCGGCGGATATCATGAGGTTGCGCCCTGGATTGAACTACAACTTCACCGTCTTGGAGTTGAAGGGGATGGTCAAGGAGCTTTTCAAGCATGACCCCGCCCATCCGGAGTGGTTCAGACCTTCCCGGGGAGTGGTGCCGCTGTGCAACAACACTGCCCGAGACTCTATTCGCGCGATGATGCCCGAGTGCGACTCTCATGGCGTCGTCCCCACTTGGCTGGAGCCTCCGCCAGACACCGTGCTGAACTTCTTCGACAACTTGGTCGAGAAGCCCTGCAAGGCCGACGAGCAGAAGGGCCTTACCCGGGATACTACTGGCCGGGATATAGCTTACATCGCCTCCAGGATGGAGGAGGCTGCCGCAGCTGCGGCTGCGGGTGATTTTGGGTACACTGTGGACGAGGCCGAGGCCGCGGACGCAGTGAGTCAAGCAGAGGAGGCGGAGATCCTCAAGCTGCTGAAGATCGCGCCCGAGGAGTTTGCCGGGGAGCCTTCCCCGCGGCTTGCCGGGACGAGTGAGGTTGCCGGGGGGAGCGAAGCCGCCGGGCATGGCACTAAGTCCAGCGGGCCCGCCGAGGAGGAGGAGGACGCCGAGGCTGAAGATTCCGAAGAAGACTCCGGTGGGTCTCTGAATCTAGACGACGATGCCTCTTCGTCCTCGGAGAACTCTCCGCCTCCGCCAAGTCCTCCGCAGCAACAAAAGAAGCGCCTCCGCAAGGCAGCTGAGACGGCGAGGCCACAGGCGCCCCGGCAGTAGCCGGCGTGCCGTGCGACGCGCGCCACCAAGACGAGCGGAGTCGTCAAGGAGGCGCCCCGTGCTCAAGCGCCAAGCGGAGCGGGATCTTCCCGGAGAGGAACGGGTGCTCCTTCTGCCCCTCGGTCCTTGGCGACGACGGGGGCTGGGTTTTCACAGCCCGCAGCCCCGGAGACCGCCAAGCGGCCGAGGGAACCCTCTCCTCCAGCCCCTCGCGCGGGAGCACCTCAGGCGGATTTTGACTTCTCCCCCCTCAGCTCCGACGAAGAGGAAGAGGAGTAAGTACTTGCAATTCTTCTAGTTTCTTCGATTTTGTCTTGATTTTCCTTGTTTGATTCTGACCTTGCTTTTGCTTTGCTTCGCAGGACCTTGACCCAGTGGATGGCAAAGAGGGCCAAGATCCATGTGGTCACTATTGAGGACGACGAGCCCGTCGCGGCGACAGGCGACGCCCCGGCGACGAGCTTGCCGGATCAGCCTGCTGCTCCGAGGAGCAGCCCCCAGTGCAGCCCCCAGCGTAAGTCTGGTTTTTACTTTCTGCTTGACGGGTGCGCTTGAGGTTATCATCTTCATCTGATATCTTGTTTGTCTTGTGCAGAAGTGGAGCCACAGCCACAGGAGCGCCAGGAGGTCGCCCCCGACGAGCTACTTGCTCCACCCTCCCCGCCAAGGGTGAACTCCCCGGCGAGGGAGAACGCTCCGCCAAGGACGGGCACTCCGCCAAGGGCGAGTACCCCGCCAAGGGTGAGCAGCCCGACAAGGGTGAGCACCCCGCCAAGGGAGGGCGCGGGCGGCCCTCCACCAGCAGGGGCCACTGCTCCGCCGCCAAGGGAGAACTCCCCGGCGAGGGACCCTGTCATTGAAGAGATCCGCGAAGGTAAGTCTTGCAACTTCTTCTCCTTGGATTTGTCTTTTTGGATATTTGCTTGACTTTTCTTTTCTTTTTCTTCTGCTAGATCCTCCTGCCCCAGAACGGATGGAAACGGAGGCCACCACTAAGGAGGAGGTGCGCGGCGACGGCGGCAACGCCACTGCCGCCGAGGGAACGGCTGGAGCTGGCGAGCCGGTCGTCGAGGAGACCGCCCCGACCGCCGACGCCGCGGCTGGGGAAGGGACCGGCGACCAAACTGCTGGCCCGGAGGCCGCAGGAGCGCCGGACGCTGCACCGGCCGCCGACCCCTCCGCCTCCACGGAGCGGTCGGGTGTTTACTTGAAGGCCGCCAACGGGGTCTTTATTCAAGTCCCGTGGGCGTCTTCATCTCGAGCACCCATGGAGGGAGAGACCTTTGACGGAGAGGTCCTCGCCTCCGCCGGTTTGAAGATCGTCGAAGCGCCCGGCGACAGCGACGAGCCCAAAGAGGAGGGACTCCTTCGTCGGCTCCTGGCTCTGTACCGGGCCAGGCAGGCGAAGCTGGAGTCCAGGGAGGCTCTCGCCGCCAAGGCTGGGGCAGACTTGGAGAAGCGTGCCGCCAACCAGGCGGCCCTCCGCAACTTGGCGGAGGAGCGTGAAGAGCTTGCCGGGGTGCAGCAAGCCTTCCTCCTGGAGAAGGCTGAGGTCGAGGAGCAGCAACGGCGGGCTGCCAAAGAGCTGTCTCAGCGGGAGGGAGCGCTCAACCAGCGGAAGGTCGACCTCGACAGCCACGAGGACGACCTCACCGCCCGGGAGCGAGCCATTGGCGGGGCCCTGAAGGAGGCAAAGGACGCTGCCGCCGCCGCGGAGACTGCTAAGAAGGATCTGGCGGCCAGGGTGGCGCAGCTGGAGTTGTTCCTGAAGGCGAGCGAGGACAGAGTCACTGCGCTCAATGTGGAGCGGGAGAAAGATGCCCATACCAACTCTGAGTTGCAGGTACGTCTCTCCGAGAAGGGCACAGAGCTCTCTGACGCCAAGAACTCCATTGCTGACTTACAGCTGAAGGTCTCCACCCTGACTGGTTCGCTCGACGCCGCCCGGGACCGCTCGACGACTAGCACCTCCTTGCTCTTCTTCTTTCTGTTGTTCCGCCGCCGGCTTTTCTTTGCCGGGGCGGCGTCCTCACTGTCGCTTCCTCCTGCGCCGGTATCCTCTCCGGGGAGTCTCCTCCCCTCTTCAGCGCGCGCGCACTTGTCAGCCAGAGCGTAGAGCTCGCTGACGTCCCGGATCTTGGTCATGGCCATCTCCTCCCTCATCCGGCGGTTACGCACGTTCTGGTGGAACGCGCTGATAACCGCGGCAGGGTGGACGTCGGGAATGTTGTGCTGGACGCGGCTGAATCTCTGGATGTACTTGCGCAGGGACTCTCCCTCCTTCTGGGCGAGGATGTGGAGATCGCTCTCCTGGCCGTGGGGTTTGTGGCCGCCCTTGAAGGCGCCAACAAACTGGTGGCACAGATCTGCCCACGAATAAATGGAGTTCTCCGGCAAGTGCATAAGCCAAGACCGGACGTTTGGCTTAAGCACTAGCGGGAAGTAGTTAGCCAGGATCTTCTCGTCGCGTCCCCCGGCAGCCTGCACCGCAATGGTGTAGATGCTGAGGAACTCCGAGGGGTGTGTCTTGCCGTCGTACTTCTCGGGTACGTCGGGCTTGAAATTCTTCATGCTGGGCCACTGGACTTGCCGCAACTCACGGGTGAACGCAGGGCATCCTGCCGCGTACGGCAAGTCGCCTGGTTCACCGGGCGCGTGCGTGTCGACAGCGGTCCCAGCGCGCTGATCCGACTATCGTCGGGCTTCTCGTCGACGCTCGATGCGAGTCTGAGCGTCCTCTTGCCGCCTGTCGTCGAGGACTTGGCGCTGGTCCCGACGAGCCCGCGGATCCGATGACGCCGTGGAGTCGTCGTCGACGTTGATCCGGCGGGGTGGCGTCTTCTGCTTCCGCGACAGGGAGTGCACGGTAGTTGCACCCCCGGCGGTCTTGTCGCCATCGGCCTTCGTCTGGTCGACTTGCCGCGGCCGCGACGTTGCCGGCTGCTGCGGCGTGTCGTTGTTGGCGAAGGCGATGAGGCTCTGGATCGTCGCCCTCCAGTCTTCGGCTTTATCGGCCGCTGGAGGGAAATCGATGAGCAGCTGTGCTCTTGCTAGAGCTTCTGCTGGAGAGGAGGGGAGCGGCGGCGAGCGGTGCGAGGAGCGAGATATGCTCGGACTTCTAACAGGGTTAGAAGGAGCAGTTTCTCGCCTCGGCGTCCGCGCCTTGCTCGTACCAGGACGATGGCCTTGAGCATCCCACGATCCTCCGGTTTGTCCTTGCCCCAACAAGCGTATGGTACCTCCTGTACCACGGCGTTGCTGGCCTGGCACCTCCTGAGAGGGATGTGGTGCGTGCACGGACGCCGAGGCTTTGGAGTTCGCCCGGTCGTCCGTCTTGTCCTTGGATTTGGTGGCGCCGTGAGTTTCCTCGCCGGCGACCACCCTTCCGCCGGCGTCTCCTCCACCAACCGTTGGTTCTGGTGGTGGTGGGATCGACGCAGACCGGCCTCCGACCTCCGAAGCCTTCTTCTTCGGAGGCATGTTGATGCTATCGATGAGGTTGACGAAGCTGATGAAGTTGCTGAAGGTTGCGCCCGCGTGAGCGCCGGATCAGGTTCGCACAACCTCGACGCCCCCCGACCTGGCGCGCCAAAGATGTCGGGGGAAACTGTCCTCCCACGAGCACCTATGGGACCGGAGCCCCTTCTACGTTGCGGTAAGGGAGCGGAGGGAGCACGGAGAGCAGATCGAGGAGCGCACGTGGGCAGTTTACCCAGGTTCGGGCCGCGCGGACGCGTAAAACCCTACTCCTGCTTAGGTTGTATTGAGTTTTTGGGCTCGGGAGCTTGAAGATCTACAGTACTAGCTACACCGAGCGAGAGAGCTGTCTAGGTTTCGAGCCGAACCCCCTCTACGTTGTGCATGGGCCTCCTTTTATAGCTCAAAGGGGTCTCCGACAGGTGTCAACGTAGAGGAGGGTAAGAGTGTAAATTTGGTGGTAGTTGTAACAGTGCATGAACAGTGCATGAACAGTGGATGAACAGTGGTCTTCACCTAACTTTGATAGTGGGGGACAAGGGCATTGAATGCCCGTCGCCGTCGCCCCCAAAAGCGTCCGTCCATGCTTCTCCGTTCGCCACGGCGGTAGCCTCGTCACCGTGGCTTGCCACCGTGTGCCCCAGGCTGCACAGCCGTCCGCCACGCGTCCCTGGAAGGGCCCCAGGGCGACGCGTGGGCAGATGAGCTGGAGCGCGGGCACACAGCATGAGTTTCCCCCGGCAAGCACCTTGCCGGCGCCGTGACCTTGCCGGGCCCGGAAGCTTGCCGCTCCCCGGGTCCTGCCGAGGCGCATGACGCGCCGAGGCATCTCTTGAGATATGTATTCCTTGGCCTTCCTGGCAAGCTCCTCTTGCCAGGGTCTTGTGCTAAAGTGATAGCCTTGAGCCTGGTGCGGCCTTCCCGGCAAGCTCCTCTTACCGGGGCCTTGTTCTTCTGACTTGTATACTTTGTTCTTGAATGGCTTCATAGGGACCAGAAAGGTTCTTGGCAAGCACGTGGTAAGCCCTGCCACGGGAAGCTGCTACTGCCCGTGCACAAGTTGGGGTACGAAGGTACCCCTATCTTAGTACACCGACAATGGGCATACCAGACCCCTTGGCAGAGTTCACTATCCCACAGGAGCGTGACGTCATCAGGGCGCGGTACCATTGGGACCAAGTCAAGAAGGTTTTCGAGACGGATCCGGTCACGACGGAGTTCATGAGACTGCTGGTAATTTTTAATTTACCCCCTAATTTTAGCTTTTGATCAATTCGACTACACGTTTAGTCATATTTGTAAATGATCCTTGTTCCTTTTCGAGAAAGAGCAGCACAGGATTGCGGCTGAAAGTGACTCGCCGTATGAGGCGTTGGCGAGGCCCAAGTGGGACACCCCATTCAACTGAGCCTTGAACATATTGAAAGGACTCTCGATGGACACTCGGTCGTCGTATGGATGCGTGCATGGCGTCAGAGATGGCGCCACATGGAAGAAGTACTACCGTGAGACCACAGAGGAGAGAAAGGAAAGATGGAGGTTAATAAATGAAGAAACATCGACAAGAAGGTTGCGATTCCGGTTGATAAGAAATCAGCTGAGACAATCAAAGCAGCGGTAGCTGCCGCAAAAGAGGAGTTTGCAACTTCGTATGGTGTCTTGGTTCCGTCTGTCGTCAGTTGGACCGAGCAAAATCCAAATAAGGATGCAGCGGACTTTCCCGTTTCCAACTTCTTGAGGACTAGCGTTGCACCTACTCCTGCACCGGCTCCCGCACCTGCTCTCGGTGGTGCTTCGTCTTTGGCTGAGCTCGACGCCCTCACGGTACATGTCACACCGGCCCTCTTCAATATATGTATAATCTCCCGTTTCCATTGCCTTTAGGATGTCTCACATCACATACATGTCTTTGCAGGCCGACGTAACCTCGTGCACCATACTGTACAACATGAGTGGCCAGAAGGTGGACGTGGGGGAGGCGACGATAATGAAGCCGAAGGAACAATTGTTCCACAGCCGATAGATATCCTCGGACGTCTTCATGGTTTCCGTGGCCTGTGTCGAACCGGGCCATGAGAATTTGGCTCCTCTGGTAGCACTAGGGGGAGATGGCGACAAGACCCCTCGGCGGCTTGGCGATTGCAAGCGTTGGGTCTTATTGTGGCCGAAGAGTCTGCTTCGTCCAGAGGCGGCCGGGAGCCCTCGGCAAGGTATGAACACCAACACCCACCTACCCAATTAGCGTCGCCTGTCGTGCCGGGTGAGGAAGAGGCTCCATTAGTGGTTGATGACATCGGCGCTGTCGAAGAAGCAATGCATGATTGCCACCGACGAGGATGATGTTGACCCTTTACAGTTTCTCAATACCGGCGCCTCTGACAACATAGGATTGATGGCTCGGCAGTATGAGTACTCAGGGTTTGAGCGCGATGAGTTGGTGCCTAAATTGCCGGAGGATGAACATATTATAGGCTCACTTCCAGTAGCAAAGAAGCATAGGAAGAGACCGAGGAAAGGCAACAAAGCTGCTTCTATGATCCAGCCGCCTCAGCAGCCTCGGGTTCAATACCGTATACCTATCCCCGGTGCGGCAAAATATCATGTCCCTGGTGATCCGATCCAACCTAAGACAATGTTAGAGGCCATATATGGCGATCTCAGGAGACTTCATGACGATGTGCTGCAGAGAGAGAAAAGCCGTATAGGCTTGAAAAATCCAGGATACCTGCTCTACGTGGTTAACGTGCCACTACAAAGGTTATACGTTGACACATTCCCCTCGGAGAAGTTCTTCCTTCGACATCTTCGACATGTTTCACTTGAAGAAGCTGGATTTTACGTTTGTCCGCCTTTACGCCTTGTACATGAACCACATCATCAGGATTGAGCACATACCTTATATCTCTGTCGCTGACCCATAGTTCATGCACGAGAGCTTCTTGTCAGTCTGCCAAGAGCACCGTGATTACGCGAGTAACTACCTCACCGATTTCATGGTCGGCAATAAGGAGAAGGAGGCGATTCTCTTGCCTTATCATCCCATGTAAGTCATCCTCTAATATCCTTTGTTCGATTTCAAACATTCATTTGCACACGTGGAGGATAATTTGAGGTGTACTTATATTCCGCAGGGACGGGCGCGTCGTCCTCATCATCCTTTAGCCCTGATTCTCCCACGCTCTTTACTTGGACTCGTCGAAGAACATGAAGAAAAAGGATTACACCGACATCAAGTCTGTTCTCGACAAAGCTATCTTAAGATACGACATACGGGGTGGAGAGATCACAGTCAGGAAGACAAGGAAGCGCGCGCCCGCCTTCGGCCATAAGACCGACTTCTGCTGCATCCAGCAACCGAGTGATACTCTTAGTGATGGATTCTATGTCATCCACTTCATGTTGGAGTACAGACGGGATCGCTAGTGCCTTCACATGTCACCTACATCTGGTGATGCCCATATTCTGTGATGGGCAAAGACACTAGGAGATATCTCGGATCACCGACTCCGAGCTGAGTTCTATAAAATCCAGCGTGAACTTGCCCAAGTCATCATGAAGGAGGTCCTAAAAAAACAGGTATGTTCTACGAAGAAGGGAAAATGTCGCAGGAAGATGTCCGAACACGCGTAGCCGCTCAACATCTCGACCTAAAGCCTTTCACTACGCTCGGGGACTATCTCCCTGATTTGGAAGGATGGCACGACCTGATCGAGTGATTGACGATATATGACAATGTGTTCGTTCAGTCCATACTTTCTCTATGATGAAACTTTGAGTTATGCACAACGAAACTTTATTTGTGATGTAATTAAACCGTCCTCCTCAACTAGCGAAGATCACTCTATTTAGGGCATTTTGGGTACGATGAACTTTGTTATTTATGCTAATGATATGTTGCTTCTATTTTTGCAAAGTGTGTCTCTTTCTGTTGCTCAACTATATATGTTGCATATCATTGACTCATGTGATGATGGATATGCATAGATAATCGATGGCGAATGGGTGCTATGCCAGGAGTATATACGACGAGTGGCCGGAGTGTCAGGCCCAGGAGTATACGACAGCCAGTAGTTAGTTTAGGTTCTCTTGTGTATATCAATGTTTAGATGGATTACGATGTAGTTGCAAGTATTCGAGACTTGTATCGCTATTTTCGAGATCATTATCATTATTTAGATGGATCACTTTCTGTTGGATGATGATTATGATGACGACATGCTTTGACGAGACTATTTGTATGTATATTATAAAGCCTGTTGAAATACAAAAAAAAATATGCCAAAAAAATTAGAAACAAATAGAACTAGCAGCAGCGAGGGAAGCGAAGTTAGCAGCAGTGCGGTGTACATCACAGCGCTGCAGCTATTAGCAGTAGCGCTCTCGAGTAAACAACGCTGCTGCTAACTAGGTATGGCAGTAGCGCGTGTCAAAGTGCGCTACCGGTATAGGTTAGCTATAGCGATGTATCAGTAGCGCGGTCACCCATGCCGCGCTACTGATACACCTAAACCCCACGCTACTGCTAGGCTTTTCCCTAGTAGTGTACCTGAGATATAGTGTTTGATTCTTTGACCGTCTACCATTTTCGGATTTGTGCCTTCGGCGTTGTTGATTTTGATGGCACCGGAACGATATACCTCCTCGATAATGTAAGGGCATTCCCATTTAGAGAGAAGTTTTGCTGCGAAAAATCTTAAACAAGAATTATATAGCAAAACATGATCACATACGTTAAACTCCCATTTTTGTATCCGTTTGTCATGCCATCTTTTAACTTTTTCTTGAAATAGCTTGGCATTCTCATAGGCTTGGGTTCTCCATTCATCAAGTGAGCTAATGTTAAATAACCTCTTCTTACCGGCAAGTTTGAAATCATAATTGAGTTCTTTAATAGCCAAATATGCTTTATGTTCTAATTCAAGAGGTAAGTGACATGCTTTTCCATAAACCACGGAGACATACACATAGGGTTTCTATAAGCAGTTCTATAAGCCCATAATGCATCATCAAGTTTCTTAGATCAATTATTTCTAGATATATTAACATGCTTTTGCAAAATCAATTTAATCTCTCTATTGCTCAATTCTACTTGACCAATAGACTAAGGATGATATGGAGATGCAGTTCTATGGTTAACATCAGATTTAGCAAGCATCTTACGGAAAGTAAAATGAATGAAATGTGAACCACCATCTGTCATTAAATATCAAGGGACTCCAAACCTCGAAAAAATAACTTCTTTAAGCATCTTAATAGAAGTGTTATGATCAGCACTACTAGTTGGAATAGCTTCTACCCACTTAGTTACGTAATCAACAACAACTAAAATATGTGTATACCCATTAGAGGAAGGAAAAGATCCCATATAATCAAAGCCCCAAACATCGAATGGTTCAATAACAAGCGAATAGTTCATAGTCCTGACTTCTACTAATATTACTAATTCTCTGACATTCATCACAAGAGAGGACAAACTTACGGGCATCTTTGAAGAGAGTAGGCCAATAAAAAATAGATTGTAATACCTTATGTGTAGTTCTATCTCCAGCATGGTGTCCTCCATAAGCCTCGGAGTGACACTTACATAGGATCTGTTCATGTTCATGCTCGGGTACACAACGTCTAATAACTCCATCTACTCCTTCTTTATAAAGGTGTGGGTTATCCCAAAAGTAATGTCTTAAATCATAGAAAAACTTTTTCTTTTGTTGGTATGTGAAGCTAGGTGGTTTAAATTTAGCAACAATGTAATTAGCATAATCACCATACCAGGGAGCATTACGAGAAGCATTTACGACAACTAATTGTTCACCAGGAAAGCTATCATCAATAGGTAGTGGGTCATCAAGAACATTTTCTAACCTAGACAAGTTATATGCAACGGGGTTCTCACCTCCTTTTTTATCAATAATATGAAAATCAAATTCTTGTAGCAAGAGAACCCATCTAATAAGTCTAGGTTTAGCATCTTTATTTTCCATAAGATATTTAATAGCAGCATGATCGGTGTGAATAGTTACTTTGGAATCAACAATATAAGATCTGAACTTATCGCAAGCAAAAACAACTACTAAAAATTCATTTTCAGTAATAGCATAATTTCTCTGGGCATTGTCTAGAGTTTTACTAGCATAATGAATAACATTTAATTGTTTATCAACTCTTTGTCCTAGAAGAGCACCAACAACATAATCACTCGCATCACACATAATTTCAAATGGTAAATTCCAATCAGGTGGTTGAACAATAGGTGGAGAAATCAAGGCTATCTTAAGTATTTCAAATGCTTCTACACAATCATCATCAAAACAAAAGGAACATCTTTTTGCAAGAGATTAGTGAGAGGCCTAGAAATTTTAGAGAGGTCTTTAATAAACCTCCTATAGAAACCGACATGACCAAGAAAACTTCTAATACATTTGATATCTTTAGGACACGGCATCTTTTCAATAGCATATACTTTATCTTTATCAACTTCAATACCTCTTTCAGAAATCTTATGCACCAAGACGATACCTTCATTAACCATAAAGTGGCACTTCTCCCAATTCAACACAAGATTAGTTTCTTCGCATCTCTGCAAAACTCGATCAAGGTTACTTAAGCAATCATCAAAAGAAGTTTCGTAAACGGAGAAATCATCCATGAAAACCTCAACAATATTTTCACATAAGTCGGAGAATATAGCAGTCATACATCTTTGAAAGGTAGCAGGTGCATTGCACAAACTAAAAGGCATACGTCTATAAGCAAAAGTACCGAAAGGGCAAGTAAAAGTTGTCTTTTCTTGATCCTCTTTTGACACAAGTATTTGAGAGAAACCAGAATAACCATCTAGAAATAAAAAATTGTGTATGTTTGGATAGTCTTTCTAGCATTTGATCAATAGAAGGTAGAGGGTAATGATCTTTCTTAGTAGCTTTATTTAATTTGTGAAAATCAATTACCATTCTATAACCTGTAACAATTATCTGTGGGATTAATTCATCTTTATCATTAGGAACAACAGTAATGCCTCCCTTCTTGGGGACACAATGAACAGGGCTTACCCACTGACTATCAGCAATAGGATAAATAATACCTGCCTCCAGAAGCTTTAATATTTCATTTCTTACCACTTCTTTCATCTTAGGATTTAACCGGCGTTGGTGATCAACAACTGGTTTAGTATCACATTCCAACTTAATTTGTGTTGGCATAAAGTGGGACTAATGCCCTTAAGATCGTCAAGAGTATACCCAATAGCAGCATGGTGCTTCTTTGGAGTTTCTGATGGTTTCTTTTCTTCATGCTCTGAAAGGTTAGCACTAATAATAATAGGATATATCTTCTTTTCATCAAGATAAGCATATTTCAAAGTATCGGGTAACAGCTTAAGCTCAAACATGGGATCACCCTTAGGTGGAGGAGGATCCCCAAGGATTTCAACATGCAAATTGTTTTTCAGAATAGGCCCTTGTTTAAAGAATAGTTCATCTATTTCCCTTCTTTCATTCATAAACATATCATTCTCATGGTCTAGAAAATATTGTTCTAAAGGTTCAGTGGGAGACACGATAATAGAAGTAAGACCAATAATTTCATCCTTACTAGGCAATTCTTTGTCACGGGGTTGTCTACAAAATTTAGAGAAATTAAAATCATGAGACATATCCCCTATACCAAAAGTAACAATATCTTTCTCGCAGTCTATCCTAGCATTAATAGTGTTTAAGAAAGGTCTACCAAATATAATGGGACAAAAGTCATCTAGTGGGGAATCAAGAACAAGAAAATCAGGTTGGATATTTTATTTTCTCACACAAGACTACAACATCTCTAACAATCCCAATTGGTGATATAGTATCTCTATTAGCAAGCTTAATAGTAACATCAATTTCTTCTAACTCGGCAGGTGCAATTTCATTCATAATTTCTTCATATAAAGTAAAAGGAATTGCACTCACACTAGCACTCACATCACATAAGCCATGATAACAATGATCTCCTTTTTTAACAGAAACAACATGCATGCCAAGAATAGGTCTATGTTTATCCTTAGTATCGGGTTTGGCAATTCTAGCAGCTTCATCACACAAATAAATAACACGCCCATCAATATTATCGGCCAAGAGATCTTTAACCATAGCAATATTAGGTTCAACTTTGATTTGTTCAGGTGGTCTAGCTGCTCTAATATTACTTTTATGACCACAGTTGAAGCTTTAGCATGATCCTTTATTCTGGAAAATGTGGTTTCTCAATATAAAAAGTGGGAATAATAGGATCAACATTATAAGTAATAGTTTATTCTACAAATTAATTGGTTCAACTACTTTAACTTTAATGGGAGGATGATATTTAAACCACTTCTCCTTAGGGAGATCAACATGAGTAGCAAATGATTCACAGAAAGAAGCTACTATCTTAGAGTCAAGTCCATATTTAGTGCTAAATTCATGAAAAGCATTGGTATCCATAAAAGATTTAACACAATCGAACTTAAGGCTTATACCTGACTCATTACAATTGTCGAGATCACAATCTTCATAGTTACATTTAATTCTTTCCAATAAGTCCCATTTGAATTCTATAGTCTTATTCATATACGAGCCAGCATAAGAAGTATCGAGCAAGGATCGATCATTATGAGAAAGCCGAGCATAAAAATTATTAGTAATAATTTATCTTGAGAGCTCATTATTGGGGCATGAATATAACATTGACTTAAGCCTCCCCCAAGCTTGAGCGATACTTTCTCCTTCACGAGGCCAAAAATTATATATGTAATTCCGATCATGATGAACTAGATGCATAGGATAAAACTTCTGATGAAATTCCAATTTCAATTGGTTGTAGTTCCATGATCTAATATCATCACATAGCCTATACCATGTCAATGCCTTTCCCTTCAAAGATAAAGGGAAGACCTTCTTCTTGACAACATCCTCTGGGATACCTGCAAGCTTAAATAATCCACAAACTTCATCCACATAGATTAGGTGTAAATCGGGATGCAATGTTCCATCTCCTGCATAAGGATTAGCTAGCAGTTTCTCTACCATACCCAAAGGAATTTCAAAGTAAATGTTTTCAGTAGGTGCATTACGTTGAGGAGAAACTCTTTGTTCTTCCAGTCGGGGTGAAGATACCCCGAACAAACCCCTCAAAGGATTATTTTCCATAGTAACAAGTGATAGTAATTTCAGCACACTATATAAATGTTTCCTTACCAAATTCCTCTTACCAAAGGCGCTTCATTCCACGGAAATGGCGCCAGAAAAGAGTCTTGATGACCCACAAGTATAGGGGATCTATCGTAGTCCTTTCAATAAGTAAGAGTGTCGAACCCAACGAGGAGCAGAAGGAAATGACAAGCGGTTTTCAGAAAGGTTTTCTCTGCAAGCACTGAAATTATCGGTAACAGATAGTTGTGTGATAGTATAATTCGTAACGGGTAACAAGTAATAAAAGTAAACAAGGTGCAACAAGGTGGCCCAATCTTTTTGTAGCAAAGGACAAGCCTGGACATACTCTTATATAAAGCAAAGCGCTCCCGAGGACACATGGGAATTGTTGTCAAGCTAGTTTTGATCATGCTCATATGATTCGCGTTCGGTACTTTCATAATTTGATATGTGAGTGGACCGGTACTTGGGTGTTGTCCTTCCTTGGACAAGCCTCCCACTTATGATTAACCACTTTCGCAAGCATCCGCAACTATGAAAGAAGTATTAAGATAAATCTAACCATAGCAGGAAACATAGGGATCCAAATCAACCCCTTACGAAGCAACTCATAAACTAGGGTTTAGGATTTTGTCACTCTAGCAACCCATCATCTACTTATTACTTCCCAATGCCTTCCCCTAGGCCCAAATAATGGTGAAGTGTCATGTAGTCGACGTTCACATAACACCACTAGAGGAAAGATGCATCTCATCAAAATATCAAACGAATACCAAATTCACATGATTACTTATAACAAGACTTCTCCCATGTCCCCAGGAACAAAAGTAACTACTAACAAAGCATGTCCATGTTCATGGTCAGAGGGGTATTGAATAGCATTAAGGATCTGAACATATGATCTTCCACCGAACAAACCAACTAGCATCAACTACAAGGAGTAATCATCACTACTAGCAACCCATGGGTACCAATCTAAGGTTTTAAGACAAAGATCGGACATAAGAGATGAATTGGGTTTGAGAGGAGATGGTGATGGTGATGATGTTGATGAAGATTGACCCCTCTTAATGGGAGGATCGTTGGTGATGACGATGGCTTTGATTTCCCCCTCCCGGAGGGAAGTATCCCTGGCAGAACAGCCCTGCCGGAGCTCTAGATTAGTTTCACCCAGGTTCCGCCTCGAGCCGGCAGCGCTTTGTCCCGAAAACCTCCTGATGATTTTTTCTAGGTCAAAACACATCATATAGCAGAAGATGGACGTTGGGGGCCTGCCAGGGGGCCCACAAGGTAGGGGCGCACCCAGGGGGGTAGGGCGCGTCCCCACCCTTGTGGATGGCTGGTGGCCCCCCTCTGGTGCTTCTTTCGCCCAATACGTTTTATATATTCCAAAAATATTCTCCGTGAAGTTTCACGACTTTTGGAGTTGTGCAAAATAGGTATCTCAGATTTGCTCCTTTTCTAGTTCACCACTCCAGCTGCCGGCATTCTCCCTCTTCATGTATACCTTGTAAAATAAGAGAGAAAATGCATAAGTATTGTGATATAACTAGATCAGTGGTGGCGCGCGTTGCTGCGCCCGTCCATTTTGGCAATTGAGTGATATAAAATTGCATAAAAATAGAAAAAACCATGAATTTTCAGATGGCTATATGTTTCCAAGATTCCCATTTTTATCATGTAATGGAATAATTCTAATACTCCCTCCGTTCACTTTTGTAAGACCTTTTAGACATTTAAGACAGCACCTAAAACAGTTCAATTTCAGCTGTCCTAAAGGACTTACAAAAGTGAACAGAGGGAGTAGGAATTTCTTATAGATGCATGAGCAACACCAAAGATAACAATGGAGAAAACTATAGCGGCAAAAACATACAATTTAATTCAGATGGTTATACTAACATATAATTTACATTGTCATAGAGTGGAAACCTAATTCAGATGGACAGACAGTAGAAACCAGAACACAAAATCTAAATCAAACTCCACAAAAAGCAATGGCTCAATAGTATTTCACTGCCAAGTTTATACTGCTTCAACCACAATGTCAGTATAATTCCAAACAGGTTCTATCACTGCATTGTGATATTCATACTCCTTTCCAGCTAGAGTTGACAACCACCCACTCTTCCTTGTGGCAACAATCATTTAGAATCCAATATCATCACTTTGGGAAGAAAAAAATAACACCTACTATCAAGAATATGTAACATCTACTCAATTTGTAGCATTTGTAGTGTTTGATCACTTTGGTAAAGAGCGCCTCTAGTGTTGTGAGACTCTCCATTGTTGGATGTCAAAGAAGAGAGCATACAACATGTTTGAGGTGATTGATGGCACTTAATTGGGCAGCTTGATTTCTTCAGCATCACTTTCCTCGTAAGCAGCCAACAGTTCCAGTGAACATTCGTTCTATTCACATAACAGGAAGCCTTGAAACCATGCAATACAACAAAAGAGACGGGAAAAGTGATTTAATGCATCCAAAATAAGGCAAAATATATTACATGCCAATGTACTAAACATCAACACAACTCTCTGATCAATTATTGTAGCAGTTCTGAGCTTATCAACAATCATGTGAATAAAGATAGATGATGATTGCACCGAGGTAAGCCTACACACACAAAAACACTTTGTAATGAAATACTTTTGGCACTGATACTATGGTGATGCTTATCTCAACACTGAAACCATGATGATGCTTATCTAAACAAACAAGATCTAATTAACACATTTTCTCAAGTGGATATTTTATTGGCGGTAAACTTCCAAGAAACATCTGCACACACATAATAGTAGAACATCATGAGAACAACCCTTATGCATCTTGGATTTAAAGTCACCTTAGAATCAGTAGAAAATCAACCAGAACTATATATCAACTGTGGTTGACGTCCTTGGAACAAAGAAAAATAGTTGGTTGCCTCAACCAAGCAACTTGGCTTAAACTCTGATGCGATAAAGACAGGGAAAGAACTATTGCCACCCTAAAGATATCGACCATTGTTCGTATAACACCAAATGCAGAGCTATGTACTCTTGTTATTGGAACCCTCGATTCTCAGTGGAAAGAACATGATTGAAAGATGATTTGCATGATTATTGCTTATGCTACTTGCTCTGTAATGTGTCCCTTATACAATTTAATATCTACAAGCTGTATAGTCAGCAATAATAACTTCCAGTGATCTTCTGTAGTGGGGTACATACATGAGAGGAGGCGTGATGGGGAGGATGGGGCACTGATAAAACAAACACTAGCAAGAAAAAGACGAAGCTCGAAGTTACACAATCTTCTGCTCTTGAAGATCCATTCAAGGAGAGGTGGGCAGGCACAGCCGATGGAAAGGAGTATGTACATGCTGCTAGCTGTCTTGCCGTTCTCTATATACTCAGTATATAGTAAATGTAACGAAACATCAAGCGTGAGACTGTAGGAAAATAGACATGTTAGTTTATTGAGTATAATTGTGGACGGGAAGGAGCGAAATTATAAGCATACAACAATAGACAATATGCCAATCAAACAAATTGTCAAACACCTGGCCTGCAATAACCATGAGATTTATTTATATCTAACTCTAGCTTAGATCTATCCAAACCAAAACTCCTATAACTTGAGATAAAAAAACAATAATAACTTGGGAAGAATACAAACAGGAAAGTAGATTGGGGTGACCTTTGGTAGCACGATTCCGCCGCCCGCATCGTCACCGAGGTGCTCCATGACCTAGGACATGTCACAGCGTTGCCCGCTAGATGTATCTTTGTTGAGGGTGAGAGAGAAGAACTGGTCGCTCGAGGGGCTGTCGCCAACTGCGATGCTGGTGAAGGAGACACGTTTTCGCCTCCCCGTCTGTTGTCTCCTTCTCGCCCTATACTTCTTCTCGCCCTCGTCCTTGGTCCTCCATCTGAAGCACTGGTTACATTGGTCTGGTGGAACCAGAAGAAGGAAAGCCAATTGTGAATGATATACAACCAAAGTACTGAGATGAGAATGGAAGAAGTGGAAGAGACAACCTCAACCATCTGTA
This sequence comes from Secale cereale, assembly GCA_902687465.1. Classification (NCBI taxonomy): domain Eukaryota; kingdom Viridiplantae; phylum Streptophyta; class Magnoliopsida; order Poales; family Poaceae; genus Secale; species Secale cereale. Next base: position 381,801,739 of record LR738713.1, read on the forward strand.
TGCCGCTCAGCAGTTAATGGGGGCGATTCATTGGATGTGCCGCAACGTAAGGAGGTGGATGCCCCGCGCCTATCCGCTTCTCTCCGAGACGACGGTCGGTCTCCAAGCTCACGTCGGCGGGCTAACCACGAAAATAGCCCAGACAGGCAGATTACCGGCCCCGTCAACCAGGTTGCTCGAAAATTGATATGGGAGTAGCGCCCCCACAAACCTCGGCCCAATTAGCCAGCCAGTGCGCATCGAAATAGCCTATTATGGCCCAGGCGTGGGAAAAAATAGATCGTGTGGCTAGGAATAGGTAGACCACGAGAATGAACAGTTCCGAAGGCTAATGGTCTAAGAGAGCTCCTAAGATGCTCAGTTATAATGTTTCTAAATGTGTAATAACAGCCCATAATGCAATAAATATCAATATAAAAGCATGATGCAAAATGGACGTATCAATGACCCGGGCCACGACTAGATGCTTTAACCCTCTTGGTAGGAGCAGTGGTGGTTGGCAGCTTCTTGTTCCAAAAGGCATAGTTGACCTGTTTATGCATAAAAGTAAGCATTTGATATACAGAAGGTTGATAAAGGGACGAAGTTTTTATTAGGCACTTACAGCCAGAGCCGGGTTAAGAACACAGAAAGGGGTGAGACCCGTCTTGCAGTAATTTTCGAATGGCTCACCAAGGAACAACTTGACAGTATTGTTGATCTCCTCTTCAGTATGTTCTGTGGAGTTATAGCGTAGTGGATCGTTGGGCTGTCCGATATATTCACAAATTAAGCCGGAGTGGCGGCTTAAAGGGAAAATTCTCCACACCACCCAACAGCGAATCAGATCGACTCTGATTAAGCCATTGGCAACCAGAGCTCGGATCTTTGATAAAGCATAAGCGAAAGGAGCCTGTTATGCGTTAATTTGTTTGGAAGCGGGGTATTGATCAAGAGCCGGTATGGGCAGAAACCCGGCAGAGTATTTTCTCCATCTGGAGAGGTATCTTTGTAATAGAACCAAGGAAGATTCCAGTCTTTCAGGTGACTTGGCAGAGCAGCGGTTGGATATATTATGTCCCTCCGCCTCTGAATAGAAACACCTCCGAGTTTGAGGTTGGGTCCGTCGGTCATCTCATTTTGACGGTTGATATAATAGTAGTCTCTGAATAAGTTAATAGAGGGTTCTTCACCAAGATATACTTCACAAAAGACTTGGAAATTGCATATGTTTGAGACGAAATTTGGGCCAATGTCTTGTGGGTGAAGATTGTAGTAGTGCAGAACATCTCGAAAGAATTTAGAGCTGGGGGGTGCAAAGCCACGAAGCATGTGGTCTATAAAGACTATGACCTTATCATCTTGAGGTGTAGGAGAGCGTTCGGAACCCGGAACCCGCCAATTGATAACCTCCTTGGAGGATAAAATACCCATGGCTACAAAATCATTGAGAGATGCCTCAGTGACTTGAGAGGGAACCTAATCACGGGTTGTGGGAGCCTTAGTCATGATGAGCCGGAGATCGCGAAGCCATGAACAGGAAATAAATACAGTAAATTCAAGCATTATAGTATAGAGCTATTTGCAAGTGTTAAGCCAACCAGAGGCTGGCGGGTCAAAAAGAGCATTTATGGTGAGCCACCGCATATGGCATCACTAATCAGCAGTCTATGAGGATAGGAAGGGCTGGAAATTCAGCTAAGTGTTGCCTAAACAGTTTCCATAGATCGCAACTTTATTTACGGATCCACGATGGTTCAGAAAAGAAAAACTATTCCTAAACCTAAGGCAACTACAAAGGAATTAGTGTATAAAAAATGAATCTTGCAGAGGCATGATGGATCTATGATAAAGTTATTGATACTAAAAACTACATCTGCATGGCTTCAGCATCGTGTTGGGTGAATGATATGACAGAAGAACTACGGGCAAGCGGGATGAACAGGGATGAAAAGAGGAACTAAAGAAACCCTAATGCAGATTGGAGGAGAAGGGAGACGAGTACCTAGAGAAGCTGATGGACGGCAGAAGGGCGTTGGCGTTTTCTGGTCCGTTCAGGTCGATGCAGCGGTCGGGCTAGTACTGTTGAGGAAGGTTGACGGCGGCGGCGGAGCCCGAAGGGCAGCGACCAGTGCAAGGAAGACGAAGAGGGATGGGGGTAAA